>JAJGRW010000542.1:66819-414505 GCA_025461045.1 Carex parvula | reverse complement strand
TTCGAATTTATCGTCGGGATGTGTGCTCTCACTTTGCGGGATGTTTCACGGATTCAAATCGGACGGTCTCGATCCAAAATCCAAGAATTGGGTTACATCACTGGGTCCGAATTGCTACCGGAGTTCGCACCGATAGCATTGCGGTCATTTTCGTGAGTGCAATTTAAAAGATAGATAGTCTATTTAAAGAAGACAACCATCCGCAAACAATTCAATGGATAATATGATATATCGCTGCCATTATCTCTACGACAGTGGATATGTAGTACCAGTGCACAGTTGACAATTTACCGGTGCATGCGAAGGATCTCTGTCATGGTTATCCAATTTGTACATCCTCATGTCTTATTTTCTATTGACCGAAATTTGGTGTACAAGGCAAAAATAGACCTCGTACGAGTCCGCATTGTCTCATATACCTGACAGTGTTATCAGTATACGATACATCCTATCGAGGTAGAGAGAATTTTAGGGGCCAGTTCGTTTAAAATTTGAAACGAATCGATTCAGATAATATCCGTGGATCGTGACAACTGAAAATATAATACCTACCAGAAATAGAAATACAACAAAACCTTAAAAACACCGGTAAATGAATCAATTCAATAAATTGTAGCCGACATGGTATGGATTTTTTCCATTAAGCAATGTAAGAGATCTAAGTACTCTATGAGTCTATGTACATGTCCCACATTACAAAAAAGAATGATATATTATTTCTAAAATAACAACAAACACATATACAAAAATGAAAACATGATTTGACCAAATGAATTGGGTCGATTGATCTTCCATTTTTCAATTTTCTTTTCTTTCAGGGGGCAATGGAACCCCTGAGTTAAATCTGGAGAGTAGAAAGCACATGAATCAATGCATTTTGCCAAAGTGCGAAGCAACAAAAGCAAGCTCATAACTTGCTGAAAAGAAAAAGGCCTAAGTCTAAAATCAAAAACTATAATCAATATCTGAAACATTCTGTGAATCTGATCGCTTGACCAGCTCACCCCTCTCATTATAAATATCCAAATTCTCACATGCAGCTGGGAAAATATAACCGATAACTTGACCCTCCACATAGGAGCACTGAAAGACATGCTTTCTCTTTTTAGTGATCCCAACTGACATATCTCGAAAAAACACATTTTTAATGGGTATCTCTGGGCTTCCTTGGATCCGAACCGGGACCCGCACACCAGTACCATGAATACCAACATAAGAGATGTCTTTTATGGCGGGTACAGCTTTTGGATCATACCCAATCGGGTGCTCATTGTAATCTGTCTTGATCACAATGCCAACTCGCAGGTTGTCGAATGTTATGTTACGGTATAGGATATTTTTCACATAGGCCCCTCTGCCAGGTGCTGTTTTTATTCGGACCCCTCGTCTTGACTCCCATATGTGGATATTTTGGACCGAGACATTGGAAACCCCGCCTGACATCTCACTGCCTATAGATATTCCTGCACTGTTAACAGCAAGACAAGCAATTTGAATTTCAAGCGATTTTTTTTTTTTAAATAAGGTTCTCTAGAAGCAGTTACACTATGTAATTGCTCAATACCAAATGGCCAGACATGACATTTCAGAATTATTGGTCCAAAGTTCAATTTTTCCTACTAGTGTTTTAGTAAAACTAATGAAAAAACACAACTTTTACATGGATGATAAAAAGATAACGAGGCAGGACAAGCCCGTTTACAAAAAGTAAACCGCAAAAAAAGATGAGAGAAAGCACAGACCTAACAACAGATCGGATTGTGAGATTGCGGATGGTAATATTGGTGGAAGGACGGCCATATGTAATCCCATACTGATCCCATCCACTCTTTATTGCGATCCCATCATCACCCGTAGATATATAGCAGTTTTCTATTAACATGTCCTCACACGAATCTACAATTTGGCATAACAATACTAGCAATTCTTAGGATTCAAACATGATTACTTGGTACTGCAACTCAGAAATAAAGGCATATCGGATTTGGCTGGCTTCAAACACTATAATCTTGCTCCCAAAAGTTGATTATTTTTCCAACACTGGTCATGTTTGGTTTCTTTCAAGGGGCCAAACGGTTCAGGATCTAGTGCTTAGGCTTCTTTTGATGGAGCGTTGCCACTTATTCATAGAAGATAACAGAACGGTTTGATAACTAAACTGGTACTTTCAAAATTTAAGGGTCAAAAACCAAAATCCATGAAAACTTGATAGCAAACTTCTGTAATTTACTCAAAAACTGCAATTCGGGCCAGTAAGCTGGCATTCTACCAGAACATGCTAACGAATTTAAATGAATTAATTAAAGAGAAAAATATAAATTTTGACCAACTTTGGTTGCATACAATGCTCATTTAGTTATTTGACAAGAATGCTACTTGAGATGTGACAAACTTGAAATATGTAATATAGAAATTTAAGTATGAACCTGGATCAATCCCATCTGTATTTGGCCCCCCTGACGGGTGCCAAGATGGTCAAATTTGCAATGGTTAGATTTTTGCAGTCATAGGGATGAAGTGTCCAAAAAGGGGAGTCACGCAGTGTAATATTAGAGATGACAATATCCCGGGACCACATTATCTGTATCAGCGGGCCCCGTGTATTATTCAGTAGCTTCTTACGATGCTTTGTCCACCAACTCTGCCCTGACCATTTATAGTCCCATTATGGACCTGTTTTAGGAAGGCAAAAAAAAAAAAAGAGGATAATTATAATCAAGGCATTTATTTCTATTATTAAGTTTAATAAAGCAAATTTTGGTCAGCTCCTATAGCGGTCCTTATAAGGTTATGAATCAATGTCAGCATGGTTGCACAATGGAGGTAAATGAGTTGAAACTCGTTACAGTCTATGCATAATTTGACACTATTTGTCTAAGAAGCTTAATAGGACACTAGTAGCTTAATTCCACTTAGCTGCATAATTGTAGAACTGCTATTATAAAGGTTCGGCTTACACAGCGAAGTGCCTACAAGTAATACTTGATAAACTTAAAAAAGAATAGATCATTTTCAGAGGGATAATGCTTTGGCACTAAAGGCAAATGAAGATTAGGCAACAAATCCTAACTTCGAAAATCTTCTCTAGAAAATCTTCATCGTAGGTAGTTGGTAATTTTCTATCATTTTGGGCTTTTGCTAATTAGAAATCTATCTATTAATAAGTCATTTATGAAGTTTAGTTATCCACAAATTATTGTTTCCTTTGCAAATCATAAATTTTTTTAAAACAATAGAAAAACTTTATTCGCTATACCCCCCACAGTTTGACAAAAAGAACAGGCCATTATTACATCATCCTCGTGCAGATCAGAAGTCAGCAGTTTCAATTTAATCTTATTGTATAAGTTAGTGCAGTATTCTTGAAAAGTGCAAATTAAAACAAAAACTCAAAAAGACTGTTGGAGGAAACTTACATACCTGTTATAATAACATCTTTCAAATGTTGGCCATGAATAAGGCTCCCATATCTAGGTCCAGCATGCTCCCTTCCAAAACCATAAGATGGCAATGGAGGCATTAATGGCCAATACCTCTCATCCTGAAACAAGAAAGGTAATGAGATAAAGAATAATGTGCTGCCTTGAATAAATACTGGTATGGTAATGCTTATCACACAGTTTTGGTACTGTAGTAGTTGAGTACAGTAGGGTCCTTATATCTTTTAAGGTTTTTGTGGCATCTGCTGGCTCAATTGAGGTGATGTAGAATCATGACATAATCAAGGATTAAAAACCAAGCAGGGTAACGAGCCCACTAACTGCCTATTATACTATGCTCCCAGCCTTGATTCAGGTCGGGTGGGAGCAAAGGTAAGGAGGGGAAGGAGGGAATTGGTTCTGACCCAAATTGATGGTGTACAAAGTATTGCGACATTTTTTGCATTGAAATCTTTATCCCTCCATTTTCCTCCTCCCTTGCAAATTTGTGATTGACAGCAAGATTCAAGCATCCCCTAACTACCTTCTGCCTTTTATTACATGTTTTCAACTGGGGTTGCCTCAATTAACATTTGGGTTATTACAAATCAAAATTAACCTAACATAGCCACAGTTCTCTGTAAATCTGCAATTAAACCTAAGCAAAAACAAGTCAAGCTATTACCGGACCATGCTGACAGGATGTACCACCTGATCTGACAGTAAAATCACAAAATGGCATTTTTATAGGGAAGAATTTTATTTTATAATTCTGATTCATCTTAGTGCGTAACCTTTATTAAAAATTTATGACAACAAAAACATTTAACAAATTAGCCTCAAATCCACATTTGCAAAGCATAAACAAAGAGGCCTCATTTTTACCAGTAATACTAAGAATGGGCTCTGTGATAATTTCAAACTAACTATGCCCTGCTTACAATACCAATCATACTGACCCGTCATTCATTGCTACAGTACCGATCATACTGAAAGCTGGTTATGACGAGCAACTGGTACATGAGTACCCAATTCTCAGTTTCTCACTAAAAAGGTCTGTTTCCAAACTTCCAATCCAGTTGATGATTTAAGGACTCCTAAATCAGAAGTTATTTGCTTTCTTCCACAACCTTCAGATTTTAAAGTAACGCCATCTGTTGGAACACAAAAGCCCGTGACCCATACTAATGCTAGGCAATTTGTCAGTTTGAAGTAACCCTCTCAAAAGGAAAAGGTCTTGCCTTTTCATGTTGGAGCTCAAAATTTTCACTTTATTGTCTAATGTATAGTAATAAGGCGAAGAAGAAGCCTCTTAATTATTAGGTTATATTACATACTGACCTGAATCCCAAGAATCACCGCGCCTTCTTCAAGGAACAACGTCATACAACTCGTCAGATTAAAAGGAGCAGTAAGCCACAACCCGGCTTGCACATTCAGCTGCCCCCCTCCCTTAACCTCGTAAATTTTAATTGCCGCAATTGCCCTCTCGAATGCCTTCGTATTTACAGTCTTGCCATCCCCGACCGCGCCGAAATCTGTCAGGTTGTACACCGCAGCTCTGTACCCTCTAGGAACCGGCTGACTTGGCGGTGGTGGGGCCCGCACGAACAACTGGATCCGGGTCAGCGAGTTGGTCTGCCAGAGGTAGATCAGTGCGAATCCGACGATCCAGAAAGCGGTGACGGCTGGGATGAGGCGGCGGCGGCTGAATCGTGTGGGCTCTAGCATTTTCCAGTGGATCAGTTAACGAAGGTGCGTTAGAAGGAGAGATGTGAAGGACGTTGGTTGGAAGTAGTTGAGTGATCCAACTTCCAAGGCTTCGGCCATGGGAGGGGCAAAACGGGGATTTGATCTTTTTGTTGGATTTAAAAGACAGCGGAACGTGAACGTGGACTGAGGTGGAAGAGAAGGCGAAACCTGGCAGTGCCGTAGTGGGATACGGGTAACTATGTTTTGGCAGTTCTTAATGAACTTCTCAGTCCTGATATAACCTTAACAAATTTCAAAAATATGAAAGGGTAAATTCTGCATGAGGGCACTAAATTTTGTCATTTGTTACGATTTGATCATTTGATTTGTTCATTTTTAATCATTTAATTTTGTCATTTATCTCAATCAAAGTACTTTATATTTTTCCGTCCAAAATGTTAACGGAATATGCTCATTCTGTTAATATTGTAGACGAAATGAGTATATTCCGTTAATATTTTAGACGAAATGGAAATATTCTGTTAATATTTAAACAAAAAAGTATAAAATGACTTAATTGAGACAAATGATAAAATTAAATGACTACAATAAACAAATTAAATTTGAATAACTTATTCGTAATAAATTATAAAGTTTAGTGACTCAAGTTAAATTTACCCAATATGAAAGCTCAGACGGTATCACGGTTATATAAGTTCTAAATATTAAATTATTAAGATGACATCTTGATTTAATCATTTAATGAAAGGAAATTTGTCGTTTCCATATACATTAAACATTTGCATTCATGGAGCTGCTGAGTTCTGTATATCGCCAAGATCGTTATTATCTTCTTACAATTAGCCACAATGAAAACAGAAAAAAATGGCTGCGTTAAAATCTTCAATTAACTAGTTATACGGGGGTATATAACTGATTGGTCAGATAGAGGAGAGGTGGATATGTTTTAAACTTTTAATGCATGACAGTAGCGTAAATTCAAAAATAGATTTGTTATTTTTATACGAAAGTCAACTCTTAAAAAAATCATTGAATAACATTTTATATGAATTAAAATGAATAGTGAATCAGCACTATTCTATATATAATTCAGGAGGGTCTCAAAACTTCATGTCTTTTATTCTTCATTATACTTTACATTTTATATCTATGTTTTTAAAATTCAAATTGTCGATCTAAACCGCTAAACATAATATTCATATTAAAATATATTTGGAGATCAAATTTTATAATTTTCAAAGATAGAAAATCATTGTGTTTGAACCGTCCGGAAATAATGATTTTGTATCTATCTTGAGAATATTAAAAAATTTCCAAATATTAAAAAGTTTCCAAAAATTATAAAATTTTATTTCAAAATATATTTTGATATGAATATCATGTTGAACAGATCGACAATTTAAACTTTGAAAATAAAAATATAAAATATGAAGTTCTCTTCAAACTAATATTGTTTCATATCAAACAAAATTTACACTGTTCATACTATTTGAATTAACATTTATTACACCGCTTATACATACTAACCTGATACGTTACTTTTGTAATATTTTTTTGACGATTCAAACAAACTATTTATCAAATTAGCCGGGAAAAGACTATTTTGCATATTTTTCTAAAGGTATCAACGAAACTCTATTACTTTCCGTATTTAAATACGGCGGTTACAATATAAAAAAATAATTAATTAATTTAACGGATAAAAAATAATTGTTAGCTTATCAAATAAGGGCAATATAAAAGCTACTTCTTACCTATAAGACAATAAATGAATATGAAATTGTATATAGTGTCTTTTTGTTTCTCATTATAATTAGAATAAGGCTATGGTAATATGCATATTACGGATAAATACGTATGAATCTATATGTATTTTTAAAGTTTAAATTGTCATTAAACATGATTTTCATATATATAGAAACGAGGAGGGTTCAAAGACTTCTATTTTTTAATTTTCTAATAACAAAATTTTTAAAACTTATATGTTAAAATAAAATTGATAGATGTGATTTATATTATTTTCTCTACATACACCTAAAAATTATCACTTTTCAGTTTTATTTTTATATAAATCAATAAGTTGAAAAATCAAGATTTAGAATTTATCCATATCAATGTATTTTTGCAAGCACTTGATACTAGATGAAAACAAAGTCAAAATACCGTAATATTTTATATTTGCATGGATAAAATGACATAGATCAAATCTAACAGTTTTATTTTAATATTTTAGTTTCAAATTTTAAGTTATTAACGTTTAAAAAATGAAGGCATTTGAACTCTCCTCTATAAAAATATACTCAGATACCAAATTTTATATTTTTTTTAGAACTCTTTTACCATTTTTTTTAAAATAGATAAAATAATTATTACTGATCCATAATTTTTTATCAAGGTTTCTCTACAATTATTTGCTGAAGGGTTGATAGTTCTTTTTTTGGTTGAAAATCCGTAGGCGATTGCATTGATGAAAAAAGTTACAAAGTAGCTGTTACATAAGCTTAGACAACGAGTGTCTGTGAAAATATATAGCTGTAAGCAAAACTAAAAATGCACAAGGACTATGCTCATCCTGAGGACACAAATTTGACTATCCTTGCTTGATTGGAGTGCTTGGAGTCTAGTGATGGTTTCCTCTGCACAAATATCACAGCCGAGAAGGCATTGAATCCAAACTGGATCAAAAACTAAATCGACCGGACCAGGACAGTCACCCATCAGCCGAGAAAGCACTGAATCAAACCAGACTGGGAACTGAATCAACCAACCCAGAACAATCACCTCTAAGCTGAAACAAAAGAAGAAAGACAGAAGAAGAGAAGGCAAAAAACAGCACAAAATAACACACAAACATCAAACCAAAAACAGAAAATACGATACCTACACAGACGGGAGACCACGCACCCTACACAGCCGGGAGATCACTCACCCTACACAAAATAACAATCACCGTCTTTTCTGCTGTAAAAACGATACCTACAGACGGGAGACCACTCGCTCTTCCATCACCGAAGAGAAAAAGACATCCACAACTGATTAGTTACTTCATGTCCGCTTTATTCCTTTACTGATCGCCTCACCGCAGCAGAGGTGGCCATGATTGGTGAAGGGTTGATAATTGGAACTTGGTACGCTTATTCAACAAAACAACAAGAACATGCTCTACTTGTAATCTAGTCAAACACATCGGTTAGGCCTTTTCAAATGCTTCCAAAAGGCCCAATCGAAAACAGGCCTGCCAAATTTTGTTCTCCACGTGGCAATCATTCATTCGATCTCTATCACGAGGCCATACCATACCTCACCGTTCTTGCTTGCAGATAAAGCGCGCTGTCCCCCCTTATCTCTCTCCTTCTACAGCTGGTGCTTTAAACACTCACATGGCTCTTGCTCTAAGCTCGTGTTTTGTATCTAAGCTCAATGCCAGGTATGTATAGCTTCAAGTTTTAATGACTACTAACTGTCCAATTTTTTCCCCATCAATAGATTAGGCAACAAATTGCTCCATTACAGACTGTGGAATTAAAAAAAGCTACAATTTTGCTACCCTTATACAGCATATATAGACTAATTGTTGCTATGAACAGATAATAAAATGTCATAACTGTCTACAATTGCTTGAACATATAATGAGGCGCGTGATTTGATTATCCATACATAAAACTGATATTTGTGCTGAAAATGAGTTAGACTCCGAATGCTATGGATAATTTGTTGTAAAATTTTGATTCTTTTGTAATATATATTATACGCTGAGAAACAAAATGTCCTTTTTGTTCACCTCTCAGGCCTAAAAAAAAATAACAGTTATTTCACAAATCTATGAAGTTCAGGAACCACAATTTCATTCAATCTAGTAATTTGCCTGTTGATTTTGTATGAATTCTGAGGAGATAAACTTTCTTATTCTTGAATTTCATGATACAAGCTCTTTTATGCTACAAGAAAAATATTACCGTTATCTCTATTCTACTTTTGGTACCTATACAGTAGAGTACCGTTTATTTCTTTTCCCTAAATAGAATTTCCTATTTGATCTAATCCTAGCCCTTTGATCAATGATGAACAACTGAGATCAATCCTACTCTATTTCTTCTATAATTTTAACACTCCCCCTCAAGCTAGGAATGTATATATCATACAATCCTAGCTTGCTTGTAATGTTGTCGAATTGTTTCGGATCCAACCCTTTGGTAAAGACATCCGCTAATTGTTCATTGCTTTGTACATACGGTGTCTCTATTTCTTTGGTTTGGACTTTTTCTCTCACAAAATGGCAATCTACTTCTATGTGCTTGGTCCGTTCATGGAACACCGGATTTAATGCGATGTGTCGTGCGGAGTTGTTGTCGCAATACATTTTCATGGGTTGATTGAATTCGATGCCCATATCCTTGAGAAGTTGTTTGAGCCATACTAATTCACTTGCGGTTGAAGCCATGGCTCGATACTCCGCCTCCGCGCTAGATCGTGCCACGACGTTTTGTTTCTTGCTTTTCCATGTGACTAAATTTCCGCCTACAAATGTGCAAAAGCCGGTAGTAGATTTCCTATCGAAACTCCCGGCCCAATCTGCATCGGAATAGCTACATATGACATTAGAATTATTGTTTTTCATTAATATTCCTTTACCGGGTGTTTTCTTTAGATACCTTAAAATCTTATTTATGGCATCTAAGTGTGATGTTCTAGGTGAATGCATGAATTTACTAACTTGGCTTACCGAAAATGAAATATCCGGTCGGGTTACGGTAAGATAAATTAATTTTCCTACAATTCTTTGAAATTGATTTATATCATCTAACAATTCACCATCTTCACTATTTAATTTACATTTGCTATCAAAGGGTGTGGAGGCCGGTTTGCAACCTAATTTTCCAGTTTATTCTAAGAGGTCTAAAATATACTTCCTTTGTGAAATAAAAAGTCCCAACTTAGAGTAAGCTACTTCTATTCCTAAGAAGTATTTTAGATATCCAAGATCCTTGATATCAAATTTCTCCTTCAATTGGCTTTTGATTTTTTTGATTTCATTTATGTTGTTTCCGGTGATTATAATGTCATCGACATATACCAAAATTATGGTAGTGTGTTTACCATTAATTTTTGTGAAGAGAGAATGGTCCGAACTACTAATTTTAAAATAACATAAAATTAAATAAGAGCTAAGCTTGCCATACCATGCTCGAGGAGATTGCTTCAATCCATAAATCGACTTATTTAACCTACACACTAAGTTAGAATTGTTTTGCAATTTATGTCCGGGGGGTAGGTTCATGTATACTTCTTCTTCAAGTGTTCCTTGAAGAAAAGCGTTCTTGACATCCATTTGGTATAAATTCCAATTATTGTTTACCGCAATGAAAAATAAAATTCTAACGGTATTCATTTTGGCCACCGGTGCAAAGGTTTCATTGTAATCAATTCCGTATGTTTGGGTATAACCTTTTGCAACTAACCTTGCCTTATATCGTTCTATGGTACCATTGCTATTGTATTTAATTTTATAAACCCATTTACACCCAACCAGTTTTTTTAACTTTGGTAATTGTACAATTACCCAAGTTTCATTTTTTTCTAGAGCTTTTAGCTCTTCTTTCATGGCTTGACACCATACTGGATTTGTAATAGCCTCTTGGTAGCTATTCGGTTCTATTTCTTTTTGGATGGTAGTCAAAAAAGCAAGATGTAAGGGTGAAATATTTTCATATGATAGAAACTCTTCAATATAATATTGTACCGTATAGGTTACATAATCCCTAAGTCTAGTAGATGGTCGTGTTATTCGTGAAGACCGTCTAACTTCTAAATTTCCTTCTATTTCATTATTATTATTATCAAGATTATTTGTGTTAGTCTCTACTTCAAGATTATCATCGAAAATATGATTAACATTTTGTTCACTTTCTTGACCCTCTACATGAGATATTATAGGTCTTACTTGTTCTTGTGTATGTGGGGTCTTAATTATTTCTTTAAAATATGGTTCTTCTTCACAAAATATGACATCCCTAGACATAAATAATTTTTTGCTAATAGGATCATAACATTTGTAACCCTTTTTATAAGTAGAGTATCCCAAAAAAATTGCTTTTGTTGACATATGATCAAGTTTATCTTTTCTTTTAATTTTTACAAAACAAGTACAACCAAACACTCTTAAATGATCAAGATTTATTTTTTGTTGGTAGAGGATTTCTAGTGGACTTTTATTTTTTAAAATAGCGCTTGGTAACCTATTAATTAGATGCGTGGCACAAAGAATGGCATCCGACCAATATTTTTTTGGAACATTATTTTGAAATAATAATGCTCGTGTCATTTCTAATAAGTGTCTATTTTTTCTTTCCGATACTCCATTTTGTTGAGGAGTATTTATGCAAGTTGTTTGATGTATGACTCCTTTTTCTTTAAAAAGATTTATAAAATTTTGGTTTATAAATTCCGTTCCATTATCCGATCTAAAAATTTTAAGTTTACAATTGAATTGATTTTCTACAAGACATAAGAATTCTTTGAAACAATTAGAAACTTTATTTTTTGATTTTAATAAATATAGCCATGTGGATCTAGAAAAATCATCAATAAATATAACAAAATATCTAAATCCATTATAAGAATCAATTGGGGCCGGACCCCATACATCGGAGTGGACTAAATCAAACATCGCTTCACTTTTACTACAAGATTGAGAAAAGGGAAGCCTTGTTTGTTTTGCCAACTTACAAATGTCACAATTAATACATTTTGAATTTGAAAAATCTAATACACTATTTAGAATTTTGTCGGATGGATGCCCGAGTCTCCTATGCCAAACATCATAATTAATGGATTTTGCGGAAGCACAAAAATTTAATTTTTGCAAGTTGAAAAGATAATGCCCGTTTTCAAGAATTCCTTCCCCAATCTTCGTCCCGGTTATCCGGTCCTGAAATTCAACATTTTTACAATCAAAAATTGCATTGCAATTGAATTCTTGTGTCAATTTTCCTATAGAAATTAAATTTATAGGAAACGCTTTTAAATATAATACGTTACTTATTTTATGATTACAAACGTTAATTTCTCCTATGCCATCTATTTGTACTTTCGTACCATTTGCCACTAAGACATATTGATTATTTTTAGTCAAGTCTAATTTGGTGAAAAATTTTCTATTTCCGAACATATGGTTTGTTGCTCCACTATCTAAAATTATTTGGTCATATAAATTAAAATTTTTTGAGTGAGAAACAATACCACATGAGCTAGGAGCACCTTGATCTTTAAACCACACAGAAAATTGCTGAAATAAGTGCTGCATGGAATCCTGCGACCCGTCTGACCCGTTTCGCATGAAATTTGAGTTAGAGAGGTTGGGTTCGGGTTGGACTTGAGCCATGTAGCCAGTGTTTGATTCGGGTTGAGTCCGCTGAGACATATAACCCGAATTGGGTTCGGATTGAGTCAGAGGAACCCCAGCCGCATATCCCTTCTTCTCTTTTTCTCTTTCGCCCCCTCTACTGATCCCGTCGCCACCTCTATTCCTCTCTTGAGCCTTCCATTTTTCGGGTTTGAGATGGGGGTGAAGGAACCAGCACCTCTCATGGGTGTGGCCTTCCTTCTTGCAATGAGAGCACACCCCTCCTTTCTTTTGATTTGGCCGAAATTGAGAGTTAGGGTTTTGCCGGAATTGAGTAGCAAAGGCTTGGGTCTCGTGTCCCTCGCCGGAGGAGGCTTGTGGACCGCCCATGGTGAGTCTCCTTGTTTCTTCCCTTTGAATCATTGCAACAGCGGCAGAGGTTTTGGGAAGTTCGGATCCGAGTATGATTTGTGATCGGATCGCTTCATAACTGGAATCGAGACCCGCAAGGTAATGAAATAACTCATCTTGATCGAGTCTTTTTCGGAGCTCTATTGGGTCTGTTGTGAAAGGTCTGTAAATTCGAAGTTCATCGAATTTTTTCTTCATGGCACCGTAGTATTCTGTGTTGGTTTTAGACCCTTGCTTTTCTTGTTCGATTTCTTGCATGAGTCTGAAGACATGCGAGTGGTTTTGTTGTTGGCTGAAAAAAGCTTGTATGTCTTCCCACAATTCTCGTGAGGTGGAACTATGATGGAATAAATCAGAAATTTCTGATTCCATGGAATCAAAGAGCCAAGTCATGACCCTGTGATCTGTGGTTTGCCATTTTCGTAGCGATTGTTTTTCGGTTTCTGTTTTGTTGTCTGGATTTGCTATCTTTGGTTTGTTGCATTCTCCTATGATGAATTCGAGTTTTTCTCGGCTGCTAAGAGATAAGGTCACTGCCCTTGCCCATGATACATAATTCTTGCCATTTAACAGATTATGGGTGAGTCGAGAGGAGTATGTAGCATCTGATGATTGCTGCCCTTCTTGACTCATTCTCGTTTGTTTATGGTTTCTGACTTTCTGTTATGGGTTTATGGTATGTTGGTTATGCTCTCAGTTTACTGGCATTTGGCTATCAGTATACTGGTAAATGGTACTGTTGCGATTTTTGGAGTTTATGAAATTATCAGACGAAGCTCTGATACCATGTTGATTTTGTATGAATTCTGAGGAGATAAACTTTCTTATTCTTGAATTTCATGATACAAGCTCTTTTATGCTACAAGAAAAATATTACCGTTATCTCTATTCTACTTTTGGTACCTATACAGTAGAGTACCGTTTATTTCTTTTCCCTAAATAGAATTTCCTATTTGATCTAATCCTAGCCCTTTGATCAATGATGAACAACTGAGATCAATCCTACTCTATTTCTTCTATAATTTTAACATTGCCAGTGCAAGATTTCTTAGCTTTATTTGCATTATTGGACGAGTAGCTTCCTGATTCCTAAAAAATGAACTTCATTGAAAAAATAGAAAAGGGGTTAGAATATTTATTTTCATGAAATGGACTTAATTGGCTGGAATTAGGTAATTGCTGATCCATAGCACCATTTGACCCGTTCTGTATTACTTTACTTATCACGCACATTGGAAATCAATTCCAAAACATCTAATAGGCTGAGAAATTGTATGGAAGTAGACTCTGAATGAAGTACCAGATTAATCTGTAACGACAAATGCACCATTAATTCAGTTGCACTTCCAAAATTTGTGATGTAGCTTGTGTAGAGCACATGCCACAAATCAAGCAAGAAGATCATCTATTACTTGTTCCAAGATAACATCAAAGGTAGGGGCCACAAAAGGAGGTGTGTCAAGTGTGTGTGAGCCACTGCCCCCTGATAGGCCTCTTTGGTTCCCTGGTAGCTCTCCTCCCCCATGGCTAGATGGAAGGTAAGTTTTTTTAGAATTTATGAAGTTAAATGTGTGCCATTTTAAATAATGACCTCTGATTTTTCTGTATGCCTTTAGAATTTCATTCTGTGCTGATATCTTGCAAAATTTGAGAGTTTTCTGTTCAAAATGTAATCATTAATATAAAGTAATTTAGAGAAAGTGTTATTTTGGAGTTACATGAAGCACTAATTTATTTTGTTTTGCTCATCTTTGTAGCCTCCCAGGGGATTTTGGCTTTGATCCGCTCGGATTAGGTATGTACATTATGCTTGATTTTGTTTTTGTTTTTTTTTGTTTCCATTCATGCAAAGGAAAAATGAACCCAAACTTTGCATTCCAGTGCTAAATAAATTTTATGGTCATGACATGGGTCAAATAAAGAAGGCACATTAGACTTTCACAGTAATATTTTTTATTTCTGTTTCCTGATCCTATCAATGGTGATCATTGGAGAATCTAAATTTCTCTCCTATTTCTCTTATGTTCAATTATCCAAATATCTATTTTAATTTAGTACGAGCCAGTACTGAAATGCACAAGTTAACGAGCTAAGCAACAAAAAAAAAAGGTTCCAGATTAAAGAGTCTGTTGAGATCCTCTGATGCTCAATCCGTCCAGTAAACATATTAATTTGTTATTATCATTTATACGATGAAATTTACAGGATCTGACCCAGAGACCCTGAGATGGTTTGCACAGGCAGAGCTAATGCACAGCCGGTGGGCCATGCTTGCAGTCTTTGGAATACTAGTTCCAGACTGGCTCCAAAAGATTGGCTTCATGGATAACTTCTCATGGTACTTAACGACAACAAAGGCTTTACAACTAAAAACATGTTACTTAAGCCCGATAAAATGTTGTAGTATGCCACTCTTTGTACCTCTCACTGGAAATTAGTCAATTGACAATCGAGACTCTACCTTTTGGCTCTTTTTGGGCAATGTGTTTTCTCTTGGTTTCTTAAAGTTACATTTCACATTTTATCTTCCCTGGACCTATAGGAGCTGGCAGCGGCTGTATGGGACTATTGTATAAATAAATCTGAAGCAACTGATTTCATGGTGCTGAACTATGTAGTATTTTTTTCTTCACATTTACTGACTCATATGACAGGTTTGAAGCTGGCTCTCAAGAGTATTTTACTGATCCATTGACCCTTTTTGTGGTTCAAATGATTCTAATGGGCTGGGCCGAGGGACGTAGATGGGCTGATTACGTAAACCCAGGCTGCGTCGACATCGAGCCCAAACATCCAACCAAGAAGAACCCGAAGCCTGATGTGGGTTACCCAGGCGGGTTGTGGTTTGATTTCATGATGTGGGGCAGGGGCTCACCGGAGCCTGTTATGGTTCTGAGAACTAAGGAGATAAAAAATGGGAGGCTTGCCATGCTTGCTTTTGTTGGGTTTGTATTTCAAGCTATCTATACTGGAGAGAGCCCACTGGATAACTTGTCGGCCCACTTGGCTGATCCGGGTCACCTGCAATATTTTCTCAGTAATGCTTGAATCTCTCTCTAGATGTAATTTGGTAACCATAGGAAGGATTTAGGCACCATTCTATACCATTCTAAAAGTATTGTTTACCTTCTCATACCAGAGAGCAATTTTACCACAAAAGATGTAACTGTGCTCAATTAACCAAATCAGAGGCAATTCACTGCAGCGCTGAAAAGAGAAAAGTGTTGATCATGCCTGTATAATTAGTTAAAGTACTAAACTAGACCAAGATAGTATTCTTTGTTAAACTTATTATATAACTAGTTTAAAATTTAAACCTCATGCAACCCGCCTTCCACAGCTAACAAATCTTGTCTTGCAGGCATTCACTTCTAAATGAAGAAACCAAAACTAGAGAAAACAAAATGTGGTAGAAAACACCGCTGAGTTGCCGAGTGAAAACATGCTTAAATTATGGAGACTACTGTAAATAACTCAAAAGAAGGGATAGTAGAATGGCCTTTTTGGCTTGTCTGATTCAGTTTATACTGGCAAATCATTGATCTTTAATTTGTTCTGATATTTTGGTTGCTTCTCGTACTGGGCATTGGCAAGTTCGGTTACAGACTAGTAGTTCTTGTATAGCGCTTTTTTGCGTTTGAAGCAATATCAAGCAGCATTAAGCATAAATGTGCCTTGAAACAAAAAGGGTAAAAGAATGTAATAAATTTTGATGAAATTAGAGCGTTATTTAGCTGGTGCTTGGTTTGCTAACCTGAGAAAAAATGGGACAAAATGCAAAGGGTAATAAAAGATTCAAAATTATGGGAAATGATAAGGAAAGAGCGAAACCTCGCCTTTCTATTACAAAATAAGAATGAAACTTTATTCCAGCAAAGCGTGCAAAATTCTATTACTTAGAATTCAAATATGAAGCCGTATTAGTAGATTTCTGGCGAATAGAAATCATGCCAGGCTTTCAAACTCAAATGTACTTTCTCAAAAGAAAAATCCGAATAAATAACGAGCATATAATGACAAGATTTCGAATTTCATATTTTAGTAACAATGCTAACAAGCGACAAAATGAGTAAGATTATAAAACAGTACTCTCTTCTTAGTAATTTCGTGTGTTGTTTATCCTGGCCTTTGACACAATCTTGCGAAAGCTTTTTGAAAGCTCAAACAAGCAGATCTGTACTTGTATATTAGAACTTTAGAATTGTCGATCTAGGGGATGTGGTTGAATTTTTATTTGTTGTGCAGAATATGTATGTCACTTAGAAATATAGAGTTGTCGAGCTCGTGTGATGTGAGTTTTAATTTTTGTTGTTGTTGTGTGTGTGCAGAATTTGTACCTATCTATTAGAAAGTTAGAATTGTCCATCTCGTGGGATGTGATGTTGATTTTTTTTTTTTTTTTTTTTATGCAGAATCTGGACTTAGTAATGAACTAATAAACTTTCATATGAGCGACCTAACTGGTTGGTTAAGGACCTGAGCAGTTTTTTTCATTTCACTAGCATTTTTTTAATCCAGTAAAATTAGCCATGATCAATCTGAATGTTTTACTATGCCGCTACCTGCAAATAGTATTGATTCATTGGTAAGGTACAATTGCACAGAACTCTCTTTGCTGTCTGAAATTAACTTAGCCTCATAATGTCAAAGATTCAACTAAGCCTCATGATGGTCAAATTTTCAGTTTATCAAAGCTTGATTTATCTATAATAAGCTTACCTAGAGGCCCTTTTCCACATTATAAAATTTTCCGTTTATCAAAGCTTAATTTATCTATAATAAACTTGCTCAGAGGTCCTTTTCCACATTATAGGAGGTTTAATTGGTAGAATCTGGTCCTAATTGATTATGGGCAAACTTAATTTTTGATAAAATGGAAAATATTAACAAAAGGGGAGATTTGGAAGAGTTAATTAGGACAAGCTCAATTTTTTGTTTGAAATCAAGGTTATGTTTGAGATGTCCTTGTATTGTTAATCAAGAAAAGCTGTAGAAGAGCGAAGTTACCGGTCACTAATTTGAAGTGGTTGCCTAAGTGTTTTTTTTTTTTGAAATCAACGCCAGATGAAAACCATAACTATATGGTTAATTGATGTGCGTTATGAAATTTAGTGACTTGTCTTCAAATGCCTAAATCTTTTCTCAAAAAGTTTTTTCTGTATATCTATGGACATCTTTAGAACGGCTGAAATCTAGCTATTTCTTTGTCAGCGTAAATTAAAAGTTTGAAACAGTATTCAAATGTGCAGCATTAATTACATCCTTTTTCTGTTTCTTTTTGTTTTCTCTCCTTCATTAATTTTGGTATATCTTGTTAAACTATTAAAAGTGAAACTTCAACTGAGTTAAATAGATGGAAAAATAACTCAGTTGATTAATAGTTTGGTCTAAGAGAAATAAATACTACCAGGGACCAACATAACCGAAATTTTTATTAATAGAAATAATAATAAAGTAATGTCGATATAGAAGAACGAATTCGTCGGAATTTTAAATCTAACAAAGACGTTATTTTTGGTAACGTCCAGGAGACGTTACCAACGATAACGGCCCGATTAATTAAGATGAAATCGCTAATCGCAGCTGCTAAGAAGCTGGCCGTTGAGAACGGTGACGTCCAGAAAAAAAAAAAAAAAAAAAAAAAATGTGGCCGTCGCCAACGATGACGGCCTGCAGAAAAAAACAAATACCCCGAGGCCGTTGTCAAAGATAACGTCCAGACTCTAAAAAAAAAAAAAAAAATCCTGGCCGTTGCCAAAGATAACGTCCAACATTTTTTGATACAACGCCAACATTTTTTTATTCCAATTCAGTGAGTAAACTCAAATTGTGAAAAAAATTTATTTAGACTATTAAATAATAATTAATTTTGATAATCCAAACCGTTCAACATGTTCGAAATATTGAAATGTGCTTGGAGACCAAATTTTACATTTTTTGGAATTTTTTTACTATTTATTAAGCCACTTTTTCAATCGCTGATCCAGTGGTCCAGAAAATTTTACTGTTTTTTACTGTTTACCGTTGGATCAGTAATTGAAAAAGTGGCTTAATAAATAGTAAAAAAATTCCAAAAAATGTAAAATTTGGTCTCCAAACACATTTCAATATTTAGAACATGTTGAATGGTTCGGATCGGTTGGTTGGATTTTCAAAATGCAAAAAGTAGTCCGAAGTAAAGAGGGGGTTTTACTTTGCAAAGCACCGTAGCCTTACTCTTATTATATTATTATTATTATTATTATTATATTATTATTATTATTATTATTAAGTAAGGATCGTTACCCGTGGTCCAAAATCTTTAGATCAATGAATATTTTACTTATCCAAAAAATAATAAAATATTCTAAAAAATATATAAAATGTGATCTCCAAGGATACAAAGATCAAGTTAAGTGGTTTGGATCGGCCGTTTGAACTTTGAAAATGAAGATTTCGATTTAAAGCACAAGACGATACTTACTTAATAATAATAATAATAATATAATAATAATAATAATAATAATAATATAATAATAATAATAATATAATAAGAGTAAGGCTACGGTGCTTTGCAAAGTAAAACCCCCTCTTTACTTCGGGCTACTTTTTGCATTTTGAAAATCCAACCAACCGATCCGAACCGTTCAACATGT
Organism: Carex parvula; assembly: GCA_025461045.1. Classification (NCBI taxonomy): domain Eukaryota; kingdom Viridiplantae; phylum Streptophyta; class Magnoliopsida; order Poales; family Cyperaceae; genus Carex; species Carex parvula. Next base: position 394,985 of record JAJGRW010000542.1, on the reverse strand, counting down.
TCTAAATATTGAAATGTGCTTGGAGACCAAATTTTACATTTTTTGGAATTTTTTTACTATTTATTAAGCCACTTTTTCAATTACTGATCCAACGGTAAACAGTAAAAAACAGTAAAATTTTCTGGACCACCGGATCAGCGATTGAAAAAGTGGCTTAATAAATAGTAAAAAAATTTTAAAAAATGTAAAATTTGGTCTCCAAGCACATTTCAATATTTCGAACATGTTGAACGGTTTGGATTTTCAAAATTAATTATTATTTAATAGTCTAAATAATTTTTTTTCACAATTTGAGTTTACTCACTGAATTGGAATAAAAAAATGTTGGCGTTGTATCAAAAAATGTTGGACGTTATCTTTGGCAACGGCCAGGATTTTTTTTTTTTTTTCCAGAGTCTGGACGTTATCTTTGACAACGGCCTCGGGGTATTTGTTTTTTTTGCAGGCCGTCATCGTTGGCGACGGCCACCGTTTTTTTTTTTTTTTTTTCTGGACGTCACCGTTCTCAACGGCCAGCTTCTTAGCAGCTGCGATTAGCGATTTCATCTTAATTAATCGGGCCGTTATCGTTGGTAACGTCCCCTGGACGTTACCAAAAATAACGTCTTTGTTAGATTTAAAATTCCGACGAATTCGTTCTTCTATATCGACATTACTTTATTATTATTTCTATTAATAAAAATTTCGGCCAACATAACAATAAGCAAAAATAAACACATTTCACATCAACCTGCATGAATATGTCCAATTTGAGTCGTAACTTAACATAAGAAGCCGAAAACAAAAGCATTTGAAGTATTGCTTCTTCTTTTTTTTAAATACAATCCCGTAGGCATAATTAAAGTATTGCTTTGACAACACGCTTGTCAACACAACACACGGCTAGGATATTTAGTTCCAAGAAAAATTATCAAAACAATGAAAATGGCTTCATTTAGCTGGACCATGCAAGTCCTAGTTACGAGCTTGCCACTTGGAGGAACATTTCTCACTCAGCAACTTGATGACTTCTTTACGATTCTCTTCCAAATGGAGATTTTTGAAATAAGTATAGCGGTAATTACCATCAGAATTACGCAGCAGCCATGATCTCCAATCTTTACTTTTTCTTCCACTTGCACAAACAGTGAAATCAGGAGCTAAGCTAACATTCTTGTCCAGTGGAGTAAAAAATAAAGGATATCAAGACCAATGTAATTTTACAAACTAAAGAGGATAGTATGAAATATGAACTCTGCTTCTATTTCCAGATATGTGAATGGAAATTTATAAGTATAAAAAAATACTATGATCTAAAATTGGCTTACACCGAAAAAAATATGACATATGTTTTCTGAATACCCTAATTTAGGAAAAAAAAAAATACTACGATCTAGGACTGGTTTACATCGGCAAAGTACAGCAAAAGATTTCTGAATCTTCACTTAATTTAATAGGGCTAGATTTTACACTAACCCTCATGAGTAACAAACTAACAATCACACAAAGAGAAGCAATCAGGATAACAAAATAACATGGCTGTTGAGTATTGGTGATATAGAGAGAATAGAAAGTAATAATGGGGATTAGAATGGAGTGATACAAAATAACATGGCTGTTGAACCCAACTTAAAAGTTCGAGGGTCATTTGAATAAATAAATAAAAAAGATCAGATGGCAATTCAACCTAATGAAGAAGTTCAAGGTTTATTCCCAACATTCCTAAAGAAACTAAAAGAAAAAGAGAGAGGATATAACATGTATTGCTTACTAATAAAATTGAGAATTTAAAGAAGTACAGGGTCGATAAGACCAAGATAGTATTCTTTGTTAAACTAATTAATTATATAACTTGTTAATATTCAACCTCATGCAACCCGCCTTCCACAACAAGGCCACAACTAACAAATCTTGTCTTGCACGCATTCACTTCTAATAAATGAAGAAACCAAAACCAGAGAAAACAAAACGAGGTTGAAAAAAATCGAGGCCCCGCTGAGTTGCCGAGTGAAAACATGCTTAAATTATGGAGACTACTGTAAATAACTCCAAAAGTGGATAGTAGAATGGCCTTTTTGGCTTGTTTGTTTCAAACTCTTAAGTGTTATGTACTAGCTAGTTGTAGTTCCTTCGGTAACTGTTTGAGCTGAAAACTTTTAAATGAAAAGTACAATCTTCAACCCAAACTGTAAAAACAAGCGATTTTGGGTGTTTCCTTTGGAAAATTTAGAAGGAACAAAAAGAACTGAAAAGGTCAATACATTAAATAATATCATGCTTTGTTTTTGTATACATACTTTTTCTTAGTGCCAGCTTGATGTCATACACTAAGATGAAAGATGAAGTCAATCTTTCAAATTAATTGTGGGTTGAGTGAGTCTATGGTACTATGCATAGCACGGATTGGTCCGTACTACGGATCAATATTTTCGTTTTCAAAATTTTAATGGTCGATCCGAACCGTTCAACATGATTTCCATATGAGAATATACTTGTGGACTAAATTTCTATTTTTTAGAATTTTTTTACTATTTTTTTAGATAGGTAGAAAATCACTGTTTTTGGATGGTCCGGAATTTTCAGATCAAGTGATTTTCTACTATCTTAAAATATAGTAAAAAAATTCAAAAAAATATAAAATTTAGTCTGCAAGTACATATTCATGTGGGGATCACGTAGAACGGTTCGGATCGACCATTAAAATTTTCAAAATGAAAATATGACTCCGTAGTACGGACTAATCCGTGCTATGCGTAGTACCATAGACTCACTCTTGTGGGTTTTGCTTCTTCGAACTGTATCTAGCCTTTCCTCCAGTGCTGTCATCAGAATTTAAATTGGTGCATAACAGTCTAATATGCACGCTCCATTTAGACTTTGACACTTTGTATAAATAATCCTGCTTGACACCCATCAGCATGTAATAATACAAGAGCAAAGCTAGGGTGTGATGTGCTCACCAAGAGCAGTTGGTGAGCACAACTACAAAAATTTATCGGATTGATTTTCAACGACGAATCTAAATCGTTGAAATCTATCTACTTCATGAGTGATGCATGTATATCTAAAATTTTGAAAGTTTCGAATTCATTTAGTACGAGGTCCAGCGGTAAAAAAAAAAATGAAAAATGAATACATAAAACAACTTATAAATGATTCATCGTTTTCACCACTTGACTTCGAAACTTCCAAAAAAGTTCATGTACATGCATCACTCATGAAGTAAATGGATTTTAACGGTTTAGATTCGTCATTGAAAACCAATCCGATAGACTTTTAAAGTTGTGCTCACCAATACCCTTAATGAACACATTACACCCTAGCTTTGCTCACAAGACTATCTGTGTTTTGTATAAAATAGAGACGAGTCTTGTGCGATTAATTTTAGTAGTATGCAATATTCTTTTTTTTTTAATTGTACGTACGTACAATTGGTTTGACCTTTTGGTACCATTTAGAAAAGTTTACTATCTGCTACATTACAAAAGTAATAAATCCAAGTCAAATGATAGTTTGGGAGATGCAAATTTTAAGACGGGGCAAATACATCTACATGGTTTACTGTGCAACTCGTATCAGGTTAGTTATGCACCTCTTATCTTAGTAGCATGTACAGAATATTGCAAAATCGCTGTAGTTCATTTTTAAACTAGATTGTTTAGATTGAAATTAATTGTTTTAGATCACTAGAATCAGGCAGAACTAACATATGAAACTAAGCTATATGATGAAACTAGATATAGATATAAACCGTACAAGCTGAAATGAACATTTCAAATTTTGATGGAACTTTGAAGTTTAGGCTATCCTCAGAAAAAGGATCCGATGACAAGAGATTCAAAGTTCATGTTCCATACTTCCATGACAGTTCTTATAAACAAGCCAACAAGGAGTACTCACATCTGCATCATTATTGTCATCACAAGGTTGTCATTGTTGAACAGGCAAGATGGGGTCAATTTAACCAAAACACAAGAAACGTTTCTTATTTCTCAAATAGAGGCCATGAGACCGGTATTGTACCTTACAGGTAACAAAACCGTTGGGTCTCCCCATTGGAGATGAACAAGCACAAGTGAGCAGTCCAAAAACCAATACGTGATAAAAAACCCAATTTACAGCTCCATTCTATGCCTAGCAACTTAACATGTAATACCATTGAATAAATCCTTAATTAATTATAGCTTAGTACATGCAACAAACTTGGCTAAATTGGAAGGTAAATAATACAACGTAAATAACTGAAAGACATAGATATTGAAATGAAAAGAAGCAAAGCAATTATTTACCAGCTTAACTTGGAAAACTTCAACGACAAGTAAAACTTGCTGGTACCATACCGAACTCGAACTCGAACTCGAACTCGAAATAATTACATACAAAGTAAAACATGGCATTTCAATGACGAGCACAAAAGAACATGTTAAGCCAGCAGACAATTAGGATTTACATACCATCATCCATCAACCACAAAGTATCAATACTAAAAACAAAATTGAGCAAAGAACAAAATTGCATCAGTGCCTTGATTAAGATCTGTAACTAAACAAAAAGATTGAACATAAGGAAAAGATAGCTATTACCGGTACCAGTCCACAAGACCAGTACTACATCTGACTGATCATATTGACACCATCTCATAGATTCACTCATCAACCCAACTTTCAGACAATTATTTCTAAAAGAATTTTTTTCTCTCACCTAGTGGGAAAAATGGAAAAAAAAAAAAAAAATCACACAAAGTGTGACTGTACCTATACAAGCTACATACACCTTGAAGAATTCTCAATTTTATTCAAACCATCACCTTATCCCAGAAAAATCAAAGAATAACCTAGTATTATATCTCCTATCAGTGCGACCTCCGCCTATTAAGAATAGAAGGAGGCTGAGTACCTTCAAAGAAATCCAAAATGGCCATTTCAAGATCCTCTACAGAATACCTGATATACAGCTCTGGATTCTTCCCACTCTCTATCTGTAGCCTGAACCTTCCTAGGAAAGACCGGTATGCCGGGAGCAGCTTCTCACCAATTGACATCCTCAGTTCTTCCTTCAACTGAAGGTCAGGTACCTGCCACATAGACTGCACCCTGTGTGCCTCCTCAAAGGATGAATTAAAAGACCTAAATCTATCTCTCAGTGTTGATTTTGAAATGCCTGATGAGAACCCACCAGTCACATGCAAACCTTCATCTCTGAGGCAGTGCAGAATCCGAAACCACGTGGCACGCTCGTAGTTTATCGCAGCATTAGTGTAAACTTGGGTAAGCTTCTGGAGATAGTTATCACCTACCATCTCCCGAAGCTCCGGTGTATCTTTCACCTTATGCACTATGTAGTGTATGTTGTTCAACAAAAATAGGTGTGACAAGGCTGCATCTTTGTATGGGCCAGCTTTGATATCTAGGCTACGGTGTAGCACGAAAATTATCCAGACCAAATGGTAAGCTATTGGTTCTTGGGCTTGGGGTTGGGGAAAATCATCATCAATTGTAATTGGCTCTTCGGATCCAGACAACCGGTACGAGGGGCGGGAGGTAATGAGTTTGGTAAGTGATTCCTTGTAATCGGAGATCACCGTTAAGTAGTTCATGACATATCGGGTTAACGGATGAATCGTGCCGCCCGGCACTGGGGTTTTCGATGTTTCCTTGATCACAGCATTCTCAAACTCCGAGAGAATCCCTCTCACTGCATCACCTAGACGGAGGAGTATTTCCTCAGCCTGTTGACGGATTGATTCTGTCGATTTAGAGTTGAAAATTGCCGAGATATCAGGCATAAGATCCAATAAGCATTCATACATGTCAAGCATCTTGAACAGTTTCTCTGGTGACCGGCGGCCGATTGAATTTGCCTCGGCAAACCCAAGCACTTGCAAAGCGGCACCTTTCACAGCCTCAGCAAAAGGCGCCTCCTCCAATCCTTCCTCGTCAAAAATCATCTCACACAGCCTCCTTTCGCTGGCTAGTATAATGCGGGTCGCAGCACGAGCTGACCGGATCCACTGCCCCACCTTGGCCGCTAATGTTTGCCAATTGAGCCGCTGAACGTCTCCTATGCTCATTTTCTCTATCCCCAGACGGCGGAGGCTCTGGTCCACAGCAGGTTTGCGGGCTGACCCGTAAACCTGCATACACTCACGCCAGTACCCTGAAGCTACCATCCGACTTGCAATGCTTCTCAAATCCTCTATGGCATCTGGTGGGAAGAGGTCGATTTGTTTAATACTACGCATTGAGAGATACCTGTTCCTCTGTGAAAGAGAGCTGCTGGTGCTTCCTTCTGATTTGGGATCAGGTGTGGGTATCGATTCAGATTCTGATGCTGGGGTCGGTACGGGTGTTGCCGATGGTTCATTTTCGCGTTCCGGTTCAGGCGCCCTGAATGTTGGCGATGGTTCGCGTTTGCGTTCGGGTGGCGGTACTGATGTTGACGATGGTTGAGATTCGGGTTGAGATACTAATTCTGAAGCGGGTACGGGCGATGGTGACCGTGACCGTTCGGGTTCAGATGCTGATTCGGTCGCCAGGTCTTCATTGCCAGGGAAGAGCTCGCCTGATACAGTGCTGTTCATGGAGAGGGAGCCCAGATCGATTAGGGAATCAATCTCAATCTCAATGGTGCGCGAGACAAGGATTTGGCGGAACTCGTCCTCGAGGCGCGCCATGGCGGTTTGCAACGCCGTCACCGGGGATGGAATCGCGCAGGAGGAGGCGGAGGCAGAGGAAAGGCGGCGAGGGCTGTTGACTGCGACAGGGGAATCCTTTGCGGAGAGACGGAGTCTGTCGACAGCGTGAAGGTAGCGTTCCGCCTCTGCTCGGACGCTGTTAGCTGAGAAGAGGAGGGACGAATCAGGCGAGGAGCTGGAGGCTGAGGTGGTTTCCCATCGCATTATCACCTGCTCCGCCGCCTCCAGATCGAGCTCCTCCGATCCGTCCATGGCGGATCGATGGACGGATCGGTGGTATGGTTCTTGAATTATTTGGTTTCTTGGTTCGTTGGGTGAAGAGCGGGATGGAGTTTATGTTTGCGTTAATATTGGGGTAGTGAGGAGAGGACAAGAGAGGAAGTGATCAGTGGAAGGAGCTCAGTTACTTGGTAGACCATGTCCAACTTCAGGACAGAGGAGGAACCGCAGTCTGATGAACTTGGGACCCACATATCATTGAAATGGATTTGTACACCATCAGGAAAGAACGGGTTCAGGAAAATTTTGTTGGGTGCGAGTGTTTGACTTTGTACAAGACAGAGACGGGGGAAATATTCCGGTGAAGCGCGAGCTGGTTGCAGTCGTTTGTGGGTTTTCTCCGTTTCGGAAAGAATGGAATCCAAAGATCCACAGATGAACTTCTTTTTTCCATCTCAAAATTGGGATTTTTTTTAAAAACCATAATTAAAATAATTAATTTTAAATAAACAACATGATTGCTACGAGATTTACAAAAACTATCAGAACCGAATTGCTAATTCGGTCCGAAGGATTTTTTTTTCTCTGAACCGAAATGGCAATTCGGTCTGGCTATTTTTCACCGGGTTGTAGAAAGAACGCCACAGAAAATCAAAAAACAGGCCAGACCGAACTGGCAATTCGGTCCAGAGGCTTTTTTTAGCCTGGACCAAATTGCCATTTCGGTCCAGTTTTTTTTTTTTTTTTTTTGGTAGAGACGAGCAAAATAAAGAAATCAAAATTTGAATTTTTTTTTTAAATTATTTGATAGATTACTTATTTTGACATATAATTAGCATATTCATACTAAAAGAGGAGGGATTAAGTTACAACAAATTTGAGTTACAATAAAGTTACAACAACCATTTTTTTTATTTTCAAAGTCCAAATCGTCGATCAAAACCGTTCAACATGATCTCCACAATAAAATGTGCTTGCAGATCAAATTTTACATTTTTTTGAATTTTTTTACTATTTATTAAGTATTATACAAAAAATAGTCATATTCAGACCATTGAATTTTGTACCTATCTTAATAAATAGTAAAAAATTCAAAAAAATGTAAAATTTGATCTGCAATCACATTTTATTTAGATAATCATGTTGAACGGTTTGGATCGACGATTTGAAAATGAAAAAAATGATCGTTGTAACTTGATCCCTCCTCATACTAAAATACGCTAAATTACTTGAAATTATGTTGAATTACACTATATTAAGTTAAATTACACTAAATTACATTACATTACGCTAAAATACGATAAATTACGCTAAATTACATATGAATAGGGACGATATTTTAACTAAAAAGGCGAAAAACGACGGCGAAACTTCAAACGGTCATAAAATGGCGCTCGAGTGTCCGATTTCAGCAAATGACCACTTTTCGGAAAGCTTGCGAAAAGACGCATGCGTCCGTGCCCACTATGCCGGATTTCAAAATTCAAAATCGCCAAAAAACAAAGAGAAGAGCCTCAAATCTTGAGTTGAAGTTTCCGATTAAGTATTTTATTTCTATTATCTAATCCAAGTAGCTCAGTAAATTAGTTACATAATGAACTTGTAGAATACCAATTTTTATTATTTTTGGAATTTTTTTACTATTTTTTATAATTCATGAAAGATGGCACAGAATCGGTCTACTTTAGCGTAATTTACCGTATTTCAACATAATTAACGAAGTTATTGTAATTTAGTGTAATTCAACATAATTTCAAGTAATTTAGTGTGTTTTAGTATAAATATGCTAATTATAAATCAAAAGAAGTAATCTAACAAATAATTTAAACAAAAAATTTAATTTTCAGTGTTAGATGTCTTTATTTTGCTCTTCTCAGTTTTCCTTTTTGAAAAAAAAAAAAAAAAACTGGACCGAATTGGCAATTCGATCCAGGCGGAGTTACACGCAAGGCAACACAGGGAATGGTGGGGAACTGTGAAAAACAGCCAGACCGAATTGCCAATTCGGTCCAGAGAAAAAAAAAATCCTTCGGACCGAATTGCCAATTCGGTTCTCATGGTTTTTCTAAATCTTGTAGCAATCATGTTGTTTATTTAAAATTAATTATTTTAATTATGGTTTTTAAAAAAAATCCTCAAAATTGTCCATCCAAATATTTTTGAAAATCTGCACGCAGTACTATTATTAATATTATGTTAAAATAGGGTTTTATTGACATTAATTGACTAATTTTACTTGGCAATGTTGACAATCGTCAAAAGTAGAATTGATCAAAAATCCAACTTATCAAATATTGATATTATCATATTTATAAATAATAATGAGATTTGATAAATGTTAGTTTTAGCACTCTTGTTCCATCATCAATTCATCATACTCGAGTTAAACAAAATTTGATATGTAGGCTATTTTTATCTTCAACGATATGTCTATAAGCTTATTTTTTATTTTTATATTTCAAATGGTCAAATATTTCTGTTGTCAGGAAATCTCATTTTTCTGTAAATATCTTCTTTGTTGCAAATGATTTGATATCTAAACCTTCACTAATTTTTCTGTAATTTTTTTTTAATGTTTGGACTGTTACATTCCGAATAAAATTCACTAGCATAGATATCCAAATTTTTATTTATTGTAAGGCCATAACTTTTTTGGATCTCGAATTTGAGATAAATTCATTGTGAAAAAGTGCGGTGTAATTGTTGCTATATTTGCATACAACTTTAATTAATATATTATGCATTTTTACTTGGACATTATTACTTAAGAGCCCACAAGATATAATTTAATTTATTCTTAGTTTTAGACATTTTAAACTTATTTAAAACTAGTGTTGTTTTTTGGGCTTCGTGCAAGAAAACAAAAATAAATGTTGGAGATAATGTTGAGTTTTTCTTCGATGGTTATACAAAAAAAATTATAGTTTTTATATTTGTTGGGCACAATGCAATAAAACATTAAAAGTATGTTGGTATGGTTCTAAAATTTATTCAAGAGTGAATTTGTTTTGCTTGTAAATACAAGAATATACTTTGAAAACTTTACTAGATTAATTAAATTTATGCTATACAGAGATTTGATGTGATTAACAATTTTATAGTGGTAAACGTGCAAGTGATGGATAAATAATAAATGCCATGAGCTTATTCTACTAAATTTGTACGATTTAATGATCTACAACTGTGCAATATGAAATTGTAAAAGGTGTGAGTTAATATTGCACTGTTTACCATACAAATATGAATTTAATCTACAACTGTGCAATATGAATTGTGCAATATTAATTGTAAATGGTAGTGTTTAATACGAATTGTAAATGGTGTGAGTTACATTGTGTTAGGATTTTACACAGTTGTGTTATATTGTGTTAAAATTCATATACTACTATCATATTGCACAGTTAGATTTTACAATATGAATTGTAAATGGTGTGAGTTATATTGTTTTAGGATTTTATAATTAAAACTCTTTTTTTAATATATTTGTTAGCAGCATTTCGCCGCCAACTTAAAAAAAAATGATCTACAACTGTTTCATAATCTTCTTATGATGGTAGTGTTTAATACTCTAACTCCACTATATTTTTTTTGAAAGCTTCGTAGAGACTGTCAATGGTGAGATATATATATTTACACATATCATTAAATATATGAGGAATTTGTATATATATGTTTTCTAGCGTTTTTGTTGCAATATAATATCGTATCTTGTTTTTTAACAATTTATTATTTTTATCACTGTTCATTGCAAGTACCATTGTAGTTTCTATTATAGTTATTTTTGTAGTTATTGTAATTATTTATTTTATATCATGTGCAGATCTTAACGTAGATTGAACAACATAGGAAAATTTTGTGACATGAGTGTTGTGAAGCTTAAATTTTTATTACTTCATCGAAGTATAAATTGTCAAGTTAATAAGAAAATAATGGCAATCTCTTTAAATTATAAACACTCTTTCAATAACTTATGACTACAATAAAAACCGAGTGAGGCTATGGTGCTATGCATAGCACGGATGGGGTCCGTGCTACGGCTCAAAATTTGACTTTTTAAAATTCTAACGGTCGATCCAACCATTCAATGTGATAACCATATGAATATGTACTTGCAAACTAAATTTTATATTTTTTCGAATTTTTTTACTATTTTTTTAGATAGATAGAAAAATCAGTGTTTTTTGAAAATTCTGGACCATCAAAATTCTACCTATCTAAAAAAATAGTAAAAAAATTCGAAAAAATATAAAATTTAGTTTGCAAGTACATATTCATATGGTTATCACATTGAACGGTTGGATCGACCGTTAGAATTTTAAAAGTCAAATTTTGAGCCGTAGCACGGACCCCATCCGTGCTATGCATAGCACCATAGCCTCACTAAAAACCTGAACCATTTGGCATATTTGAAAAATATGTTTTTATTTTATTATTATTTTTTTAATTCTTCTCACATCATAATAGATAGGGTTAATTTCTACGTAAATGTATAAAAGACTCTGCTTGTTAAATTTTTCGTCGATAATGTATATGATTGTACTTTGAAGTACTATTTGTTAGTGAATTTCATTTTGTTCCGCAACATTTATTTTGATATTTTATGAGTAGTATCGGATGACAGCTCCATTTCGTTGGGAAATGGAGGAACGACGAGAGAACAACGGAACATTAACTTGGGTGACCGAGAGATTCCCGTCATCCCACGTGAGGGTACAACCAGCAGACCGCTGGCAGGAGAACACGTGTCGGTTATCACAGCCAGCGCCTGTGATCTACTGCTAGACGGATCGAACTAGTCTGCAATCATTTCACGTGATTTGACAAGTTTGAACTTTGAGCCCATTTTCCAATTATTAAAATACTCTATCCCATTTTAGTATTTTACCAGGTTTATTCGAAACTACTTATCTCGTGATATTGACATTATCCAAAAAGAAAATCTTCCCCAATCGGATTATGATTTATACTTTCTTGGTTTAATTTTATCAAAACATAATGCCATTCTACAGCTATTCTACGAATTGTATTCTAGAGAAGCCGGATCCCACAAGGCATGGCCGTATGGGGGGATTTTTTTTTTTTTTTTCTATGAACATGGTTACGTGGCCAACATGGGGGACGTTTGTAGGGACTAGGTTGAGAGATTGCGAAATTAGCTGTACGGAAACCAATTGGGCACCGGACACGTCGGACTGGAGGTAACTGTCTAAATTGGATACATGATTAGAGAGGCCAGAGCGATATCACAAACATAATACAAATTTTTGATACAGCCTACTTGAATATTTAATTAAAAATTAAGGGGTGGAGTGGGTCCAGCCTGGGTCCAGGCTGTCGTCCAGCTGACGGTGAATTCGGACTCATCACCAAATAATATATGATTATATTCGATGCATTATCTAATCAGAGCACGGAGGGAGGACATTATTTGATATATGATAAGAATATGATATTCTTCTCCTCGGAAATAGCAACGCCATTCCTCTAATTTAATAACAAATTAAAAAGTGAGAAGCCTGAGACTGAAATTAGCAACTAATGAAACGCGGTCACTATGTTGTACATGTACATGAGGGCCTGAGGTCACGTTAAGTCGTTAACAGAGAGAAAGAAACACCGGGTGGATATAGAAAAATATTATAACTTCTAATTCTAATTACTAATTAGAATTCAAAAAATTTATTCTAACTTTAATTCTAAATTTAACTTAAATTACAAATCAAGTATGGGAGCAAATAAAATTCAAAGGGTGGGAAGAGAGACAAAGTTAGTTTGGTCCTATAGATCTTCATAAAAATTTAAAATTCAGAAGGAGCAGTTGTCCTTTACTAAGTCTGATCCCGATAACTACAACTAGATTTTAGATTTTAGATTTTAGTCCAATAATGTAAATAATTCAGATTTTTATAAAATTACATTATATCTCATGTATTTATACTAAAAAAAATTAAATTTAACAAGTTTCGCCTTCTATAAAATAACAATATTATCGATCCACGAAAAAAAAAATATATCTAAAAAATTATATAATTTGAAAATACTAAAATAAAGACACCGTAACTTGTAGAATTTACAAACATTAATATATCAATTGACAGATAATACAACAAAATAAATTGAAAGGACACAAAATGAAAAATAACAAGTTGTCAAAGAATTTATATTATTCTGTATTTTTAATTACCTTAACCGTGAACTCTGATAATAATTTGATGATGTGATGTAACTATATTTTTAAGTACCAATGACATCAAATAATAGCTCGATTCGAATGTAATATCAAATAATTACTTTCTCATAACATACATAATAGCTCGATTCGAATCTAATATCAAATATCGTACTACAATTCAGTATCGATACAACATGATATCAAATAACATAAATAAAAAGTGCCATCATATATATTGATATTTTTTTTTACAAAGTTACAAACTCCATCAATTACAAACTCTAATAAATCAATTGTATTGCTATAAAGAGAAATTGCCTTCAAAAATTAAGTGCAAACCAAACCTAATTATGCTCCATTAACATTACAAAATTGTTACTGGTATCATTTCCATATTCACTTACATCAGCATATGTTGTTGCCATTCTATTTCGAAGTATTAAAAATTTATTTATTTTCTAAAGATGTCTTACATTTGTAGTGAAACATAGATTTCAGCGAGTTCTTTCCGAGCATCATGATTGGCCATGAATCTAACAAATGCAAATGATAGTAACAACAATTAATAAAAGGTACCAAGCAAGCTTATTTACAAATTAGGAGGACTTATTGCAAATTTACTTATTAACACTAAATTTCCAGAAAAAAAAAACATATTGTGATATCATGCATGTTTGGCACATGTATTTTCTGACAAGTATGCAGTTATGCACTGGTACTGGTAATTATAAATGAAATAATTTCTCATCCTTTTAATAATTTTGATCAAGTGATTTGTATTAGTGTCCTGTACCAGTACTGAACCAATGTCTAAATAACAGAAAATAGAAGAGCAAGGCAAGCAATATTGATGCTGGTATCACCAAAAAAACAGTAAGCTTGAAAATCTATATATAATCTCGGATTTCGTTTAAAAACGACAAAATATCCTCCTTATTTGGATATCTAAAGCAGAGCTGCAAATATCATTAATTGTTCAATAAAGTCTTTTAAACTTTGGGCTATACACTACAAAATTCATCATTGCTTTTTGAACTTACTGGTTGTAGTCGCAATCAAAACCAGCATATTTGAAATGATTCGCAATATCTTATCCTTGGTAACTGTATGAGCCATACTCAAAGTCTATGAAATAAAGTTTACCTATCCAAATAATAAATATGGAAAAAAGCGTAAGTTACTCTTAATTGACAACCACATATTTCACACTGGCACCCGAGATATGGATAATCATTAACCAAATAAAATGAGACAAACAAAAAAACAGTAACAGTTCGCCCCCTTATTGTTAGTTTCTTGCCATTTTTATGATTTGGTTACAAAGTTTTTGGTTTTTTAGAATTTTACATCACTTTTATTTAGTAAAAAAAAATAATGCAAAACAACAAAAATTATTTATGGTTACCATAACTGTGTTACTTTTATTCTTATAGAATAACAATTTAGTCCTCACCATCACTTTTATTTAGTAAAAAAAAATAGGGGACTAGATCAATATCAGACACACCAACTAAACAGTTTTGATTGGACCTCATACAATGACAAATCAGGCAAGAAGATCAAAACAATTGCAGGAACATGGAACACAATTGCAAACATGGCAAAAATTGGATCCGTAGCTTTTCAAAAGGGTACCAAGGAACACAATGGAGGTCGAAAACATTCGGTAGTGGCTTCAACATTTTACTGGCAGGAAATCTAGCATCAAATGGAGGGTTTTTGCATTTACTAGTAAGATGAGTTGAAGCTGTTAGAGGGGAGCAGAATATTCCGGAAAGCACCTTCAAGTTTCTTCTATTCACACTCAGGATGACAAGGCGGGGAGTTGGAGTCGTTTAGTTAGTTTATTTTAAATTAGAATGTTTTTAATTTTTCTAGGTAACCTTTAATAGTAGAGTCAATTTACGATTGTTTCCTTTTCTTTTTTTATGTCACTGTAAGACTTTGAGAAGTTTTTATTTCAACATAGTACGCCTATGGGCTTTCACTAAAAAAATAAATAAAGAGTAAAACAACAATAATTTCAAATCGTCACAGCACAAATCATCCCAGCATAATAGAATTGAACAAATAATCCCAAAAATAAGAAATTAAGGCAACTAAAAGAATACATTGCTTAAATTTCATTCAATTTACAATTTTATCACTGATCTAGGGTTTCAGTTGTTGATTAAAAAATAAGCAAAATTCACAAAAAAATACAAAAAATAGGAACTCATAGATGAAGAATGACAAAATTGTGAGTTTGTCGGAGAAGAGATGAACATTTCACTACGTTCCCTCTGCTTCCGATCAGTTACGCAACAAAAGAAAAAGCTTTTTTAACTAGGAAGAAATTTGGAGAAGAGCAACTATTAAGGGGAACCCCAACAGGAAGAAGAAGGAGAATAATACTTTCAAACTATTAGTTAATGTTTGGCGACCCTTCACTCCTCACCGCGAAGAATAACTAATATTCGTTCTTTGTAGCGTCTCTTTCTTGTATAACTTCCGATTACGTGACAAAGAAAAGCAGTATATTCAATTTTAACTGTAACATACGGTTACAATATCATGTGACTGTATGTGTGGCGAGTATGTTGTTAACTAAATTTAGACTTCTACATATAAAAGAGACATTTAATCAAAAAATGAAGACATATTATTTAATTGAAGGGCTCATATTAAATTAAAATTTTCATCTTTCAATCGTAGCCGTTGACGGATACGAACATCAACATGCTTAATAATGAACGGAGATATAAATATCATTGCAAATTAAAAAAATCAAACATAGTTTGTAAGATGGAATAGACAAGTATCTCACCCTACCGCTTGCCATAAAATATTTGTATCTGGTCATGCTGGAACAATCCGTCACATCCCGCAGAGTCATGTTGGACTTCATTTTCAGATTTTGAAATCGTAAATTTTTCATATGTTTTTTTGAATGCGAGGGTTGAAATCAAACTATCCAATATTTTTTTCTAACTTTCTTATTATAACAAAATATTTTTCTTATTTATATTTTGAATCCATGATATCTCACATCAGATAACATGATAACATGTATTTTTGCCAGAAGACTGATTCTTGTAATTTTCATATGTTGGATATTCAATGAACTTAGGTAAGCTGTTGGCCTGTTGGGTAAATGGGTCCTGTCTTCGGCTGGTCTGATACGTATCGTCATTCATCAAGAGTGTTTAACTAGCCTGTTAAGAAAACTATACCAGAAACGGGTGATGTGTAATATATATATGTTTGATAAATTAGATTATCTTGCTCACATTTATATGAAAATGCAGTTGAGCACCTATGTATCAGAGTTGCGATTTAAAAAATGATTAAATGATTTAAGTTGTCATAAACAAAATTTCGGATTCTGCTGTTTATCCCCACAAAATTTTGAAAATGTAAAAAATCTTTCCATTCAATATCGAATCGGAACCCAATATGTAGTATCTGGATCCCTAACTTCGTATTGACTAAGGGCATGTTGGAACTTCTAACACTCAAACAAACCCCCAATAGGCAGGGGTTATAGCATTTTGCATTCATTAAATATACTTAGGATCTGTTCATTTGTCACGGAATTATACAGGATGAAACTTGACAGGGTTGGAAATCCACTTTTGAAAAAATAGGAACCCATGTACACAGGTATGCACGGGATTAATTGTGGAAACACTAGTACAAAAAACCCCTTCACCGACCCTCAATCACCGACTGTTTTAATATGTAACAGTCGGTGTAGAGACTGCTGGTAAAATTGTAAATAAGAACAATCTCAACACCGACTGTTCTCTTACAAAAAACCGTCAGTAAACCAACACCGACTGTTTTTTTTTAAAAACAGTCGGTGTTGCTCATACCCTACACCGACTGTTTTTCACAAACAACAGTCGGTGTTAAGCAGTCACCAACACCGACTGTTTTTTTAAAAAACAGTCGGTGTTGCTCATACCTACACCGACTGTTTTTTACAAAAAACAGTCGGTGTTGAGCAATTACCAACACCGACTGTTTTTTAGAAAAACAGTCGGTGTTGAACTAACAAAATTTAGTTCCAGTTTTTATAACTTTCGATGAGCCGCGAAATGTTTTCATTTCCCTCTTCTTTCCCGAAAAACCTTCCAAAATTTTGAGTTGAGTCGATCAGCCTCGCGATCTCCCAACGCACTCCTCTTCCTTGCTGCCTCCGGCTCCGCCAAGCACCCGAGCACCCGAGTCGCCTTGCTGCCTCGCCCCGCACCAGCACCCGAGCTCCGCTGGAGCGCGGAGGAGGAGTGCGTTGTGCGCCCGAGCACCCAAGCACCCAAGCCCTGAGCGGAGCTCCACCCCTGACTTCCCACCCGCTAGCCAAACCTGTACCCCTGCGTCTTCGCCTCTATCTCTCTTCCTCTCTCTTTTCCGTTTCCTCTGTGATTACTACACTCAAAACCCTAGAAATTGGGGTGCTTGCGATCTTGACATTCTGGTGTGCTTGCGATCTTGACATTCAGGGACATTGACCAATTCGGGTAAATATTCAACTCCTTCCTTGTGCTTCCTCTCCATTCGGGTAAATATTCAACCCCTTTTAATCGTTGATTTGTGCTGGGAGAGAAATTGTTGTATATTTTGATTTATCGAATGTCTCGCGCGAGTGGTTGATTTTCTCGGCGATGATGAATTTTGGTGAAGAATGAGGAATATGTGATCGAATTTCTGGTTGAATTTCCCGACTTGATCAAGGGTATGAATTGGGGTATTCGATTTGGAATATGTGATCGATTGAATGCAGGTTGTTATCCCCGTTTTCTTGCTGCCTTGTTTTCTGAATCTGTGTTGCTGGTTTTGTGCTGGGTTGCTTGCTACCTGTTGCTTGTTTCTGCCTCCTGTTTTGCTGACTGATACGGTACCAGTACCGGCCTTTTTGTTGTCTGTGGTACCCTTTTTTTTTTTGCTGTCTGTGGTACCCTTGTTTCTGCCTTGTGCTTCCTTTTTGCTTGCTTGCTACCTTGTTGAGTTCGGATCTGACCTTACCAGTACCTATACTGGTACTGGATTTTCTTTGCCTCTTGGTGATGAGTGTGCTTGATGAGTGTGCTGATTTTGGTGCTTGATGGTGCTTGATGATGCTTGGTGATGAGTGTGCTTGATGAGTGTGCTGATCTTGGTTATGAGTGTGCTTGATTAGTGTGCTGATCTTGGTGATGAGTGTACCTATACTTGAACTGATACCATACCAGTACTGTCATAACCAGTACTGTCATAACCACCTTTTTTACTGAAAATTTGTAGCTTATGAATATATTGTCTGTATAGAGTTTCTTGGTTGAAGTGCAAATTTGATTTGGAATTCATAAATGATAGGAAAACCCATAGGATTAATAGGAGTTCACATGTTAAACAAAAGATAAAGATTTACAAACCCATAGGATTACATACAGAAATTGACTGTGCATGCAGTACTCATAGGATTATCATTTTTAATTAATTCAAATATGTTCGAGGTCAGGACTACGTATTACACAAGAAAAGATTTATTAAGTACTGAATGAGTACTGTATATAAGGATGAGCGACAAGACTACTGCAGTGTTAAGGATACCAAAATGTACTCTCTGATATGCATTTGCTTTTATTTTTTTTCTAGATACAATTTGTGGAGCAACAAAAGGGTGGTTCTTCTGATCAGTCCATGATTAATCCATATCATTGGTAAAATTTAGATATTTAATATTTTGAATTATTTTCACTATTTAGTATATATGGTTATATTTATTATATACGGTTATCTGCAGGGATAATTTACAGGGATTTGCAAACACAAGTGTACCGGCAAGAAATTATGGTGACAATTATCAGATGGACCAACAATATGTCACGATGTTCAATCCCACCCCTTTTTCATATCAGAGGTTAGATAACAAAAAGCTTACATAGTTAAGAAAATAGGAATCAAAATGTATATAACCTCAGCTTAAGTTTCAAACATGTGTAATACGTACTGTCAACTAATAGTGCATGTAATTAAGGAAAAGCAAATATATATATTAGTAAGAAAAAGGCCGTTGGTTTATACTAATTAAAGAGGTAATTAACAAATAGCACAGAAGTGCAATTAACGATTTAATTGTTGATGTAATCATGGTTTCATGCAGGGATTCAATGGCCTCCACGAGCACGGCACTGCCATTGCTCCCTTTTCCTTCCATGGGTGGAATGGAGCAAGCTAGCAAGAGTCGAGTCGATTCCTACTGCTATGTATGGATAACAAACTAATAATTAAAATTAAGATATTAACTTAAACTCTAAGCTGCATAGAATCATTATTGTTGGCTAGTAAATGCATATCAAAGTAAAAGCAAAGATATTAACAGTTAAAAAAAGGTGGAAAAAAATGTAATTATATTTTGTTACAATTGCAACTAGTTCATATTGCATTAGTAAACAATTGATATATTGGTACAATAAATGGAGTGCAATTGATGTGGTGATTATAAATTAGTACAGTGGTGATACTAGGTGTTCAAAAAGCTCCAAATGTTAGAAAACAAATCAAGAACCAGCTTTTGACTTTCTTTAAATAAATCGAAATGTAAATCAAGAACCAGCTGATTTACCGTCTGAACTACTTGTATTGAGGGTCTTAGTTGGGTGCTATTTGCAAATTTGGTAACTTGGGGGGTTTAATTTGCAAATTCTTTCAAAGCTTTTAATAAGTGATCTAATATATTTTAATGTTTGTCTGCAGGTAAGAATCATGGTGTGATCCTTATTTAGTTATTTTTTTTCATAATTTGGTATACATTTGACCCGAGGCATTCTTTTACTGCTTTGCAGCTGCTACTGCATCCAGAATCAGATGACTTAGCACAGCTTTCTCAGGTAAAATAATCTCTGAATTTTCATGAATCCTTTATGGTGAAGCTATTTTGGCACTGCAAAATTTGTGATGAAAAGGAAATAAATGTGTCTATTCTTTTTAGATTGAGACAGAGAAGCTTCTTGCACAGTTGGTTGAATCAGAGATCAATAGGCGCTTGGTTAGTTTTCTTCACACCTTTCTTTTTATATATTTTTTTTGTATACTCCTGGGTAAAAATCAAGATCATTGATCACATGTGCTTTTTTTTTGTTTTGTGATAATTGTAGAAGGAAGGCACATACAAGGGAAAGAAGTTCAATGCGATATGCCATTTCTTTGGTTACCAGGCCAGAGGCTCTCTTCCCTCTAAGTTTGACTGTGACTACGCATATGTATGGGTTTATTTATGTACTTGTTAGTTCATTCTTTTATTTTTCATGTATGTCCCACAAAATTTTATATATTATGCTATCTGTTCGCTTACTGTAATAGTATACTGATTTTGCAAAGTGGCCCTGCTTGTATAAATTAATACCAAATACTTGAATTTAATTTGATGTATTCTATATGTGCATGATTTAATTTGATGTATTCTATTTTGCAAAGTGGCCCTGCTTGTATAAATTAATACCAAATACTGATTTTGCAAAGTGGCCCTGCCAGTTGTCACGTCTACAGGTGCAAAAAAAAAAAAAAAAAAAAAAAAAAAAAAAAAAAAAAATTTTCGGTGTTGGGCACCTATACCGACGGTTTTTTCAAAAAAACAGTCGGTGTTGGCACCCAACACCGACTGTTTTTTTGAAAAAACCGTCGGTGTAGGGTGCCTACACTGACTGTTATTCACCCGTCAGTAAAGATTTATCTATACCGTCGCCGCCATCACCGACGCCTCAATAACAGTCGGTAAAAGGGTTTTTTAACAGTCGGTGAAGGGGTTTTTTGTACTAGTGAAATATGTTGAAATGAGTGTTTGGTTGTACCGCGGGATTAGTTGTGGGAAATCTTAATTTATTTCAAACTATATTTCTATTTAAATTTCTCATCTATTTAAAATAAGATATATATATATATATATATATATATATATCAATGGTTTAAATAGCGATTATAACGGTATAGCGGGACGGTTAAAGAAAATAAGGCATTGCACTAAGTAGCTAGCTATAGCGCCGATAGCTAGCTATATATCGCCCATAGCGCCATAGCTTTTAGGGTCCAAAAAAGCTATAGCATAGCTATAGCTAGCTATTTAGAAGCATGATATATATATATATATAGATGGGCTATTGTACTTCGCAAAGTAAAACCCCCGTTTACTTCGGGTCATATTTTGTCATTTTGAAAATCTAAACAATCGATCCGAACCGTTCAACATGTTCTAAATATTGAAATGTGCTTGGAGACTAAATTTTACATTTTTTGGAATTTTTTTACTATTTATTAAGCCACTTTGAAAATTGCTGATCCGGTGGTCCAGAAAATTTTACTATTTTTTACTGTTCACAGTGGATCAGTGATTTTCAAAGTGGCTTAATAAATAGTAAAAAAATTCCTAAAAATGTAAAATTTAGTCTCCAAGCACATTTCAATGTTTAGAACATGTTGAACGGTTCGGATCGGTTGTTTGGATTTTCAAAATGACAAAATATGGCCCGAAGTAAACGGGGGTTTTACTTCGCGAAGTACAATAGCCCATCTATATATGAGTTGGGCTACGGTACTTCGCGAAGTAAAATGAGTGTTTTACTTCACGTCTATATCTTCATTTGAAACTTCAAAACGTCGATCCGAACCGTTCAAGTTGATCTCCATATTAAATTGTGCTTGGAGACCAAATTTTACATTTTTTGGAAATTGTTTACTATTTTTTTAGAATTTTTGAAAATCGCTGTTTTTCAAAAAATCCTGGACCATCAATAACAACAATTTTAAAAAATTCTAAAGAAATAGTAAAAAAAATTTCAAAAAATGTAAATTTGATGTCCAAGCACAATTTAATATGGAGATCAATTTGAACGGTTCGGATTGACATTTTAAACTTTGAAATCGCAAAATATGAGTGTGAAGTAAAACACTCGCTTTACTTCGCGAAGCACTGTAGCCCAACTCATATATATATATATATATATATATATATATATATATAGAGAGAGAGAGAGAGAGAGAGAGAGAGAGAGACTATGGTGAGTTGTAAAGTAAAATGTCGTTTTACTTCACGCCATATTTTTATTTTGAAAATCCAAACAACCGATCCGAACCGCTCAACATGTTCTCTATATTGAAATGTGCTTGGAGACTAAATTTTATATTTTTTGGAACTTTTTTACTATTTATTAAGCCACTTTGAAATCGTTGATCCACTGTGAATAGTAAAAAATAGTAAAAATTTCTGGACCACCGGATCAGCGATTTTCAAAGTGGCTTAATAGATAGTAAACAAATTCCAAAAAATGTAAAATTTAGTCTCCAAGCACATTTCAATACAGAGAACTTGTTGAGGGGTTCGGATCGGTAGTTTGAATTTTCAAAAATGAAAATATGAGCGTGAAGTAAAAATGACCTCTTACTTCACAACTCACCATAGCCCAGCTATATATATATATATGAAAGAGTGAGGCTACGGTGCTATGCATAGCACGGATGGGGTCCGTGCTACGGCTCAAAATTTGACTTTTCAAAATTCTAACGGTCGATCCGAACCGTTCAACATGATTATAAAATGAATATGTACTTGCAAACCAAATTTTACATTTTTTCGAATTTTCTTACTATTTTTTCGAAAATCACTTGATCTGAACATTCTGGACCATCCAAAAACAGCCTATCTAAAAAAATAGTTTAAAAATTCAAAAAAATGTAAAATTTGGTTTGCAAGTACATATTCATTTTATAATCATGTTGAACGGTTCGGATCGACCGTTAGAATTTTGAAAAGTCAAATTTTGAGCCGTAGCACGGACCCCATCCGTGCTATGCATAGCACCGTAGCCTCACTCTATATGAAATATGGATCTGGAAATAAAAAATAAAAAATATAGGATCACCTTTTTAAATTTTAGTATAATTTATAAAAAAAATAGTTGTCCGGATCTCCATATTTTGTTTAGTCGCACAACTAATAATCCATATTTTGTTTAGTCCCACAACTAATAATATATATGACAATAGATGGTTATATGATACCTCTTTGGACGAGAGATAATAGATGCTTGAAATGAGAATTAATTAAATGAGAAGAAGAGAGGAGAGAGAGAATGAGAAAACGAAAATTAACTTAGACTTCGGATTTTTATTTTCAGAAATTTGCACTGAGTTGAGATTCGTTGTAGGAATTTTTTTGAGAAATATTACAAAATTTCGAACCATCCGAACTGCCTTCGGAAATTAAATTGGAAATCACATCAAATTCCATCCATTCCCAGTGGGAATGCATCTGCCGAACAAGACCTTAGTGTTCTGAATTATTGTAAAAAAAATGATTATGCTTCTGGTACCAGCCTTAGATGCGTACTTTGTCTAACTTTTTGCATTCATGCCAAAGATGTTGCGATATGAAAGTAATTGAACAAATGATAAAATCCTGCAAAGTGGAATGGCAAATTTATGGAAGTTGAAAAAGACCATTTTAAATTGATCCAAAATTGAAGTGGAAATGAAATACAATTTCAGTCGGTTTTAGATTCGTTTAAAGGGAGTCAATCCAGTCTTGGGCCAGGAATTACTCGGTTATTTAATGGGCTACAAAACCTCAACCGAACTGTTAAGTATCAAATAGTTTGTTCTTTACAGAACATTCTAGAATCCAGAGAAATTGTGCAGGTCCAACTGTCCAATTCCACAAAAATGGGGCCACACTTGGACCAATCTAGCTTCTTAATATTTAACCAGGACCTTTTACGAGTGATTTTGTGCAAGAACAACCTTAATTGTATTTATATTTCAAATATAAAGGACCCGAATAACCATTGAGATCTAAATGTCTTTAAGATGGGTACTAGATTCAGAATGTAAATAAAATGTATTAAACTGCTAAACTATTAGGTGGTATTGCAAATTTAAACAGGTAAATAAACAAACAAAATTCATTTTATTTAGTCAACAAGAAATTGGACCCCTTATTGCAATCAATATTTATTGACATAATATGTATTTGATCATACAAAACTAGAACTTTCTTTTTTTTATTGAGGATTAATCTGATAAGAGTGGAGAAAACTTTTAAATTTTATCAAGCTGATATTACAGCAAGTCACAAGTACTTATATAAAACAACAATCAATAAACCACACTTAGCAAGATCCAGATTATGTACAAACAATGAATTAATCTCTAAATAAATATTTTTAGTATGTGGATAGTATGTGCTAATATTAATCCCCGGATATTACGATCCATACAGAAAACACTTGGCAGATCAACGATTCAACATCTTTATTATTATTGTTATTTCTTATTCTAATGAAATTTAACTGAATAAAAAAAAATATTTGAGATTTAATTTTGATCTGAATCTTGCATTATATTACCGTTCAGCTTTACTATTTTATAAACTTATTATCTCCATCTAATTTCACTCACACAGTGACACTCCAGAATAGTTTCAAATATCACAGAAAGAAGGGTCTTTTATTAAAAAGGACTAAATGTTTAATTTAATATTAGTCTGTAGATCAGCCATCAGCTTATGTGTACGCCAAAGATCAAACAATCGGTCAAATGTAAATTATCAGATTTTCTCCATACGAATTTTGAAAAGTAATAGAGTGACGAAAGAAGCGGAGATGTTACCGACAAAGAAGACATCGGAGGTGGTGGCGCTCCTAGATCTGAAGCCTCACGTTGAAGGAGGCTTCTATGCGGAGACTTTCAGGGACTCCTCCATCACTCTCTCCACACATCATCTCCCCCCTCAATGTAAGCTAATTACTCACTAATAGGGAACTTACTTTAGAGATTTGCTGTTAATTTCGTATAATTCTGTTAACTTAAGTTTTGCTTGGGATATGAATCCGGACTTATGGTTAGATCGAGTTAAAAGAGAGGGAGGTGTTAAATTATATACTTTAATGGTTGGATACAATGAACTTGCCTGCAATTTTAATTTACGAATAACAAGTCTTAAAATTTTCTTGTGCAATTGACTTTTTCGGGCTTACAGATAGCTAGCTGTATTACCAATTCTGCCATCTGATATATCTTAGGTGGTTTAACTGACTAAAGCCCTAACCTAATTAAAGGTTTGTATGTTCAAATTTAATTATCCATCAGACTTCACTTGTTTTGTTTTCTTGTTGCCTTTTGATCTAGCTTTGTATTTTGCAAGGTTATTAGGCTTAACTCTAGTACATCAATTAGCCTCTTGACTCCTACATCTCTCTTAGTCATCAAATTTGAAGTGTTCAAGAGTAAGCAGGATTTTGGCAACTATTTTAAGAAAAAATAAGTTCACCTACCATTAATATAAGGGTTCGGACGTTCGGTGCCAAATGAAATTAGTGTTTCTGTTGTTGTTAAAGTGGGTTATACTTGGAATTGTTTGCAGATAAGGTGGACAGACCAGTGAGCACTGCCATATACTTTATGTTGCCAGCTGGCAGTATCTCACGACTCCACCGCATCCCATGTGCCGAGACTTGGCACTTTTACATGGGAGAGCCCCTTACGGTTTGACCTATTCTCTTCACATCTTAATTGGATCAGGGAACCGTGACACAATTTCTGTTTCTTTTCTAAATTACACCAAAATTTTTGCAGTATTTTCATAACGTACCTGCTATTTTTCATGCTAGCAACTAAAACGACCTGTTGTGGTGTTGTCTACAAATAACTTCTATATTTTGGGCCAAAAGTACTAAGCAAATTGCTTCAAACAAAAGTTACAATATTATTACTCAGTTGCCACTGAAATTTGATCGCAACTCACCTTAATCTGTTTAGTAACCAATTCATGCAAAGTCATAACCATATTATAAATCTTCTATAGTTTGCAAGAATAGCTTAGGAAGATATACCCTGAATTGTACAATTAAAAGACCTAACAATCCAAGGATCAGGAACTTATTTGATTTTACCTCTTTTTTTTCTCACATTCTACCCTCTGTAGGTGTTTGAGCTGCATGATGACGGGCACATTGAGCTGACAGTGCTGGGCCCGGATCTCGATGCAGGCCACCGTCCGCAGTACACAGTGCCACCAAATGTATGGTTTGGCTCTTTCCCTACTCTAGACGTCGAGTCATTTGCCACTGATGGAAGTGTTCTTGTCAAGTCCAAGAAGCGGGACCCAGAGGCTCACTATTCCCTGGTAGGTTGCACTTGTGCCCCTGGGTTCCAATTTGAAGATTTCGAGATGGCATCTAAAGATGACTTGAAGGCTATTGTTCCTAAAGCTGAGCCATTTCTTAGTTACCTTGCTTAAGGTTTACAGGAAAAGAGAGAGTAATTGATGGTTTGGGGCACCGGGAGAGGGGGGGGGTGTGGTGGTGGGGGTTCATAGTTTAGTCGTTTTGTATTTTGCTGTTTGAGGGAGTTGAGGACTTACACGATTATTATTCGAATCGTGTTTGACAGATTTTTCATCTATAGTTGGACCTAATAAGCACGGGTTTTCAGTTGGAAGTTGGAACACGTGCATCTAATATACTGGCAAATGCTTGCCATGAAATAGTTGAAAGGCTGTTGTCAACCATCTTTGTTGATTGATCTTTCATTTTTATTAGTAATGTTAAATTAATTAGTTCATAAATGTTTTGCTAGCTTGATTTCTTCGTTAGGACTTTGCACCATGTTTGGTCTTATTTGTATGAACAGTCAAACATTTGAACTTATAGTTGATATTATAAGGCACGGTTTTGTGTGTTCATTTTGACTGTTATACATGTTTAATCCAAAATTTGATTAGAACCTCCTGTTATTTGCTATAAATTATGTTTAGTATTATACGTTTGTGTCAAATTTGATTAAGCATACTTGAATTAGTACATACTTCGCGCATCTACAAGATTATTTTTCTGGAGCTCTGATTCTTTGACTCGAATTGTGACACAGATAAAAAAAGTTATATTGATGGTATACATAATGCATTATTACACGAAATTGTGACACAGATAAAAAACAGAAAGGTCAAACGAAATTGTTGAATTGCTCAATCGTTTTCTAATATTTTAACATTTATTATATTAAAATAATATATTGAACCTTTCAAACAAGAACTCTTATTGTAAAAAACAAAATGTCATGATGAAATTTTATGTTAAAATATTAATTCAACATCTCAAACCATAAACTTTGTATTCATTTAATATAGAAAACAGAAAGGTCAAATGAAATTGTTGAATTATTGAATGTTTTCTAATATTTTAACATTTATTATATTAAAATAATATATTGAAACTTTCAAATAAGAACTCTTCTTGTAAAAAACAAAATGTCATGATGAAATTTTATGTTAAAATATTAATTCAACATCTCAAACCATAAACTTTATATTATTTGAATATAAAAAACAGAAAGGTCAAATGAAATTGTTGAATTACTGATTCGTTTTCTAATATTTTAACATTTA
This sequence comes from Carex parvula, assembly GCA_025461045.1. Taxonomy (NCBI): domain Eukaryota; kingdom Viridiplantae; phylum Streptophyta; class Magnoliopsida; order Poales; family Cyperaceae; genus Carex; species Carex parvula. The sequence continues at coordinate 367,523 of JAJGRW010000542.1, read as the reverse complement.
TTATATTAAAATAATATATTCAACCTTTCAAATAAGAACTCTTCTTGTAAAAAACAAAATGTCATGAAGAAATTTTATGTTAAAATATTAATTCAACATCTCAAACCATAAACTTTCTATTCATAAGGTTAATTACGGGTAAAAAAGAAAAATAGGAAACCGGCCCCAAAATGGCCGGCTTCTGGGGAAGAGAAAACCAGCTATTTTGTGGCCGGTTTGGACATTTTTGGCAAAACCCAGCAGTTCTGGGTATAATTATTAATTTATAATTAACTTTGAATATTAATAAAAATGTCGGCAATTCTCAAGTCATTTTGCAAAAAAAAAAAAAAACATTATTTAATCTATATATTTTCATGATGAATTTAAATTGATAGTAAATAACATTCATGATATATTCGTGTTCATCTTTGTAACTTGTATATAATTTTTAACCTATAAGCTTATTATATTCTCGAGGGGTGTTAAGTGTTAACTATCTCTTAAGAAATTTGTCAATCTCTCCTTCAGAACATGAGTCACTTTTTTCACTTTAATATTTTTGCGTGTTCACTATTCAAATACACATGATTCACCCTTTTTCGAAAAAAAATATATGTGAACCCTGTACAGCTGTACTAGATGAAATCTGAGCGATTTGACCTGATTAGTGAGCAAAATCTTTACCCTATAATATCCCTTATCATTAGTGTATGGTTCTACGTAGTACCAATCGGCCGATGCTATGATTTCACATCTTGATTTTTGAGATTTCGAAAGGGAATATGGAGCCACTAAATTAAATTTACTCGTCCAAAAATTTTGAGGAAACACAAATTTACATATTCAACAATCATTTTACTATTTCTTCAATATTGGAAAATCATTTCAATCGAAAAATTTAGCATTTGTAATATTAATAATTTTCTCTCTATCCAGAAAATAACAAAAAATTAATGTATAAAGTTTAGTTTTTTTGCAAGATTTCAACAGGTAGATTGAATTAACCGGCTCCAACTTATCGTTCAAATCTAAGATAATTGAGATCCAAAGTTGAAACATAGCTGATTACTGTTGTGCATAACACGACAAACTTACTGGATCCGTATCCTATGTAGTACATGTTTTGTCCAGCAATGAGTCTAGGTGCAAATGTTTAGTCCATTATTTCAAAATAGCATAGAGATAGAAGATTGTTTTCTTATTTTTTTTTTTAACGGAGAGCTAAGTAACATTGTTATTATCAATTTTGATAGATTTCATCACACATAAAGATTTTGCGTCGGATCTGTCTAAAGCACTTAGAAAAAGTTCCGTTCCCTTGATATAATTTTATGTTCCTTAAGAAGACTATTGGAGAATTCATTTTCTTCAGAGAAAAAATGAACTCATAGATACCCCTTTATCACATTGACGAATTAATTAGTTGTTCTCAAGCATAAAATGAATTAATTACGAGTCCCAAATTTTCTTCAAAGATAGACATGACGCACCAACTAATTCTTTTGAAAAAAGAACTGGGGATTCACACCATGGTATCCCATATAAATATTTCCATACTATTAGAAAAGAAAATCAATTTGTTACAGTCAGAATTGATAGGCTAAAGCCACACCAACCCCCCATTCTATTTATCTATATAATACTCCGCACTCTCACTAGGTTTTCATCCCACTGCAACTAGCACAATCTGCATTCAGAGTTGCAAGTAATCTTACTTCCCTTAAACTTATAAATAACGATGAGTTCCAGCTGGTCATGCGAGGTCGAATCCTCTATCCAGGCCCCACGCCTCTTTAAGGCAGCTATCATGGACTGGCATAACTTGGCCCCCAAGCTCTCACCCGACAAAGTTGTTAGCGCCGTTCCAGTAGAGGGTGAAGGTGGTGTTGGCAGCATCAGGCAATTCAACTTTGCCCCAGGTATACTTTAAAAAAAATCTTGTTTCTTAATTTGTATCAATTATGTGGTAACAGTATCAGTTAATGCAGTACTTAAACCATATTGCTGGTAAACTAGATGTTTTGACATTTTTTATTAACGGTATTCAATTTTGACATCATTAACTCTTTGAATCTACATTCATCCAAAATTCAGTAAGGAAAAGTTGATCAAATGGCGTCATTCAATCCATCTAATTACAAAAGTCAACAAAACTGACAACCAATTACAAAATGCATGCCCTGATCAAATTTCACCATTTACAGGGATGCCCTTCAGCCATGTAAAAGAGCGCCTAGACTTCATTGATGTAGAGAAGTTTGAGGTCAAGAGCTCACTTATCGAGGGAGGTGGGATCGGGACCCATGTCGAGTCGGCCTCCACCCACACCATATTTGTGCCCAAGGATGGCGTCTGTGTGGTGAAGGTGGTCGGTTCTTACAAGCCGGTGCCTGGAGCCAACGCCGACGAGGAAGCGGAGAGGGTCAAGGCATCATTCATCGGAATCATCAAGGCCGCTGAGGCTTATCTTGTCGCCAACCCCGATGCCTATAACTAATACTCTTTCATTATGAGAATTACAGAGTGTTAAGTACGTGGTGCTGGAGAATAAAAGCAAAGAGGCGCTGGAGAATTACAGAGTGCTTTTTTTTTTTTTTTGCATTAGAATGTGTATCAAGTTCTGTATGCTGTTAGTGTACTATTTTAGTGAGAATAATTGTAATGGAGATTTGATGAATTATCTGTGCGGTGCAAGCCTTTTTATTTGCGAAATGAATATTAATTAAGATATTTTCTCTTGATCGGTCAATTAACTTATTAAAAGCATGGATAGGAGGTCAAACATGTTGTGTTTCTTTTCCTCTTCATGTATAGTCATAAACCACATCAAACATGACTGATGGGAATAACTTTTTGCTTTTGAACGATAAACAAACTGGTATCATAAACAGGATAGAAAGAAGTACAAAAACTAAAATTCAATTAATAGAAGTTTGTAAGTCATATAAATTGTCGGAAGGTGGCCTTCTGATCTCCTCACCAAAAACGAAATCAAAACATGAGCCAAAGTTTTTCTCTACCAATTATCTGCTCATAAATCAATAAACATGTATCATCATTTTCTGGACCGTCAAGTAGGATTTGTTTATTAATTGACATACTTTCATAAGTGATAATGCAACAGTTAACAAAGTTAATTTCCATGATAAATTGACTCTATATTAGCTTTGAAAAGTCTATAATTATATTCATACTGATTATTACCAATTTAGGGTCGTTATGAAAAAACAATGCGAAAATCGCTAGGAGCAAAATATACTGAAATAGTTGATTGTACCGGATTGTACATGACAGTCAAAAGTTATAATTCTCCGAGTGTTGATGGTAGACGCAACCTTGAATAAATAGGCAGACAAAACGATCAGAACATTTGGTTTCCTAGAATCATCTAATCACCGGTCTGACAAAATCCTCTAGGGATTCAACCATCCCCGGATCTTAATGCAAGCTAAAAATTGGTTAGCCACCCCTATGTTTTTAAAAATTTAATGGTATATTGAAACTTAATTTAAATTTATTGTTTTAAAAGTTTTTTATATGATTCGGCCCTTCATAAAATACTAAATATATATTTATAACTTGGTGATTAAAATTACACTTTGTTATTATCAAAATATGAATTCAAGTCTACCGTCACGCATTATACATTTTACACATTTTACATTTCAGCTCACAGTCTGAATTTTCTAATTTCGCCTCTGAGTTCGAAATCTCACAACCTCATCGGAACCCGTTGACGTGCAACTTTCACTCTTCGCTGGTTTGAGATCTACTTCCTGCCGGACAAGTCGGGATAAGAGACTTTGATCATGGTCAAAGGTCTGCTAACTAATCATCTATATCCTCCACCAATCAACCTTTGACTGTGGTCAATGGTCTGATGACTCATCAACAAAATAAAGTCAAATTATAATATTGGCCGGTTTGGACTTATTTATCCTTCCAAACTGAATGAGAAAATGGGTGATGTCCCCTACTTGAAACTCGCTAGGATTCACTTTTCTAATCCCAAAAGTCTCAAACAATTTAGTAAATATTTAAGTATCATTATTTATTTCGGTTGTTATATTCTTAGCACGTTTATGAATCAATTTATTCACATGTTGCTTTTATAAGAATGTATTAAGCAAAGATGGGGATTATTTGACAATGGTTATTTTGATAATCTTGATAATCTAATAATCAAATTTCATATAATTTTAGTATTGTTTAATGATTTTTAAGGATCGTTAATTTAGACTTTTAAAATTTTAAATAACTTGATGTATAGTGCAACATACACAAAATATCTATATTTTTATATACATGATATGTAGACAATATAAATCATATTTATTGGATTAATTTCAAAATTAAGCATTATTTTTGAAAATTTTCAAAATTGTCAAAATTAAGAACTGTCAAATAATTCTCCTATGTAGTAAATTTATATTATCCATCCATGTACTATCTATCCTTATTTAATTTATGAACTATACTTGTACATTAATTAGTGCAGACCATGACTGAATTAATTAGGAAAGCACGAGAACACGACATGACTGGCACAGACTTGAGCACGCCACATGCACGACATGAATCCTTGCACGTAAGGTGTCCATGTGCCGTGTCATTAGATGTGTTTGCCTGCGGGATGGAGTTGTGGAGCACCGAGCACGGCACGTCCAAGCCATCATGGACATGGGGCAAACACGGTCAGACACGGATAGACACAGGCAGACAGAGTAGGTACAAAGTAATATTGAATTTAGACAACGGAGTCCGGAAGATGTTCAAGTACTTCATGGTTTCTTTTGATCAGTAAAGCAATCATGAAGCTTCATCAATAAAACTTTATTGCGTTCAGGCAGAGGCGGAACTACGTACATTTAGTCCAGAAGGTGCTAAACCATCTCATAATTTTGAAATTTTTAATTACGTATGTTAAAATTTAATTAATTTTTTGTTTTTAAAGTTCTATATAGTTCAATCTTCCTCATAAAATGTAAGATGTGTGTTTATAGTCTAGTTGTGAAGACTCTATTTTGTATTTGGAGATCTTGAGTTTGAATTTTACTAACTACAAAATTAATAATTATGCATTTTAAGTTTCAAACGTCTCTAACTAAAGTTTCTAATTCTTTCCCTGCGTTGAGGTTCTTACAGAAAATATCAAACTCAGGGCAAAAATGTTGGGAAACTACATTTGACTGTCAAGAACAGAATTATGCACTTTTATAATCGATTAAAAAAACAATATATCTAAGAACAATATTTGCAGTACGCGGAAACCTTAATAATGCATATTTGACAGAGACTCGTTACTTTTGTTTTTTGTTTTTTAATTCTATAACACCATTTAATCATGCAAATTGTTAAATTTGGGCCATTACCTCTTCCAAGAACATAAAATATTTTTAGGCCAGATTTTTCATATCCTCTGCATTAACGCGCCATTTGAGTTTAGATTCGATCTGTTTGTTACATACTAGCACGAATTTTAAAGGGACTGTGCATTACAGGCTGGACCGGATAGGTCCGGATTCTGATCAGACAGTCTTGATCTAAACTCAAACGGTGCGTTAATGCAGAGGATGCGAACTCGATTTTGGAGATAAAAATAACTCAGTGCCCAAGTGCCTTGATTAAACCAAAAAATAATAGTTCCGACTCTGCGGGTCTTCAAAGTCCATCGCATGATTATCTAGGGTACTAAGCCTTCATTACACTTCGAAAGGAGTAATTGATTTCTTTATCTGCTTTTGCAATTGATTGCTCATAGGCCTTCATGGCCATGGTAACATGTACAACTAGGCTCACTTGGAAACATATCCTATCTATAGATATAATCTGAGATGTCCGGTTACTGTAGATGAACAATATCATCTACAGTGACATTTTAGTTTCTCTGCGTTGGATTTGTTTTGAGCGGTTGTGATTCATCTAAGATTATCTTCTCATCGATTGAGCGACACGTGTCTCTTACTGTTTCTTGCTGCTATCGACGCGTGTCTTCTTCACTCGATGTCTCCCGTCTTTTCTTTTACATTTTGTACAACTTTCACCGCGTAACTCTCTCTCCCTCCTCTCACTAAATGTTTCTTCCCATTGATAATCTCTTTGCCTAACCATCTATTCTAAGTCTAAATCTCTAAATTTCTTTGCCAAAACCCTCCGTTGAATCACTAATCAGGAAAGGTGGGAGGCGGTTTCATCGGCAGCGGCACAAAAGGAGCACGTGTGATCTCTAATCCAGCCTTTCTCCCTATTGCATCTCTACATAACGGTTTCGCTACCTCACCCCAGCCCGGTTCTGCCCATTTGGCTGCTACGATATCTTATTGGGAGTAGTTATCGGTTCTACTTCGATTACGCTGTTACACGGTCAAATTGAAGACCACCCCTCTTTAAACAAAATAATTCAACTGGATTGAGAACCCTAGGACCTAGACTACTGTGTTCCCTTGCTCTCTCCTTTTTATCTTCCTTGAATTCGCTACTACAACTATTCAACCGTTGTAGCCACAAAAGTAATTATATATTTGAGATTAATTAATTGATTTTGCTTTTCTTTTATCAAAAATTCGACTTTCAGTGAAAGTCTTCGGAAAGGGGTGTTCACTCCATTTTCAAAATCTGCTCTTCATAAATTTATAATGTAAAATTATTTTGTGCAATTTTATACTAATTTCTTTCTTTCTCTTTTCAATATGCATTGTTTCATAGAATCCAAGCTTCGAAAAGACAGCACACAATCCTTCCATTAGGGAATAATTCGAAGAGGTTCAACCTTCAATCGTTCCTCCAATTTGCACTTCTCAAGGTAACTAAACTAATCAGGTCCTCAAGTTTTGTATCATATTTTGACATGCATGTGTTGTTACCACTTAATTTAATGCCAATTGCATCAACATGCATTAACGACAAGTTTTGTGTTCTACTGTCTCCTAAAAAATTGCATCAATATGCATCAATATGCTTCATATTTTTCCTTCTCAGTATCCGAAGTTGTTATTGTTACCTACAAATTGATGCATGATTTTTTCTGGTCCACCGTATTGCACGTCATCTATCGAGCATGATTGTTCGCGCGAAAGCGCAACGCAAGTTTCGGTACGCTTGAGGGCGTACCTTTTAAAACCGCGCTTACACTTCACGAGTAAGGGTTGCAAGTGCACAACCCCTATCGAGTAATATAATCGGGTATCGATCCACAGGGACGGGTAATTGTTAGGTTAGAATCCACCGAACTCAATTAAAAACTAGAAGTGAGAAAGATTGGGTTTGGTATTTAAGTTCCTAAAAGATCAATTCAAACAAATTGAACAATGCAAACAGATATAATAAAGTGCTAGAAGAAATGTAAACTGTGTTTTGATTATGGATAAAAGGCGTTTCCAGGGTTTCAGACTTCATCTGTGATCTGCCTCTAGTGGTACGGCCCATACCAAGTTGGTACGGCTAGGCCGTACTTCACTTGGTAAGGCAAGGCCGCACCACTCTGGTAAGACCCGTACTGGCTTGCCAGAACAGAGCTTACCAGTTCGAGTTGATGCATTTCTTGCTGGTACCTTGTGCTAAACTCTTTAGAAATGTTCAATTGACCATACCTAAGGTTCCTAAGCCTCAACTCTCGTGTGTTGGATCAAGATCTAGGTTGGAATGCAATTGATTGCCTTTTAGGGATTTCTACACCTCAATTTTCATGTGTTGGTACAGATCTACCCTAGCTGGTTGATTGGAGACCTAAGGCACCCTCTAATCTGTCGATTAGAGGAGAATTCAACCTCTCGGCTTCAATTCGAACAAGTCTACCCTAAGCACTTGATTTGGATGAGAGATTGAGATGATCACATGACCTTGATAGGTTTGATCTAGACCTAGAGGTTCATCATACACAATCACAGCAAACAAAGCAAGAGATAGCAAAGAAATCACAATCAATCAATCAAAAGAGTTCATAAAAGATACAAGTCAAAGAAAGTCAAAACAAATCAAGAATCCATCTCTAAACCCTAGAAACTAAAATGACTACTCACAGCACATGATCTGATCTAAAAATACAATAAGAGTGATAGAGAAAGCCATGGATCGAAGGGATCGAGAGGAGGAAGCTTGATCCGTCGAGTTTCGCCTCTTTCCTCTTCCTTCCTTCTTGCTCCTAGCTCCTTAGCTCTCTTTCTCTCTCTTACTGTGCTCTCAAATGTCTCTGGAATGAAAAAGCTCCCGAAATTGGAGAGCTCCCCGCCTTAAATAGCCTCTGCCAAGATTTGAATCTGTCAGGCCGCCTTTAGGTACGGCCCGTACCAAAGTGGTACGGCCTGGCCGTACCAGGCGTGATGAGCTGAAATCGGCTAAGTCTGGTGAGACCCGTACCAAGCCTGGTAAGGGTCGTACCTCATCATCCAAATCGCCGTTTCTTCGTGTGTTTTGCTCCAAACCTGCAGAAAACAAACAAACACTCAGCAGTACCAAATTCTAAAGATATATCAATGAAATGCACATGATTCTGGTGAATTAGGGCACGAATCTGGTACTAAAACAGGCCTAAAATATACTAAATATGCGAGGTATCAATGATATTTTTCTGGTACACCGTATTGCACAACATTTATCGAGCTGTTACAAATTGAAATGAAAAAAGTACCTACGAGTTGAATCTTACCAAATTGTTACACATGCATATATATCATGATTTACTGAACATTTTCATATAAAAACACAAAATTGGGTGTACCCCATTAGCAGGAATTGATCTTCAAATTTCAGCAGTTTAGAAAAAAGAAAAAACTGCATCTTGCTTTTACCTGAAAATTTAGTCAACGTGTTGTTTTGAAACGTTGATGAAATCCTCCAGGTTACGCCTTAAATCCTCAAAATTGTATAGCCTACAAAAAAAAACAGCAAATAATAATCTAGAGAAATTTCAAATTCAACTGATAATCCGGTAAGGAGGAATTCAAGCCACAAAGTGGTACCGAACAGCAATCCTGAACTGCTGTGCTGATAATACAAAGTTGGATGAAAATCAGTAAAAAAAAAAGTTCCTAAAACTATGAGAAAAATATGAGGTGTACCTGACGTCATTTAGAAGACATCAATGAATTTAGATTACCCCTTGACATTCAAGAAATCAAACAATAAAAAATGACAAAGAAAATTGGCAAAACCCACAGTACAAAGAACCAACTGTGCTATGGATTGAAACAAGCCTTTCCCATTTGATCCAGAAACTGAAATTTGACACAGACACTCAACAACCAATGTACTACGAGCCTATGAACTTAAAATGATAGTTTGTTTAGAAATTTTTTGAAGAAATTGTGAAAAAAAGAATATTAGACTGCCGAGTGCATAAAAGCCAACACAAACTGACATGCCCTCTTGCAAATAGAATAGAGATCAAACCGTAAACTTTCCTTGATGACGGTAAACAAGAGTCAATTTTCCTTAATGATAGTAATCAAGTACTATAGCTGTATTGAACATTGGCTCTATTACCTGCTCATGTAGGAACAAATATTTCGATATTATATATTTACAGGTGCTTCCATACTTAAAACAGTTTACACAAATTTGCTACTTTTTATCTAACACTTTCAGCATTGACATAGATATCCAGTTGGTGCAGGCCTATGTGGAGGGCAAAGGAACCAAGGCTGAAAGGGATAGAACACGTGTCCCAGGTGATACCTTTTTCGCACCCGATATTTGGGCCGAGAGGGCCCAGCCACAATATTAGAAGGTGGGGCGGTTATGAGAAAAGAGAAACAGAGCGGTGAGGAGAATAACAGGGCACTATTGGATTACGGATTAGGGCAAGGGGGGTACGTGTTTAGCTGGGTAAATAGAAGTTGGTGCACATGCATAGCGGGTAACGGGTATACATGCATAACGGGTTCCAGAGGCAGTGTGGGTGACGAGTACGGGAACTAAGCGGGTTTCGGGTCCGGGGACAGAAGGGACAGAATGCTGCTCAGTTGACCTGTGCGGTTTGCAGCCTTGTAATGATTGGATTTGAATGTTGCTAAGAGTAACAGCCAACCAGAAGAGGATAAAAAAAAGGAGTACTCTGGGTAGATGTATTGGGTTCCCACTTGCAGAAGGCCTTTCTGACAAAGGACCAGGGCGTGTGGGGCCGGATGCGGGGACATTGCCTGAAAGTCAAAATTAGTGGGCGGCTGGTAACGTCGGAGGGATCCGTTCACGTGAATGGCTACAAGAGAGGGTCGGGGGTGGAAATGATGCAGGGCGGGCTGCACAGGGGACCGTCCCGGCATGGGAGGCGGGTGGGACCGCGATAGAATGGAAGGTGGTCGGGGCCATGTGAGGGCGTCCCGGAGGCAGTCATGGCAGAGGGCCAAATGCTCCCGAAGGGTTGAGAGGCTGTCCGCATAGTCAAGTTGGTCCGGCGGAAGGGGTGGATGGTGTTTGAAATCCTGTGTCGGGCGTATACGCAGGGGAATGTGTGGGGAGTCGTCCCAGTTGAGCACATGAACACGGCAATCCACCCAGTATCTGGCATAGTGAACCGTGATAAAGCGAGGGAGGGCGCGAGGATCAAAGCAGCGGATGGTAGCCCAGATCTGTGTTTTGTCTTGGCCCATCAGATTGTCGTCCGCAATATGAAGGATAGCACCCAAGGTGGAGAGGAGCCGAACAATGTAATATTCATGCCAGAGCGGCCATGGAAAGCCGGTAATGAGTAGCTGGACACGGTACGCAAAGTTGGGTTGCCGGTAGAAATGGGAGTGGGGAAGCCATGCACCAAGTAGGAGGTCGTGACGCAAGCACCAGGGCCGGAAGTGAGAGATCACAGTATGCCGATTGAGAGGATCAGGGAGTCGGATGAGAATGCCGTACTCATGCCAGCGAAATGCGAGGTAGTCAGACGGTGAGCCACCGAAATGAGTAGCCAGGCTGACTTGGGTGCCCACGATATTCCAGGAATGCCGCAGGGGTTCGCCGTAGAGGGAGATGGAGTGTTCCAGATCGTCGGTCATAGCCGAGTAAGCCGGGACATGCTCAGTAGGGAGGTAGAGGGCAGTGCGTTCAGTAAGAACGTGTGGTGATAGGTACGGGTACGATGCTTCCATGAAGAGAATGGGGAGCGGAGGAAGGGGGCCAGTGAAGAAAAAGATAAAGAGGGGGTGGGGGAGGGGGTGTGGGGGAAGGAGGGGGGAGGGGGGAGGAGTGGAGGAGGAGGAGGGGTCAGACTATTGCCGGAAAGCGTAGTACAAATCGCCAGGAGCCATACTAGAATTCAACCTAAATTCACGTACAGGTTGATGATGCTCAATTCATCTCCAATTTTGTGTATATAAGCTCCACGGAGAGACCCAACTAGATTAAAAACAAAAGGACAAAACCCACATAGAGAGCCCAGCCATCCTTCTGTATCGCATTGCATTTGCCAAGGCCCAAAACAAGTCACATATACTCTTTTTATAAGAATTAAATTTTACACTCAAATTTCAGCCAAGCCCAATTTTATCTAATCCAGCCTGTAAAATCAAACTAACAGGCAATCTCTCTCTCAAGTCTCAAGTCTCCTCTCCTTTGCTCTCTCGTCTCTATCAACCGATCAGAGACCGGCGGTTCACCGAGATCCCACGAGAAAAACAAAGGGAAGAAAAAAAAGGAAGGAAAACCCATGAGTGTGATTGACATACTGACACGTGTCGACCCGATATGCAAGAAGTATGACAAGTATGACGTGGAGAAGCTCAATGCCAACAATGTCTCCGGTGACGACCAATTCGCGCGCCTCTTCGGCTCCGTCGAGGCGGACATTGAGACCGCTCTCGAGGTAGGTTTTGAATTATGTCGTCAGATCTGTTATGGGTTTGATTTTGTGCATGTTGGTTGAATTTTTTTTTTGGGATTACTTTTTCCGGGTGTAGAAATCGGAATTGGCGGCTAACGAGAAGAATAGAGCCACTACTGTCGCATTAAATGCAAAGAATCGGCGCATCAAGGCGCGGCTCATGGATGAGGTGCGTAAGCTTCAGCGGTTGGCGGTTAAAAAGGTACGGATTGCTATTTTTTTTTAGATCTGCTTAATTTTTTTATTCAGCTGCTGTGCATTATTCTGAGATCGATATGGAGTGAGGTTTTATTTCAGCCCTTCTGTCCCTTCTGTCCAATCATTACAAGGCTGCAAACCGCACAGGTCAACTGAGCAGCATTCTGTCCCTTCTGTCCTTGGACCCGAAACCCGCTTAGTTTCCGTACCCGTCACCCACACTGCCTCTGGAACCCGCTATGCATGTATACCCGTTACCCGCTATGCATGTGCACCCACTTCTATTTACCAAGCTAAACACGTACCCCCCTTGCCCCAATCCATAATCCAATAGTGCCCCCGTTATTCTCCTCACCGCTCTGTTTCTCTTTTCTCATAACTGCCCCACCTTCTAATATTGTGGCTGGGCCCTCTCGGCCTAAATATCGGGTGCGAAAAAGGTATCACCTGGGACACGTGTTCTATCCCTTTCAGCCTTGGTTCCTTTTCCCTCCACATAGGCCTGCACCAACCGCCCAACCGGTGCGGCTGATAACTGCCACCTCTCCTTAACCGCTACACGCCCTTCACTCCCGTCACTTCCCCTCCCACCAACCCTCTTCATCAAATCTCACATACTCCAAACAACTACCGAACCCATACACTCTCCAACTCTGTCCCACACCCTCACCTTTTAGACTCTCTATCTTGGGTCCCCTACCCCTTGCAACGGTTACACATATCCCGCCATATCCCACCAAGTCAATGGATGAACTCACTACACTCTTCCAACAAGTTTCGTCATCTGCCAATACTACAAGTCATGTGGTCCCACTGCCACCCCAGATTACTGCCGCACGAGATTGGTCTCTTTCCTGCTTGACACGGGTCGTCACGGACCGTATGGTCATTGATCAGAAATTCATCAACCAAATGACAACTGTCTGGGGCGTCCATCCAGCAACTCGCATTGCTCCTATAGCGCGACACACCTATCTCATCGACTTTGTCTGCACCTCTGATATGTACGCCGTGCTGCGCCGTGAGCCTTGGTTTTACCGTAATGACATCATCGGCCTTCGTAAGTTTCATGAGCCATCACAGCTCAAATCAGAGTTTGTTAGCCATGTCGCTCTCTAGACGCAATTCCATCATGTCCCGCCTGAGGTTAGCACTGCTGAAGGTATTCTGTACCTCGCACGATCCCTGGAGGCGCCTCTCTCTGAGGTACGCCCGGGCTATAGTGCAGGCCGCCTTTTCATGCGCGTCAAAATCTCCATTCCAATCGCTGAACCTCTGCAAGCCACCCAAACCATACCACACCCAACCCTGGGACCCACCACTATCTACCTCAGCTACGAGCGAATCACTCGGGTATACTTCTACTGCGTCCACATCGGACACGAACTGGCCGGCTGCACTACATATGGTCGCATTCTTCAGCTCAGAGCTGACCCCCACTATCAACACCGTCAAGAACTTGCATTCCTTCGTGACTTTCGTCAAAGTGTGTGGCTCACGGCCCCGGCCCTAGTACCGCGTCCACTTCCTGACTACGTGGCCCCTACACCGACCTCATCCCCGCTCTCCCCCTCTCATAAGCCCCACCCGGCAGACCCTCTCCACCGCCCGGCCGTGGATGACCCGCACCCCCCCAACCAACCACAAGCAAATCCTGCTGCCCTTGTTCTACTACCGGCTGCACTGCAACCCCTCTTTGTGGGCCCGGCATCGGCTCACCAAACCCCACCAGCTAGCCCGGCAGTTCATCAGATACACACACCCAGCCACTCCTCTACCATTCCACATTCGGATCAAGCCAGCCCTCTGCCGCCTGCCCCCCACACGTAGGTGCCACCTGAGCCCGCCCCCGTGCATGATCCTCCTACCAGAAGACACCATACTGCCCGCTACCGCACCGCCTTAGCAGCCCGCCCCCTACACTTTACTGCTTATGAGGCCCAGTCAGACATCCCTGGCAGCTCCAACCTTAGTGCGCATACCCGCCAGCTATCCCTGCGTGACACCCCATCACCCCCTGCACAGCCGGCTGCCATTGACCCCTCCCACCCTTTGCACGAACGGCTGAGGCCGGCGAGCTGTGATTCGCCGCCACCGTCCCCATGAATATCTTCAGCTGGAACTGTCGCGGTACAGGAGGACTCGCGACAATTCTGATGCTTGACCGCTACCTCCGATCAACCCGAGCACACCTTGCCTTCATTTCTGAGGCTAAATGTGACGCGAAGTGCGCGGCAGATCGTATCTCTACTCTTCCATTGCGTAATTCAACCATCGTTTCGTCTGTCGGAAGAAGTGGTGGGCTTTGGTTGTTGTGGTCAGATGATGTACATATAGTGTTGCTTGAAAAGTCTTTTTACTTTCTTTTTGTAAGGGTCGAAACACCGGGCGCGCCATGGCTTTTGGGTTTGATCTATGGCGACCCGCACCACACTGTAACCAGTTATATATATGAACGTATTATGTACTACTCTTCCTCTTCTTCTCTCCCTCTCTGTCTCATTGGTGACTTCAACTCCATTCTCGCATCCTCTGACAAGTATGGCGGCCGCTCCACTCAATCACCACACATGCAACAGTTCCAAGCCATGATCAACCATACTGGTCTACTGGACCTTGGCTACCGTGGCCCCGCATATACCTGGTCGAACCGTCAGTCTGCTGGTACTCTCATCATGCAACGCTTAGACCGTGCGTTTGCCTCGGTCCCCTGGACCACTCATTTCCCATCAGCGGCTGTCTACCACTTACCTTGCTTGCATAGCGATCACCACCCAATCCTTCTTCGTACATCTTCGCCACCTATGCAACGCACACGGCCGTTCCGCATGGAGAACTGGTGGCTTACTCAACCATCATTTCAAACAACCTGCCACCATGCTCTCTCTCAGCCCCATCCGAACTGGCACCATACAGTCCAGTCCCTCACACGTGCGGTCCAGCAATGGGTCCGTAAAGTGCCGCGCCTGATGCTGCTCTGACTAAACTTGAGGAACAGATACTAGCCACTCAAACCGCACCACCCCAATCCCATTGCATCTATACCGAACGGCGGCTGCAGCAGCAGCACACCGACTACCTAAGGCAAGCCGAGCTCTATTAGAAGCAGCATTCGCGCCTTAAATGTTACGTAGAAGCAGCCTTCTCCCTCGGTCCCGACAGGGCACCGGGTCCTGATGGCCTCAACGCCCGCTTCATTCAGACATACTGGCATCTCCTCGAACAACGAATTGTCTCTGAGATCACCTCGTTCTTCACAACATCACAGCTGGACCCCCAGATCTCTCGGGCAAATGTAATTTTTCATTCCTAAGACCGAACATCCGGCATCAGTCACTGACTTTCGCCCCATCAGTCTCTGCAATGTGATATATAAAATAATCTCCAAACTCTTGGCTTCCCGCCTAAAACAACACATCCCACGCCTCGTTCACCACAATTAGCTCGCTTTCACTCTGGGGCGTGACATCTCCGATCATATCATCATGCTCCGCAAAATCCTTCACTTATTCTCTCAGCCCTCCTTTCGCGAGCCGGCTTTCGTCTGAAGTCGGACCTTTCCAAAGCTTACGATCGCATGAGCTGGCCGTATATTGCAAAGGTGCTCGCCATACGCTGCTTCCCTGAGAAATTTACCTCTTGGATCATGGCTTGTGTAACCTCCCCTCGCTACACCATTCTTTTCCAGGGACATGGCGACGGCGTCATCACACCGACTCGCGGTCTCCGGCAAGGTTGCGTGCTATCACCCTATATTTTTATCTTGTGCATGGATACTCTCACAACAATGCTCAATCATGACATTCACACTGGTCGGATACACAAACTCCGCCTCACACCGACGGCACGGCCACTGACCAACCTTATGTATGCTGATGACCTTATTATTCTTGGTTCCGCCTGTAGACATGAGGTTACCTACATTAACATAACCCTGCAACAGTTTTGTTCGATCTCTGGACAGCGCGTTGCGTCGGAAAAATCTAAACTTTGGTTCTCCGAGGCGACGCCGCTGGCACTCATTCAACAAATTGTGCGCACCTTTGGTGCCGGCTTTGCAACACCGAATGAACACTATCTCGGGGTCTCGGTGGACATATTCAAGCCGACTGCCTACGGGCCCTGCTCGATAAGATTGATAAAAGGTTGCACTCTTGGAAAGCCCACCTCCTGTCTCAGGCAGGCAAGATACTACTCATCAAAATAGTGCTCGAAGCCCTGACCGTCTACTACATGAGTACAGTGCAATTACCGACCTCCATTCTGCGCCGCATCCAATCGAAATTTGTTCAGTTCTTCTGGGGCAAGCCCAATGGTCGGGGAATCTGTTACACTAGGTGAGCTTGGCTAAGGTTCCTAAAGCGGAGGCCGATCTCGGTATTCGCGACTTGACTCTACTCAACAGTAGCATTGTCCTCAAAAACTTGTGGAAGGTGGCCACAGACAGTCCTGCGCTCTGGGTTCGCATCCTGGCAGCCAAATACTACCCGAGGGGCTCTCTCTGGCATACCAAACGCACGCATGCATGCACTAATTTTTGGCGCGCATTAGTACGACACCGGGCAGTACTACGGCCACATCTTCGTTGGGTGATTGGCAACGGTGACACCTGCCCGGCATACTCCCAGCCTTGGTTCGACGGATGGCACCTACTGCAACTTGATACTTCGGCTCAACGCAATCAAAAAGTAGTGTCATTGTTCAACCGGGCCACACAACAACTAGACATGCAGGCCTTGCTGCGGTTTGGTGGTTTCTTACATGCTCTCCCGATCGTCTCTGAACACGCCACTCTAATCCGCCGACCGCGGGTCCCGGATAAACTCATGTTCACCTGGGCCCATAATGGCTTGTTCACGGTCAAGGCGGCTTACCACATGTTGTACCAGATGCAACCTCTCGAGCGACCAATGCTCTCGGATCTACATTCCTCCTTCTGGAAAAAACTCTAGTGGGCTACGCTTGTCACACCCCGAGTTAAAATTTTTATCTGAAAGGCGGCACACAATGCCTTACCAACTGGACGAGTGCTCCAACGACGCTTCCCGGCATTTAACCCGTCGTGTGCGCTGTGCGAACATGAGTCGGAAGATGTAATGCATGCCCTATTCTTTTGTTCACATGCTCGAGCTACCTGGTTCTCATCTCCCCTTGCCATTCGCAGCCATACTCTCATGTCGCTCTCCTTCACGGACGTTGTGGCCACACTTTGGGCACAGCTCACGGTTCCCCCAACCTGTTCATGTCCATTGTGTGGCACATCTGGAAAACTAGATGCACCTTTCTTTTCGAAGGTATCATGACCTCCCCCGAGGGGTCCTTACGGGCTGCACTCAATCTGCTTCAAAGCACTCGTACGGCTACTTGGTTGCAAACACCAACAGTCCCTCTAGGCCTGTCCGGGATATCGCACAACCCGACGCTCCTACTAGCTACCGTTGCTGGACTGACGGCTCCTTGGTGCAAGGAGCCCCCGGGGGCGCTGCTTACTTCCTACAGAAAGGGGATGACCTGCTCCAGTACTGCCTCAAAACCTACCATGCTGCATCCCCTTTCCACATTGAAACCTTTGCACTCCTGAACGCTGTACTGGTTACGGAATCCCTTGGTATTGATAGCTGCACCTTTTATACGGACTCCCAACAGCTGGCGCTGTCCATCCAGAACCGAGACTCCCTCCAGTACGCCGACTGGCGAGCTTACCGTCAAATTGTACCCTTAGCTACTGTCCTGGCACACCATCCCCGCTACTGCTGCGTCTACATCCCTAGAGAAGAGAATACTCAGGCCCATCAACTTGCTACTTTGGCACGCCAATCATGTTTTCAATATGTTGGCTACACTTTTCCTCTCTTCCCAGCATAGCAGTTACGGCCACACTAGACTGAGTCGCACTTTCATCATTTCGGCAATCCTATTTTGTTGGCTCTAGTTTGATTTGGTTATTTTATTTTTTCCTCCTGAATTTTTGTTTCACTCAGTCTTTCAAGTGGACACTGGTATCTGCGCGCACGCAGCATTGTAATCATGTACTTTCATTTGAATGAATGACTACTGCCTACGGGTTTTCAACCAAAAAAAAAAAATTTAAAATTTATTATGGGATGATTATGATCAAATTTATTATGGGATGATTCGAACAATATTTTGATCTTCTATAATCTCGGTGTAAACAGATCTCAAGTGTAACAATTGCTTGTGCCAGTATGTAAGTTAATGACCAGGTCCATCGGTCAGCCTCACGCGCCTAGCCGCAGTGATGTCCGTAGGCGTTTGGTTCGTTCTGCAAATAATTCCATAGAATATTAGAATTCCAGAGATTGTAGTATACATAAATATTATTCATGGTAACATGTTGTTATCATGTTTGATTTTGAATAACTATCGATTTTAATCATAGGTGGAGTTAGATTTTCGAATTATGAGAGTCAAACATATATAAAAATCAATCACACAAAATTTTCTATTAAGAATGACTATCAATTTTACTGTACCATGACATTTTACTATAAACTATATAAAAAACTATACATAAATACAAATTGTGCTTTCGACATTCCAGTGTTTCATTCATTATATATTATTATAATGTTTGATTTAGTATATATTGTAATGACTATCATAATTTAAGAAAAGTAATGACAACTTTTATTTTTAAAAAGAAAATTATTTTCCAAATGAGTAATTCCCTACCATGAGAACGCAATTAATAAGGACATAAAAAAGCAGGATTTCATTTAATAATATTATAATATTAAATTAGATTTTATTTTTTTACCTGAGGGTCGCCTGTTAGCAAGGAAAAATATGGAAATGAAAACCAAATAACATTTCAGATTTTATATGAGCTCATTAACACCATATTTTGTCTACATCCAGATATTAATACAATACTGTTTGACCCTAAAAAGTCAGGACTTAAAAATAAAAAAAATATATGTATAATAAAAAATGGAAGAAATGGAGAATGCCATTTAAAGTTTAAAATGGAGAAGATTGGATAAAACCATTTTGGAGAAAAAGCTCACGGTTCCAAAGTAGAATGGAGAAAATAAAATTAATCAATTTGGGTAGTGGAGATTGAATAGATTGGCCCAACAGGAAAGAAATATATAAGTCTTAATTTAATCAAAGAATTAATATGGGCTTAGGCCTTTGTGAGTTTCTCGGATGGAATGAAAAGGTACCGAAGTTTCTCATTTAACCATACAAGTGGCCCCCATGAAATTAAACCAATCAAAGAAGAGTAGCGCTGGATTGAAATGGCAGTGCCCTCGCATATGCTTTTTTTCTCCTGCGCACGGTTTAGAAGACCATTTAATTGTTAAAGCATTGGTTCACAATACTCCATGTGCACAAAAGGTGAAAAGAAAATCTGGAGAAAACAAACAAATCACGTCAGAGCCTTCTCCAACAGCACCGAAGGAAACAACAAAATGGAAGGTGTGAGCTGGCTCTGCTGAAGATGCCCCATGTCTCCTCTCTAATTCAAGCATGGCCGTTGGATGCAAGCAACGCCCAGGATGAAGCCACCACATTGATCCACACCCATTGCTGCCCTAGTTCGTGGCTATTTAAAGCCCTTTGCAGCTGAGAAGAAGGATGGACACCTTGGTCGCTTAAAAAGACAGCCAATACAATACCCCTTTGATAATATCCAAAAAACAGCTTAACGATAACGATGTACATATATAAGAATGAAGATCTGAAAATGAATGTTCTATGTTGAAGCCCGATAACGATGTACATTAATTTTGGCTTTAGGGTTTTGGGTTAAGGGTTTATGTGTGCATCAAATTCATATCACCTATGGTACCTCAAATTTTGAGTTTTCATCCTAACTGTCCGATCAGCTTTGAGTTACATTAGGGGTCTAGACTTTGAGTTACATTGGAGTCAGGTACATTGGAGTAAGGTCATTTCTTCGAATTTCTGAAAAATCAAGGGCATATTGGTAAATACAATGCGTGTTCTGGTTGTGATTTGTTAATCTGTTCAATATAAGTTAGATATATGCTTTTTGGTTTTTTTAATCCCTTTTCTTTTGCTTGATATTGTTTATTATTTTAAATGATGAATTATTTTATTTTTTTCCCCGACTATGAGGAAGTTCTTTATCTCTTTTTAGCTATACTTTTGTATTCGTCTATAGTATCAGCATATGGATTTCTTAAATTACTGCTTGCTACATTGACCTCTAGGATGCCAATGATACATTACAATTCACACCTATTAGAAAACATTTTGGTGATTTCTCCATGTTGTCACTGCCACTAAGCTACAATTTTGCTTTTGATGTCAACTTTTGTTGTAGCATGAGAGAATTATATGAGAGAACTATGTACTATTATGGTTCAATATGGTAACCGTTATGTAATTCTATTGAATTAGGTTTTACAAAAGAGGGTAAAATATCAACTATGGTATATTTGACCAAGTTCTACTGTTAACTTGGTGATTTTTCTACTCTTAACTTTTGGTCTAAATGTAACCACGAATTTTGTAACAATATTTTGGAAACTGTACTACTATATGGTGGAAAATTAATATAAGATATTTTTCAGTTAACTGTTTGTGTTATCTCAGTTTCCATAATTATTGCTCCTCATTCAATTACGCAATTTACAAATTACTGATCTACTGAAATGAAAGAATTCTCCAAGTTACTGATCTACTACAAATTGAATGCCTATTTGCACTTGCTAAAGTTTGAACTTTTGTTTCTACTTTTGTTAATTTTCTCTGATTTATGGCACATGTACAGGAGATGTACGTGCAGTACTTATCTGTCAAACATCCGTTTGATGAAATGTGTACGACATATTATACTTTCTTCAATCATGCTCTTCATTTCAATCGGTAATGTTAACTAATCTCTGCATACATCATAAAATTGAGAAATCATGTCCGTTCTCTTATCAGAAAAACTGCAAAGCTGTTGCTAATCCCCACATCAATCAAGAGTGTCTTACAATGTGATTTCTTTCTTCTCAAACTTAATTAATTCCAGTAAGGGCTTTCAACCCCATACCAGTTTGTGGTATATTTTACTAAGTTGCTACCAGTTTATGGTATTTAGGATTTATTGGGTTTTATGGGTAGATTGGTATAACCAGCTCTTTCTGTAACTTTTAGTTTCATAGTAATACAGTGAGCTCAATGCCTTTTTTCCAAAAAAAGAAGAAAATTAACTCCATAAGTGTTCTTTTTAATTGAAATAAGAATATGCTTTTGTTTACAAATAGCAAGCCAATGATTTGAATATTTGTTTCCTCTTTTGCAAGGCATCAAGCATAGATCTACTTGAGACCTATGTTCGGTATGTTCCCCAGTTCAATTCACTTTTGACTTCTGAGTTCCTCACCTGAATTCACTCTTTTACAATTTCACAACATATTAGGAATCTCATACAGAAAGTCGACAAAAGTATAAATTAATAGCATTTGTATTTGGAGAATGGTAATCAAATGTCATAATTCTTTGAGCTCTCTTCTCTATCGATACAAATACATCAAATGACCAAGTAATTTAGCCTATTATGTTAAAAAAAATGCTACTGTGCCGCTATGAACCATTACAATACTAGAGCTGACCAAGAATGCTACTACTTTTACAATTTTCCTCCTTTTTATTTGTTCCCTGATAGTTGTTCTAAATTTCTTAATTTAGTTCTTATATCTCTGCTCCAACTAAATTTTAATTGCATGCAATTTGTAAGTAATGGAAATCTTAGTTTGTTGAATGTTGAATGTATATTCTTCACCTTCTTTGGTATAAGTCATGAATTGACATGTGCTGGATGCATGCCCTTCCGTTCCTTCTAATGTATGTATTTGTGCTCTTACATTGAAAGAAGAAGCAACAGAACTAAATTTCCTCAATTAAAACAACAACAGAAACAATAAACTCACATCCATGTACATTAACATTCACGAAAAATAACGGTTGCGGCTGATATCTCATTATTAGATCTATAAATCCGGCCAATTCCTGTACCACAATCTGTGTTTCAAACCACCAAATCATATCTTTTACATTGAATATACATTGAATATCTATAGAATGTGGTACTGCTGTATTTTCATTATTACTTTGCAGAAAATGAGCCAAATCAGGGAAAATTGCGAGTTCTGGAACCCCCCACGCGGGCGGCATCAGATCCCACGCGGGTAGCGTCAGATTCCATACGGGTCGCATCAGATCCTGAGATTTCAGCACCGAACTTAAAACAGTCATAACTTTTGACTCGTAACTCCGTTTTGAGCATATGACCACTTTTCGGAAAGCTCGACGCGACCCGCATGAGTTGGCATGCGACCCGCGTCGAGTTAATCGCACCAAGACCCGATTAAAGCCCGTTAAGATGCCTATATAAGGCCTGTGCGAATTGAGAAAAGGGGACCCCGATATCTTCCCAAAAAAAAGGGGATCTGATCGCCAGGAAGGGAGCTTGGCGCCTGAGGAGAGGCGATCTGGAGAGGAGAGGCGATCTGGAGGATCTGGAGCTACTCAACTTGGTGAAGAAGACTCCAGAAGCTTCGAGCCTCTTCACTCCTCCTCTGACAATGATTTGCTTCTTCTCTCTTTCTTTTATTTTGATTTTATTCATGTCTGAGTAGACTTGTAGTTTCGAGGGTTTGGATTTGTAGTCTGACACTTTGCTTGATTATGCACATGGATTGATTCTTATTGTTATTTCGTGTTTCTTTGATTCTTGTACTATTTGAGATTGCTTGATCTGAATTGTTAGATTCTTGATTATCTACTGTTGAATGCCTTTGGCAGTTCTTCTTGTATCAAAGGCTTGATGTTTCCTGCAAATTAGGTTAAGTACTTGAGGTAGGTCTGAGAACCGAAAGGTGAGGTCAATGAGTAGCCGAGAGGTGAAAGGTCAATCAGTAGTGGTATATACCAAGGTCAAGAGGTAAGAAACCAATATGCTAAAATTTAACTCATTGAGTGCTTCCAGTAAATGGATACAGCCGAGAGGTAGGTCTGAGAACCGAAAAGTGAGATCAATCAGTAGTGGTATATACCAGCTTATACATACCGCTACTTAACTGATTGTCATGAACTCAATAGTACTCTACCAAATTGGACCGACCTTGGTAATCAGTACATGTTGCAATTTGTTTGGGTTAACAAAAGAGAGTTTACTTTTCTAGGTAGCTTCTGAACTTGAAAGGATTCGTGAGGTGATAGAAAAGGAGACAGGTCAACCTGTTAGCTATGCTGACTGGGCAAAGGCGGCTAAAACTGATACAGGAACCCTGAGTCGACTACTGATACATGGTCAATATTGTAGAGATCAGCTTGTACAGTGTACACAACCACTGGTGATATTCCTTGTCAAGAAATATCGATGATTGGGAATTGGCCCTGACGATTTAGTACAGGTTATCTTTATTCTATTGGAAAAACATTTTAAATTTTTGTTGTTTATTAAATGTTCTCTGTTAGATCAATGGTTAGTACAAAAAACAAACAGAAAAAACTATTGCAGCTTTTTACTCTCTAACATAATTTCTTCACCCACTTATAAGTTACAGTACAGTTGTAACATAATTATGTCAAAATGATGAAAATAGTTTTGAAAGAGATATTGAAGACTGCTTCATCTTTTCTTCTTTATTGTAGGCTGGGAATCTGGGTGTGTTGAAAGATGCTGAGAAATTTGACAGCAACAAGGGATACAGATTCTCAACTTATATTCGACATTGGATCAGAAAGGCTATTTTTGAATTTATAGCTCAGAATTCTAGAATATTCAGATTGTCAGTAAGTACCTATTATGAGTGCTTAATTTTTTGTGATACAACCGGCTGAAAAATCAAAGTCGTTCCTTTTTTGTCACTGCTGGCCTATATTTAGCACTGTCTGGAAAAATAAATTGACTTTTTCAGGGTTCTATGAAGTAACACCCAAACAAAATAAATTGCAACGTTAAGCCAACAAAATTTGATTTCCCTACTGTATTTGACATTGTATCACATCATTTCATAACCTGTCCATGCAGACGTGAACCACCATCTGTTCTTGCTTGACTTGAATTTTGCTGAAATTTTGGAAATAAAAATAAAAATAAGACTTATTCAAAGAGTGAAACGTTTTCCATGTGATGTAATTGTAAGATATACAAGCAAATCATTTTTAATTCCAGCTTTATCCTTTTCAAGGTAAGGCAGAGTGTATGGTTCAAAAGATAGAAAAGGTGCAGAGGGAACTATATTTCAACTTAGGGAGGTATCCAAGTGATGAGAGAGCTAAATTTACCGGTTTTACTTTGGCCAAAGTTAGATTAGCTAGGAGGTGTTCTCGGTCTATTAGGTCTTTGGAGAAACCTTTTAAACATGGTTCGAGCATTTCATTTAAGGTACCACCCTTTTCTTTATTAATTTTCAGATGAGAATTTAACCATCCATGCATGTTACATTATGAAATTTGCATGGTCTTTCTATTTGTTGGAAAAAGAATGTGGCGTGAAGCAAAAGTGTGTATAAAAAAAAGAAAAACAAATTAGATTACAAAATCCAACTTTTTTATGATTTAAGCGTCCACAAAATACCATAAGCCAAAATAATTTTACATTCCCAATTCTGGTGCCACTTGGTTTGACCCAGAAAGACCATGCTCACTAATCTGATAGAAACTTACATGGTATTGTTTATGAAATTCTGAGGATTACAACAAATAGCTTTCGCTCTACTAAGTTTTCCGGGTTCTGTTTTTATGATGCGCCTAATTTGATATTGGACTAGCACTCTAAATTCAACTTTTTCTGAACTATTTTTCTCATAATTGCAGGATATAATTCCTGATAAATCTCTAGAAGGGCGTAGTCCATAAATAGAAAAATATTGAATGAGGAGCTTCTATTTATCTTGGAGGAGTTAAATCCAAGAGAAAAACGAATAATAGCACAAAGATATGGCCTTAGTGATGGAACATGTAGATCACTGGAGGAAGTTGGCCAGCATTTTAATTTGTCAAAAGAGTGGATAAGAAAATTAGAGAAACGTGCCATCGCTAAGCTAAGAAGGGATGATATAAAAGACAATGTCAGAAGGCTTTTGCATTGGTATAATTAAAGTCTAGGATACCTTGTATAGAAACATATTGTCGCAAACTCATGTAGATAATAAAAACGACTTTGCTTTTCTCCTTTCTAATGTATAGAATTGTCTAAAGGTGAGTGATACTGATACCTCTTTAATTAGTGTACACGAATTCATTTTGTTTCAAAGGTTATCTGGTAGCATGTAGCAGGGCTATGCTTCTTTTCAGGGCTACCCAGCAAGTACCAGTAAGATTCTCTGTCAAACAGGCATTTATGTTTTAACAACCCAATTCATGTTTTGTTACAAGTAGAGCCTCCAGGTGCATTGATTGTGCAATGTTACAACTATTTGTTCGAATAAATCCTTATAATTTACAATGATTAATATTAAGCATGCTAATTGATGTTATGTTTACGTTCTGTATCGCCCTTGTCAAGAGTTATAAATTGAGTGGCTGAGTGTTGGCTTTATTTGTGCTGAAAGTTTTATTTACTTTCTCTATGGTTTAGGATCAGGTTCGTTGTTATGCCAGCAAACTTGTTTGCTCTTCTCATATATTTCTGATCTGTGCTCAGAGGTCAGAGCTCTTTATAATTTTTAATATATTTTCTGGTAGACTATTTTTCCTATTAATTAAAAAGAACTTTTTTAATTTTGAAAAAATTCTTTTTGATTAGATGCAGAGGATGTTCTCCAATTCCGTATGGTCGTAAATCAAAGTAATGTAGGGAATTTAATTCAAACAAATAACGAAAAACAATCAAAACGGTCGTACGATGCATTTCACATTTGAGCTCAATGTGCTCGGTAAAACAAGATAAGTAATGTGACAATAAATTTCCAATCTATGTAACATGTAATACCACACATTAAAAAGTAATAGAGATGTTCGAATAATAGTGTTTTTTTTTTCCTACCCGCTACAATAAAAATATCACATATATATAACATAAAGGTTTGACGAATTGAAACCGAGTCAAAATAATAATTTATATCATGTACATTGACGCACTGTTTAATAGAAAAGCAAAAGATCATTTTCCAAAACATATGAATTTCAATTTCAAAAGTTATAAATAACCATTCGTGGTTCACTACAACAAAATCCTAAAGAAACTACAATAGATTATAACGATTATCATGAATGCTGTTCTATATGACAGCTTTTATTAGAATATATAATTTTTTTTTTCAAAAAGATCTGAAGTTAGAATTATATCTTTTTTTAAGTACTTAGTATATAATATAAACTTTGCGTTAAAAAACTGTGGTAGATTAAAAAAATAATATTATGATCCCTCGAAATTCTCAAATATTATATTTCTTCGCTACTTTTAATTAGTCTTTTCTAGACCTACTAATCAAACTTGACAATCGAAAGTAATGAATAAATATAAAATATACTTCTTTTCAGCGAATAATCACTTTAGTGGCAGCTACAGCAGTAATAACTGTATATTTTTCTAATTTTCTTCAACTAGGTAGCATTCAATACATGCAAAAGCTACAACGAAACTATACCATTACAATGTCAAGCTATTTAAACTTTAATAATCAACAATTGTGGTAAGTGTTTCACTATAAACAACATCTTAACAAGAGAACTACACCTAACTCAATTATCTAAAATAATACTTCTTCATGTGATGTGATGAGATGGGAGCTCAAAACCGACCAAGTACTCGAACCAGATATTAAAAATGGACGGCCAGTACCTTGTGTATGATAAAAAAATAAAAATAAAACCAATTGACAACAAATTTCTCCCTTCCTGCATATGTGACACTAAAGCAGGCAACAATTTTCTAGAACAAGAAGACTTCATGTGCCTGGAGAGAAAAAAAAGCAAAAGATGCGAGCAAAAACAACAAAAAAATAAATAATAATGATTATAGGGGGGATTAAGATAACTTCCACTAAAGGCAAGGACCAAGCAGAAAATCACATATTCACATAAGCTTCAGAAAGACTTCTCCAAGCTATAAAAAGGCAATTAGTGTCGAGCTATTAAGAACAAGTCAACAAATAATAGCAAAAATAATAGAGCAATAAAAAATGGAACTCCACTACCCAGAGAACTTCTGTTGGACATATTTTTTTTGTGCATGCACCAAGTGCAATCACCTTTAACATCAAAACCAACTCCATAAAAGCAGGCCAATACAACATAGAGGATATGGCATCGGACAACTCCTTATCACCCATCCTCCCAATCGATATCATCTTCCTCTTCCTCGGATTCCTTGGCCTCCACATTCAAATCTGCTGCCAGCTTATATGATGCCTCTGCATTTCCTGTGTCAACTGGGCAGAAAAAACAGAATAAGTTGCCATTTTCTGGCTGTAAATAGTCCAGAAAGGGTCAGATTAAACAACATAGCTGAACAAATATATAGTTAAAGAGAAAGCAATATAAATGCATCACAGATCCTATACTAGCTTGTAGAAGTAATTAAGAGGAAGCGAGCTTTTTCAGTATATATCCTTTACACCTTCCTAATTCCGTCTTTACACCATAAACCAGTTTTTGTTGGCCTGTCATTTGAAAGAATACCCTCTACTTTGTGCCTCCGAGACTCCGACATAACCCCATAATCCCCATTGATCACACAATTGTGTAATGTATACAATTTAACTCGGCACAATATCAATTCTGACCCTTTGCTGCCCCTGTTTTGAGTAGCAAAATAAGGTTAAAATTAAAATTGCTGTTGTCAAAAAGTTTTGTTGACTGGAGAACAAGATAAAGAGTTCTTTTCGATATACAAATTGACAGATTTGAGAAGGGGGAGGAGCATCTTAGAATCATCTTTTTCTTTAACTTTTTATTCTAATTATTTATTTATCATTATAATGTTGGTAATGGCGCGGCCACTATTATTGTACCTGTAGGTTCAGCTTCTTCCCACTCAACGTCATCATTGTCCTCATCACTTCGTTTTGATTTCATTCCCACTTGCCGATGACTTGATGTTTCTGGAGTGCCAAAAGATTGGTCAGATGCAGAAACCCCAAATTCTTCTTGCTTTTCTGATTGGCTTCCTGCTGCTGCTTGCATCTTTGCGTAGTAAGCAGCCAAATATGCCTTTGTGTACTCATCCTAATATTAGAAACAAGGGAAACAAAGGAACCTTAATATCCATAGACAAAATGTTAGCAGCTTTTCGGGATTTCACCGACTTTATACATAGATAATAATGTACAAATATATGGCTAGGGTGTTGCATTAACAGCTAGTCTGCTACAAAAGCAGACTAATGAAGGGCTAAAAAAATTAAATCACTATCCATCTACAGCTAAACCGTATCAAATCAGCCAATCCAATCTGATTCCAAACATACACTGCAATGTAAACCGTATGTTCCTCCTGTATCTTTTAATGGGAAGTTTGAAGTAGACCACATATTAAGCTAAGAATTACTGACCATTAAGCTCTTGTCATCTTCCTTCAAATCTGCTTGTTTCTTGTCATCAATGGCTGCTTCTTGAGTGGCCTCTGCCTCAAGAGTAGTCTCACCCCTTTGTTCATTTGTAAGAACCATTCCTTCTTTGATCATCCATGGTGGCAGAACCTTGGCCTTGGGAGGTTTACCTTCGGGCTGTACCTCCTCTTTCACGCCACCACCTAGATCAAACCTCAACCTGATAAAACACAGATTTATCAAGTTACACATGTGTATTAGAAACTTTTGAGAATTATAAGTTGCCAAAAGCTACATGTAATTCCTATCATTTGATATTTCCATAGCAACTGATGTCCCAAAGAAAGAGATTAGTAAAACCTGAAATAATCTAACACAGACAACCAGATTTCATTCATACACAGTATATTCATAATTCCGCTAGAACTTTATAAACCAAAATCAGAACAGAAGAAAGTTTCACGTTCATAAGTAAAACATGAGTAGTTAATGCAGTACACAACAGCAACACCCAAGCAAGCACCAGTTTTGATACTTAAGACTTTGTGTATGATGGAAATCATGAATAAAATAAAATAAAGTTAAGAAGAACAATATTTCAGACGGAGCCAATCTTAAATGTATAGTCAACACACACAAGTTCAAGGGGGATTGTACAGAAAAAAATAAAGCAAAAAAAATAAATCAAGATATTAATACACAAGAAAGGCGTATCAAGCTTCAACACTCATCAAACTATGATATAACATAAAATCAAGTAATCCAAGGCACTAGAGAAATCCCATCATGATGGAGTGGTGGCATCATTTTTTCAATACACTGCAAAACAAAATCAGGAAATAATATCAAAACAACCAAAATTTTCACCATAGCACAATGAAATATGTAATTGTATTTGAGTATTTGACAGAAAAAAGTAAAAAAAAAAAAAAATATTACTTGTAGAGGTAAGCAGCAATGCCCAGAATGACACATAACAAGATGATATCAATACAAAAATTACGACTTGATCTCAGCTGCACAAGATTAAGAAAAATCAGAGAATAAACGAAACCAAGCAAGACTGTATAATTTAATTGTCAAACTTAAACCATGTGAAAATTACTAAGGTTACCGAATTAACAGTCTCCTTCAGTCTGACATTTGTATTTTTCAAGTCAGAGTTTGCTTTGTCCACCTACAACAGTGAAAAAAATGTAAATAAATTATGAATAAACCATGTCACAATATATCAGGTTGCTCCCAAGATATATAATGTCGGGGCAGGAAAAGTATACCTTAGTGTCAATCTCATCCATCAGGGGGACTTGTCTATCCAGTTCCTGGTTATTACACAATTTACGTCAGTATTAAACTTCTAACAAATGATGATTAAAATTAAATGTAGCAATATTGAGTTCACCTCATTCATATCAGAAGCCATATTTTTTAGAGTATCAAGGCCTTCAGAAATAATGTCTAGTCCTTGGTCCTGGAAAAAACAGAAAGACATCGATATTTTAAGGAGCCAATATATGAGGATGCTAAAGTCATTTAGAATACATAGCCGTACTTACATTACCAAATGGTACAAACTGGGAAATTGATATCTCTATGGTACTGGGATTGTTCGAGTGTTCTCGAGTATAAAAGGGTATTGAGCCTAGCTGGTATGATATTGGCATTTTAATAATATAATGCTCAGGGTCCTACTCAACCTATCTTGAAATTAAATGTTCGGGTCAGTGTTTTCCTCTGACGTACCAGTCCTCTCGACAACACAGCTGGTACGGTACCGCAGGCCAGAAAAGGAAACACTTGCCTGTTTCATCTTGCGCATCTCATACTCTTGCCGGAATTGATTTGACTCGTCAGTTTGCTGAAAGTAGTCACTCTCGAAATTCCCATCTATACACAATTGGTAGTATACAAAAAAATGTTTACTTCCATGTTGAAAAACTTAAAAAAGTGAATGCTCCCTAAATCATAAATTCTAGCTGACCGCAAACACTGTCAGAGATTATTTATGTACTAATGCTATAATGAACACCCAACAATAGTAGCAACATTTAAATTACATTTATCAGACACGGGAACCTGGTTTTGGTGGCAGGGGAATCAGAGGCTTCTGGAATTTTTACTGTTGCTAATTACCGAGTATACATGACTCACTGTAAATGAGTGAGAACATTAATTCTTTACTGTAAACAAATATTTTAGTTTTAAAACAGCTCAAACATAATGCTCCTAAGAAGCAAGATGATATTCTCATCTAAATAATTTTACATTCCCAAGTCTGGTGCCACTTGGTTTGACCCAGAAAGACCATGCTCACTAATCTGATAGAAACTTACATGGTATTGTTTATGAAATTCTGAGGATTACAACAAATAGCTTTCGCTCTACTAAGTTTTCCGGGTTCTGTTTTTATGATGCGCCTAATTTGATATTGGACTAGCACTCTAAATTCAACTTTTTCTGAACTATTTTCTCATAATTGCAGGATATAATTCCTGATAAATCTCTAGAAGGGCGTAGTCCATAAATAGAAAAATATTGAATGAGGAGCTTCTATTTATCTTGGAGGAGTTAAATCCAAGAGAAAAACAAATAATAGCACAAAGATATGGCCTTAGTGATGGAACATGTAGATCACTGGAGGAAGTTGGCCAGCATTTTAATTTGTCAAAAGAGTGGATAAGAAAATTAGAGAAACGTGCCATCGCTAAGCTAAGAAGGGATGATATAAAAGACAATGTCAGAAGGCTTTTGCATTGGCATAATTAAAGTCTAGGATACCTTGTATAGAAACATATTGTCGCAAACTCATGTAGATAATAAAAACGACTTTGCTTTTCTCCTTTCTAATGTATAGAATTTCTAAAGGTGAGTGATACTGATACCTCTTTAATTAGTGTACACAAATTCATTTTGTTTCAAAGGTTATCTGGTAGCATGTAGCAGGGCTATGCTTCTTTTCAGGGCTACCCAGCAAGTACCAGTAAGATTCTCTGTCAAACAGGCATTTATGTTTTAACAACCCAATTCATGTTTTGTTACAAGTAGAGCCTCCAGGTGCATTGATTGTGCAATGTTACAACTATTTGTTCGAATAAATCCTTATGAAGCATCTACATTGAATATGGGGAAATTACACTAAACTGTATGCACAAATAAATAGCTCATTATGAAGCTTAACATATTTTTTTTATAAGTAAAATGAAGGTCTAGCCTACCAACTTCCATTTTAATGTCCATAAAGGTCTAGCCTACCAACTTCTGGGTTTCGAACCCACGACCTCCCGGGTGTTCCCTTTTGCCACTAGACCAAAGGCTGGTTCTTATGAATCTTAACATATTGTTCAGACATTTTTACGAGCATACCTGAGTTTCATATACCTATTATCCTACCTGTCTCATTTGACAATAAAAAATGACAAATGAAGAAGAAAAAGAAACAACAAAGATAGTTCAAAGAGTCTACATGAAAAGTGTACGAACCTGAGTCAAACTTAATCTCATTGGTCGGGCGGGAACCAGAACCAAACCAGCCTCCCGACTGTTTTGGTTGGGCTGTACCGTCTGGTATCGACCGGATCCTCTCTGGCAGTGCTGCAACAAGGTCATTTCTTGTTGCCAGATCTTCTTTTGTCAGGCCTTTAACCTATAACAAATCCAATGAATATGAAGCATTAGCTAAATGAAAATGACATGCAAAGTACCTAGTTAACAAGGCAATCCGTACTTTTTAATGCGATCTAAACAAATTAAGCACAACAGCTGAATAATGCACAGCAGATCTAAAAAAAATAGCAATCCGTACCTTTTTAAGCGCCAACCGCTGAAGCTTAGGCACCTCATCCATGAGCCGCGCCTTGATGCGCCGGATCTCTGCATTTAATGCGACAGTAGTGGCTCTATTCTTCTCGTTAGCCGCCAATTCCGATTTCTATACCCGGAAAAAGTTATCCCGAAAAAAAAATTCACCCACCATGCACAAAATCAAACCCTTAACAGATCTGACGACATAATTCAAAACCTACCTCGAGAGCGGTCTCAATGTCGGCCTCGACGGAGCCGAAGAGGCGCGCGAATTGGTCGTCACCGGAGACATTGTTGGCGTTGAGCTTCTCCACGTCATACTTGTCGTACTTCTTGCATATCGCGTCGACACGTGTCAATATGTCGATCACACTCATGGTTTCTCCTTTTGTTTTTTTCTTCCCTTTGTTTTTCTCGTGGGATCTCGGTGAACCGCCGCAGAGACGAGAGAGAGCGAAGGTGAGGAGCCTTGAGAGAGAGAGACAGATTTTATGGGCTGGATTAGTTCGAATTAAATTTATTTCGGCAGCGTATACGGCAGTGTATGTCGAGTATGTTTAGTTGGGCTTTCGTTGGAAAACATAGGCCCAAAAGTCTTTATGTAAAAACTTTGAGAAAGAGATGTATAAGTTGTAAGAACAATTTACAAAATGATATTGCTGCCGCCCAGGATCGAACTGGGGACCTTCAGTGTGTAAGACTGACGTGATAAACCAAAGTGCTGTGCGTGCGCCTCTCATGGACCCACCAGTCAGTTACCCAAGCCACACGACCACCTCTTTTCCACTATTTCTCTCTGTAAGTTAAGTGGTCCTTGATTCTAATTTTCTCATCTCCTTTTCTTTGGTAAGGGTAAGTACATGCACATAACACGTTTGATGAAATGCTTCTTAGATGGAAATCCCAAGTCAAGAACCACGGCCTTACTGTTGCCAGAGGAATCCAAGAAACTTCATCTTGGCAGTGTAAAAGAGTCTGCTTGTTCATCTACTGATGCTATAAAATCAAAGGTAATTCATGAATTTGATTTCCTTCTTATTTAACTGTACCCCAAAACAACTGAGAAACAAATTGCTCTGATTTCAGGCAAACTTTTACAGTAACTCTCTACATGAGGAAAGCACCTCTCGTTCAATTCAATTAGGCTTATTGATGGAAAACCTCAATGAAATAGATGGAATTTTGGCAAGTAGAATTGGAACTTTTGGAGAGAGATATTATACTACAGATAAAGCAGCTAGGACCCCTGAAATTATATCATGACTGTCTCTCTCAAAATCTTGCATCAACACCTCTAAAACCTGATTTCCTACAATTAGAGGTACCAGTGGAGAAACCAAAGGACAAAGTAATCATTGTTAGGAGCGGAAAGAGTCAAGAGAGAAAATTAAAGAGAATTAAAGCATCACGTAAGAGAGTGACTGAGACTGAGCCATTTGCTTCCACACCCACATACAAATTTTAAAAAATTGCAAAAGTACCGTCAGCGGATTCTCTCGTTTGGGTGGAGAAGTAGAAATCACTGTACTGCAAAAGAAGAATGTGAATTTTCAGAGGGCGTTAAGGTAATAGGTTAATCTGCCATTTTTTTATACTGCTGAAAACAAGAGTTATCATACTGTCAGTAGTGGTATATACCAGCTTATACATACCGCTACTGAACTGATTGTCATGAACTCAATAGTACTCTACCAAATTGGACCGACCTTGGTAATCAGTACATGTTGCAATTTGTTTGGGTTAACAAAAGAGAGTTTACTTTTCTAGGTAGCTTCTGAACTTGAAAGGATTCGTGAGGTGATAGAAAAGGAGACAGGTCAACCTGTTAGCTATGCTGACTGGGCAAAGGCGGCTAAAACTGATACAGGAACCCTGAGTCGACTACTGATACACGGTCAATATTGTAGAGATCAGCTTGTACAGTGTACACAACCACTGGTGATATTCCTTGTCAAGAAATATCGAGGATTGGGAATTGGCCCTGACGATTTAGTACAGGTTATCTTTATTCTATTGGAAAAACATTTTAAATTTTTGTTGTTTATCAAATGTTCTCTGTTAGATCAATGGTTAGTACAAAAAACAAACAGAAAAAACTATTGCAGCTTTTTACTCTCTAACATAATTTCTTCACCCACTTATAAGTTACGGTACAGTTGTAACATAATTATGTCAAAATGATGAAAATAGTTTTGAAAGAGATATTGAAGACTGCTTCATCTTTTCTTCTTTATTGTAGGCTGGGAATCTGAGTGTGTTGAAAGATGCTGAGAAATTTGACAGCAACAAGGGATACAGATTCTCAACTTATATTCGACATTGGATCAGAAAGGCTATTTTTGAATTTATAGCTCAGAATTCTAGAATATTCAGATTGTCAGTAAGTACCTATTATGAGTGTTTAATTTTTTGTGATACAACCGGCTGAAAAATCAAAGTCGTTCCTTTTTTGTCACTGCTGGCCTATACTTAGCACTGTCTGGAAAAATAAATTGACTTTTTCAGGGTTCTATGAAGTAACACCCAAACAAAATAAATTGCAACGTTAAGCCAACACAATTTGATTTCCCTACTGTATTTGACATTGTATCACATCATTTCATAACCTGTCCATGCAGACGTGAACCACCATCTGTTCTTGCTTGACTTGAATTTTGCTGAAATTTTGGAAATAAAAATAAAAATAAGACTTATTCAAAGAGTGAAACGTTTTCCATGTGATGTAATTGTAAGATATACAAGCAAATCATTTTTAATTCCAGCTTTATCCTTTTCAAGGTAAGGCAGAGTGTATGGTTCAAAAGATAGAAAAGGTGCAGAGGGAACTATATTTCAATTTAGGGAGGTATCCAAGTGATGAGAGAGCTAAATTTACCGGTTTTACTTTGGCCAAAGTTAGATTAGCTAGGAGGTGTTCTCGGTCTATTAGGTCTTTGGAGAAACCTTTTAAACATGGTTCGAGCATTTCATTTAAGGTACCACCCTTTTCTTTATTAATTTTCAGATGAGAATTTAACCATCCATGCATGTTACATTATGAAATTTGCATGGTCTTTCTATTTGTTGGAAAAAGAATGTGGCGTGAAGCAAAAGTGTGTATAAAAAAAAGAAAAACAAATTAGATTACAAAATCCAACTTTTTTATGATTTAAGCGTCCACAAAATACCATAAGCCAAAATAATTTTACATTCCCAATTCTGGTGCCACTTGGTTTGACCCAGAAAGACCATGCTCACTAATCTGATAGAAACTTACATGGTATTGTTTATGAAATTCTGAGGATTACAACAAATAGCTTTCGCTCTACTAAGTTTTCCGGGTTCTGTTTTTATGATGCGCCTAATTTGATATTGGACTAGCACTCTAAATTCAACTTTTTCTGAACTATTTTTCTCATAATTGCAGGATATAATTCCTGATAAATCTCTAGAAGGGCGTAGTCCATAAATAGAAAAATATTGAATGAGGAGCTTCTATTTATCTTGGAGGAGTTAAATCCAAGAGAAAAACGAATAATAGCACAAAGATATGGCCTTAGTGATGGAACATGTAGATCACTGGAGGAAGTTGGCCAGCATTTTAATTTGTCAAAAGAGTGGATAAGAAAATTAGAGAAACGTGCCATCGCTAAGCTAAGAAGGGATGATATAAAAGACAATGTCAGAAGGCTTTTGCATTGGTATAATTAAAGTCTAGGATACCTTGTATAGAAACATATTGTCGCAAACTCATGTAGATAATAAAAACGACTTTGCTTTTCTCCTTTCTAATGTATAGAATTGTCTAAAGGTGAGTGATACTGATACCTCTTTAATTAGTGTACACGAATTCATTTTGTTTCAAAGGTTATCTGGTAGCATGTAGCAGGGCTATGCTTCTCCTGTCCATCGGACTCAAATTTGGGTTATCTGGTCTCAAATTTGGGTCTGATGCCCATCGGACTCAAATTTGGGTCCGATGAGCATCAGACCCAAGCTGTTCTCCTGCTCATCTGCTTCAAATTCCACCAAAAGAAGAGGAAATCTGCGACGTTAACAAATAGAAGACAGTTAAATAACTCTAAGCAAATTTGGATTTATTTTTTATTTATAGTAGTAAAATAACTATAAATTTAATTAATTAAACAAATAAAAAGAGTTAACATGACAGTAGAAGAAATATATTGTAGGCGTACGCTTTAGACTTTCAACTAATTAATGAAATGTTGCTGTATACTTAATAATTCAATAATTACTGTAAAAAAATATTAATTCATTCTTTGTCTACTTGGAATAAAAAAAATTATTAAAAGAGACGATCCAGTATTGTAATTAAAAAAAATTTCTTTGTCTGATGTCAATACCTGCCTTTCATATCTCATCATATATCATATTTTATACTTTGTCTGATGCCCATCGGACTCAAATTTGTTTCAAAGGTTATCTGGTCTCAAATTTGGGTCTGATGCCCATCGGACTCAAATTTGGGTCCGATGAGCATCAGACCCAAGCTGTTCTCCTGCTCATCTGCTTCAAATTCCACCAAAAGAAGAGGAAATCTGCGACGTTAACAAATAGAAGACAGTTAAATAACTCTAAGCAAATTTGGATTTATTTTTTATTTATAGTAGTAAAATAACTATAAATTTAATTAATTAAACAAATAAAAAGAGTTAACATGACAGTAGAAGAAATATATTGTAGGCGTACGCTTTAGACTTTCAACTAATTAATGAAATGTTGCTGTATACTTAATAATTCAATAATTACTGTAAAAAAATATTAATTCATTCTTTGTCTACTTGGAATAAAAAAAATTATTAAAAGAGACGATCAAGTATTGTAATTAAAAAAAATTTCTTCACTAACTTCAATACCTGCCTTTCATATCTCATCATATATCATATTTTATACTTCATGAACTGCTCAACATGATATCCGTACTAAAATATACTTTGGATGAAATTTCATAATTTTTTGAATTTGTTTACTATTTTTTCAAGATAGGTACAAAATTATTGTTTTTCGACCATCCATAAATAGTGATTTTGTATCTATCTTAAAAAATAGTAAAAAAATTTCAAAAATTATAAAATTTTATCTCCAAGCATATTTAAGTATGGATGTCATATTAAGCAGTTTGAATCGATAGTTAGACTTGGCAAACAAAGATATAAAATATGAAGTATGAAAGACATAAGGTATTGGAATCCTCCTCGTTCAAATTATATCCATAAAACAGCAACTAAACATGACCAAAGCAACATGAAACTTCGGATCCAGTTTTTTATTTTTAATTACCATATAAAAAATACAACTTTACATATCAATTTTTTCTCCAATTCCGTATGGTCGTAAATCAAAGTAATGTAGGGAATTTAATTCAAACAAATAACGAAAAACAATCAAAACGGTCGTACGATGCATTTCACATTTGAGCTCAATGTGCTCGGTAAAACAAGATAAGTAATGTGACAATAAATTTCCAATCTATGTAACATGTAATACCACACATTAAAAAGTAATAGAGATGTTCGAATAATAGTGTTTTTTTTTTCCTACCCGCTACAATAAAAATATCACATATATATAACATAAATGTTTGACGAATTGAAACCGAGTCAAAATAAGAATTTATATCATGTGCATTGACGCACTGTTTAATAAAGAAGTATGCCCCAGTGCCGGGGATAATAAAAGAAAAGCAAAAAATCATTTTCCAAAACATATGAATTTCAATTTCAAAAGTTATAAATAACCATTCGTGGTTCACTACAACAAAATCCTAAAGAAACTACAATAGATTATAACGATTATCGTGAAAGCTGTTCTATATGACAGCTTTTATTTGAATATATAATTTTTTTTTCAAAAAGATCTGAAGTTAGAATTATATCTTTTTTTTAAGTACTTAGTATATAATATAAACTTTGCGTTAAAAAACTGTGGTAGATTAAAAAAATAATATTATGATCCCTCCAAATTCTCAAATATTATATTTCTTCGCTACTTTTAATTAGTCTTTTCTAGACCTACTAATCAAACTTGACAATCGAAAGTAATGAATAAATATAAAATATACTTCTTTTTAGCGTATAATCACTTTAGTGGCAGCTACAGCAGTAATAGCTGTATTTTTCTAATTTTCTTCAACTAGGTAGCATTCAATACATGCAAAAGCTACAACGAAACTATACCATTACAATGTCAAGCTATTTAAACTTTAATAATCAACAATTGTGGTAAGTGTTTCACTATAAACAACATCTTAACAAGAGAACTACACCTACCTCAATTATCTAAAATAATACTTCTTCATGTGATGTGATGAGATGGGAGCTCAAAACCGACCAAGTACTCGAACCAGATATTAAAAATGGACAGCCAGTACCTTGTGTATGATAAAAAAATAAAAATAAAACCAATTGACAACAAATTTCTCCCTTCCTGCATATGTGACACTAAAGCAGGCAACAATTTTCTAGAACAAGAAGACTTCATGTGCCTGGAGAGAAAAAAAAAGAAAAAGATGCGAGTAAAAACAACAAAAAAATAAATAATAATGATTATAGGGGGGATTAAGATAACTTCCACTAAAGGCAAGGACCAAGCAGAAAATCACATATTCACATAAGCTTCAGAAAGACTTCTCCAAGCTATAAAAAGGCAATTAGTGTCGAGCTATTAAGAACAAGTCAACAAATAATAGCAAAAATAATAGAGCAATAAAAAATGGAACTCCACTACCCAGAGAACTTCTGTTGGACATATTTTTTTTGTGCATGCACCAAGTGCAATCACCTTTAACATCAAAACCAACTCCATAAAAGCAGGCCAATACAACATAGAGGATATGGCATCGGACAACTCCTTATCACCCATCCTCCCAATCGATATCATCTTCCTCTTCCTCGGATTCCTTGGCCTCCACATTCAAATCTGCTGCCAGCTTATATGATGCCTCTGCATTTCCTGTGTCAACTGGGCAGAAAAAACAGAATAAGTTGCCATTTTCTGGCTGTAAATAGTTCAGAAAGGGTCAGATTAAACAACATAGCTGAACAAATATATAGTTAAAGAGAAAGCAATATAAATGCATCACAGATCCTATTACTAGCTTGTAGAAGTAATTAAGAGGAAGCGAGCTTTTTCAGTATATATCCTTTACACCTTCCTAATTCCGTCTTTACACCATAAACCAGTTTTTGTTGGCCTGTCATTTGAAAGAATACCCTCTACTTTGTGCCTCCGAGACTCCGACATAACCCCATAATCCCCATTGATCACACAATTGTGTAATGTATACAATTTAACTCGGCACAATATCAATTCTGACCCTTTGCTGCCCCTGATTTGAGTAGCAAAATAAGGTTAAAATTAAAATTGCTGTTGTCAAAAAGTTTTGTTGACTGGAGAACAAGATAGAGAGTTCTTTTCGATATACAAATTGACAGATTTGAGAAGGGGGAGGAGCATCTTAGAATCATCTTTTTCTTTAACTTTTTATTCTAATTATTTATTTATCATTATAATGTTGGTAATGGCGCGGCCACTATTATTGTACCTGTAGGTTCAGCTTCTTCCCACTCAACGTCATCATTGTCCTCATCACTTCGTTTTGATTTCATTCCCACTTGCCGATGACTTGATGTTTCTGGAGTGCCAAAAGATTGGTCTGATGCAGAAACCCCAAATTCTTCTTGCTTTTCTGATTGGCTTCCTGCTGCTGCTTGCATCTTTGCGTAGTAAGCAGCCAAATATGCCTTTGTGTACTCATCCTAATATTAGAAACAAGGGAAACAAAGGAACCTTAATATCCATAGACAAAATGTTTAGCAGCTTTTCGGGATTTCACCGACTTTATACATAGATAATAATGTACAAATATATGGCTAGGGTGTTGCATTAACAGCTAGTCTGCTACAAAAGCAGACTAATGAAGGGCTAAAAAAATTAAATCACTATCCATCTACAGCTAAACCGTATCAAATCAGCCAATCCAATCTGATTCCAAACATACACTGCAATGTAAACCGTATGTTCCTCCTGTATCTTTTAATGGGAAGTTTGAAGTAGACCACATATTAAGCTAAGAATTACTGACCATTAAGCTCTTGTCATCTTCCTTCAAATCTGCTTGTTTCTTGTCATCAATGGCTGCTTCTTGAGTGGCCTCTGCCTCAAGACTAGTCTCACCCCTTTGTTCATTTGTAAGAACCATTCCTTCTTTGATCATCCATGGTGGCAGAACCTTGGCCTTGGGAGGTTTACCTTCGGGCTGTACCTCCTCTTTCACGCCACCACCTAGATCAACCTCAACCTGATAAAACACAGATTTATCAAGTTACACATGTGTATTAGAAACTTTTGAGAATTATAAGTTGCCAAAAGCTACATGTAATTCCTATCATTTGATATTTCCATAGCAACTGATGTCCCAAAGAAAGAGATTAGTAAAACCTGAAATAATCTAACACAGACAACCAGATTTCATTCATACACAGTATATTCATAATTCCGCTAGAACTTTATAAACCAAAATCAGAACAGAAGAAAGTTTCACGTTCATAAGTAAAACATGAGTAGTTAATGCAGTACACAACAGCAACACCCAAGCAAGCACCAGTTTTGATACTTAAGACTTTGTATATGATGGAAATCATGAATAAAATAAAATAAAGTTAAGAAGAACAAAAACAATCTGGCATTGAAATATGGCCGTACCTTTGTATCCCCAAGAGAAGGCATTGGTGTGCCACCATATCCTGGAACCTGAGATTTATTAGCATCATTAGGATCAATGTCACCATACGCCAATCCAGCTGCCCTTGCTCTAATCTCCCATTGTTGAAGTGTCCCAAAATCAGGCACCGGCAAGTCTTTTACCCTTGCCAGTTGAATGGTCAATGGCTTCAGTTGCTCCTGCATTAACATATATACAAACAAACAATACAATTATGAGTAAAGCAACAAGTAGACAGTAGAGACACAGCCCAAGTAATATCAGTATAACACGACTTCAATTTCATATCTATTCCGAAAAAAAAGACCCTGCCAAAGCATGGAACACAAAAAGAACATAGACCTGATATACTAAAATGCTGCTTGCTTGAAAAAAGAGTAGGTCGGTCCTCTATGCTGCTTGGTGCAACAAGTGCATCTATCCCACTACTAATAAATGACATTAAATGTCTGATACAATTTCTACAAAAAGCTCCTAAACTCATAGAAATATAGCATGACCAGCAAAACTAAAAGAATTACAATATCCGCACTAATTTATCAATATCAGTCTTGGCAACAACTGCATCTCAGCTCCAAATGTACTATTTCCATCCTTTCCCAGGTAAAGCAACAGTGATCCCAGAAAGCAAATATAAATTGGAAAACAGGAAGTAAAGAAAAACCTCAATCCTCTGAAGAAGATCTTTCAATTTCTCCCGCCGCCGACTCCTATTGTCATCTCCTTCTCCCATTTCATCAGCTGCAAGCTTGTCACTCTCAGCAACAAGTTCACCATCACATCTTTCACAGTGAAACATATCATCGGTATAACTAATAAGTTGAAGGGCATCAAAAGCTGAGTATCTGCAATCAACACGTGTAATACTGAGCAACATCCATCATACATTAATATTCTAGGGGAATAACTCTGCTTAATTATGATGTGGCGATAGAAATGAGTGTGACAAATGCTACCTAGCAGCAGCATATGTAAAAATTAAAGCAAGTCTGTGCTTTTATGAGCAACAAAAAAGGCCCTACAATTTTTTATTTTTTTTTCAATTCTATTACCTTTTTGCACAATTAGGACAGATGTACGTCTGAACAGTGTTCCTGCTATCCAATTCATCTTTCAACTTTTTCTTCATTTTGTGTATCCTATATCTAACAACATCATAGATCTGCTCATAATTAAAGAAAGCAAATAAGAATAATACGGTTTAAGATATCGAAGATAAAGCTTCAGAACAGAACCTTAATGATGAATATTACCTGTGCATAGTCCAAACAACAGTACGAATGAGTATGCATTTTGATCTTCTCTTCACCTTCCTTACCTGTTTGACGGCCGTCGCCGGTCGCTGCAGCAACAGCTGCACTAAATATTTTTGCGCCTTTTGCTGACTGGAAGTGGAAAACATATACAAAAGTGCGAGACGTTAAAAAAAAAATGAAGCAAAATCACATCAAAAGGTGGCTTCATAACTCACAAGGGGAGTTTCATTCTATATTCCTAAAATAAAATAAAAAACTGACTATCAGACAACGAGCAACAGAGAGGTCACATTTTGAATTTATACAATGATGTAAATGAGGACACTTACTGTTAAACATGGTATTGCACCTATCAATTTTTCATAAAAAAAAGACAAGTCTTGTAAAACATGGTAATACCAATCATGTTTTCATAAACAAGCAAATTTAGGTGAGTACCATACACTATTTTCATATATGTGACAAAGGGAAGCTACATACCTCTTTACGATGGTCTCTAGTGACAAACTTCTCTTCCTCAAAATTCGACGGAGTTGTTTTGAATGCAGCTTCAATGCCTTCGCCAAATCTTCCTCTCTAACCCATTGGCGCCTGTTGAAAAAGTTAAGTCTGTCAAACAAACAAA
The DNA here is from genome assembly GCA_025461045.1 of Carex parvula. Classification (NCBI taxonomy): domain Eukaryota; kingdom Viridiplantae; phylum Streptophyta; class Magnoliopsida; order Poales; family Cyperaceae; genus Carex; species Carex parvula. The sequence goes on along the minus strand of JAJGRW010000542.1, from coordinate 324,653 downwards.
AGGCAACAGAAATGCTACGGATTGCAAAGTATCAGGAAGAATCAGGTCTGATTCATGTTGAGTTGAAATTTCTTGTTCAAAAATAACATCAGGTCAAATCCAACCCAACTGATCTTGACCAGCAGGCAAAGTATTTTGACCAGTACCCAACATATGTTAACAGTTAACCTGTCACTAATTAGAACTCACTTTTTGTTGGCCTGACAGTGCCAGGAACTAAAATGGTTAGATTCTTTTGCTTCTGGGTTAATACTGGATTTTCTTCTTTTCATATACAATTCTCAACATACAAAGTTGGGATAGTTTGAATCTCAACCTCCTATTGTAACCAAAAGAAAGAGATACAATCAACTGCTAAACTGGTCACATTGAACAGAATCAGCTAATTAAGAGATAAGGTCTGCGGAGTCCACCTGAATCTGCCTTAACTTGGTTAGGCTAAGAACTGCCACCTGACTGACACATTGTTTAGTACAGCTTAAATTGCTCATTTTTTTCCCTATATTATGAAAAGTTATTACAACTTATGCAAAGTATAAGCATCCGAAAAGTTTTAACTTCTTGATAACAGTGAGGCTTGACTTGTAAAAGTTCACCAAAATCAGAAGCATCGAATTAATAAACTGGTTTGTAATGCTTCAAAATATTGCTCTGCTAGAAATACAATCTGTCAACATTATTGTAATGAATCGGTTAAATTGCTAGAGTCTAGAAAGAACCCAAATACTTCAGTTAAGAGGAAAACATGCTCAAAAAGCACAAAAAAGGCAAGCGTTTTGAGCATTAAATTATCAATGGCATACAAACTACTGACTTGACTTCAAACAAATTGCCATGTCATTATCGAATAAAACTATCAAACTGATGGCTATTAGCTAACCTTGTGAGAGCATCAAGGACCACGACAGCAATTCCTCTGTTGTCACCTCAACCAGTCTTTGGTTGGTTATCACCTTTCATGGTAATGTCATCATAGAATGCTCGAGCAGCGAGCTTCACCAATCTGCATCACCATGAGTGATCCAAATAATGCAAAGTCTGGTGTAGAAATTTATTTATTAAGTAAGATGAAATCGAAACTCAAGCAAAGATAAAAATTGCATACCTATTGAACGGCTCAAGACTCATAGTGGAAGGAAAGAGATAAATCTCAGAATCGGGAGTCTTCAGGTTGGTTTCACTAGCACTGAAATTAAAGTCGAAATCAATCAGATTGTAGATTAGTATCGTAAAATGGAGGTTTCATACATTGCATCTTACGTAAACCTAAGATTGGTAGGGGCTGCTCAGTACGAAATAAGCAAGAAATACCATATAGAAATATATAAACAAAATAGAGAGAATATAGGGGGCAAAGGCTCGGAAACCATCAGTTCAGACATCTAGACTAGGGTTCTGGCCGCCATCGGGCGACAAATCGATAGCGAAAGTTACCGAGAGGGAGAAAAGCGAAATTTCAAGAGATAGGTGGAGGAGAGGAGAGAGAAACCCTATCCCCGAATAAAAATAAAAGAGGCAAGGAAAGATGACCCAACCTTCCAGCAGGTAGGAGAAACCATTGATGATGCGAAGAACTGTTCTGTTTCGTGTTTTTCTTTCCTTTCGTTTGATATCTGGTTAAGGCGTTAAGCGGAGCGAGGTGAACGGGAGAGGGGGAAGTAAAGAAAGGAAGTATCGAGAGAGAAATGGGAAATTGGGAATTGTTCAAAGCCGCTTTCTGAAAATAGCCCCCTAAATTTTTAGAATTTCTTAGCGATAATTTGGAAATTGGAAGCCGCTTTCTGAAAAATACTCCGAGAAAGCAACAAATGAATCACTTGAGAGTAGGTCCGATGGGAATCGGACCTACTTTGGTTCTATGGGTTTAATCACCGTCGATTCACTTTAAGATTGGTGCGGAAAGCTTTAAAATCCGTGCGTGTCTGTTTCAATTTTCCTGAGCACAAATCTTAAATTAGATCGGATGGTCATCATGCTTTGGTTCGAGCTTTCCGCAAGCGTTTTTTCTTTTCTTTTCATAGAGTTAAATAAAGCCATCAAACTGTTTTTAATATTTACTGAATATTTTTTATCTGAATTTTAAATTTTCGATCTCTCACAAGAAAGAGTGTTACTGCAAGAGTTTCAAAGCAGTTCCTCGAGATTCGAATCATTTTATAGTATGAAAACAATTTGATGGTAGATCCAAATCGATCATTATATATATTTTTTAAAAGACCTAGATCCGTTTCATTAATATGAAAATTTGAAAATTACAAGTCTGAAAATAGGTCAACAGTTCATACAATCGATCACTATAATTAAACAATCTAAACCAAATCTGATTTTAGATTAAAAATAAATAAATCAAGTCTGGCTTTTTAATTGTTTTCAGATAGTTACAACATCAGAAGGTTATGGAACATCTAAAACAGTGATTTTGTATCGATCTAAAAAATAATAACAAATTCTAAAAAGTATAAAATTTGATTCCAAGTACATTTTAATATGGATATCATGTTGAACGGTTCAAATCGACTGTTTAAATCTTGCAAACAGAAATAATTATGTGAAACATGATTGATGCACAAAAATAATGAGATATTTTAACCCTACTGGAAATAAAATAGAAACATTTCAAAATTGTAAAAACAATAGATGCACAATGAGTTATTGCCATGATTTGTAAAAAAAAAAAAAATTGAGCTTGTTTCTAGAATGAAGCAGATGGATTATGTATCATTTTTTACAAATAAAAATAAAATATAACAATCTGAATTAAGAGTTTCTGTCAAATAACAATCTGAAAGTAATTCATAATCAAATATGAAAATTGATGTCAAGCATCTTGAACAGTTTCTCTGGTGACCGGCGGCCGATTGAATTTGCCTCGGCAAACCCAAGCACTTGCAAAGCGGCACCTTTCACAGCCTCAGCAAAAGGCGCCTCCTCCAATCCTTCCTCGTCAAAAATCATCTCAAACAGCCTCCTTTCGCTGGCTAGTATAATGCGGATCGCAGCACGAGCTGACCGGATCCACTGCCCCACCTTGGCTGCTAATGTTTGCCAATTGAGCCGCTGAACGTCTCCTATGCTCATTTTCTCAATGCCCAGACAGCGAAGGCTCTGGTCCACAGCAGGTTTGCGGGCTGACCCGTAAACCAGCATACACTCCCGCCAGTACCCTGAAGCTACCATCCGACTTGCAATGCTTCTCAAATCCTCTATGGCATCTGGTGGGAAGAGGTCGATTTGTTTAATACTACGCATTGAGAGATACCTGTTCCTCCGTGAAAGAGAGCTGCTGGTGCTTCCTTCTGATTTGGGATCAGGTGTGGGTATCGATTCAGATTCTGATGATGGGGTTGGTACGGGTATTGCCGATGGTTCATTTTCGCGTTCCGGTTCAGGCGCCCTGAATGTTGGCGATGGTTCGCGTTTGCGTTCGGGTGGCGGTACTGATGTTGACGATGGTTGAGATTCAGGTTGAGAGACTAATTCTGAAGCGGGTACGGGTGATGGTGACCGTGACCGTTCGGGTTCAGATGCTGATTCGATCGCCAGGTCTTCATTGCCAGGGAAGAGCTCGCCTGATACAGTGTTGTTCATGGAGAGGGAGCCCAGATCGATTAGGGAATCAATCTCAATCTCAATGGCGCGGGAGACAAGGATTTGGCGGAACTCGTCCTCGAGGCGCGCCATGGCAGTTTGCAACGCCGTCACCGGGGATGGAATCGCGCAGGAGGAGGAGGAGGCAAAGAAAGGCGGCGAGGGCTGTTGACTGCGACAGGGGAATCCTTTGCGGAGAGACGGAGTCTGTCGACAGTGTGAAGGTAGCGTTCCGCCTCTGCTCGGACGCTGTTAGCTGAGAAGAGGAGGGACAAATCAGGCGAGGAGCTGGAGGCTGAGGTGGTTTCCCATCGCATTATCACCTGCTTCGCCGCCTCCAGATCGAGCTCCTCTGATCCGTCCATGGCAGATCGATGGACGGATCGGTGGTATGGTTCTTGAATTCTTTGGTTCTTTGGTTCGTTGGTTGAAGAGCGGGATGGAGTTTATGTTTGTGTTAATATTGGGGTAGTGAGGAGAGGACAAGAGAGGAAGTGATCAGTGGAAGGAGCTCAGTTACTTGGTAGACCATGTCCAACTTTAGGATAGAGGAGGAACCGCAGTCCGATGAACTTGGGACCCGCATATCATTGAAATGGATTGGTACACCATCAGGAAAGAACGGGTCCAGGAAAATTTTGTTGGGTGCGAGTGTTTGACTTTGTACAAGAGAGAGATGGGGGAAATATTCCGGTGAAGTGCGAGCTGGTTGCAGTCGTTTGTGGGTTTTCTCCGTTTCGGAAAGAATTAGGGCCTGTTCGGCAGCATGGGAATTTGATGGAAATGAAAATTTTTAACATGGGATTGGAAATTTTAATTTGTCAAAACTAAAGTTATTTAATTCATGAAAAAATTTAAAATATAGGTGTTCGGCAAATGCATGGAAAATTTGTTAGGATGTTGGTTTGTTTTTCTTTTTATAGAAGATTTAATACAATAATTAAATTATATTAAGTGTATTAATACTAATATATTAAAATTAAGTGTTGCTAGTTTAATTAGCTGGTACAAAATTGATTTAATTGAGGCTTTGTTCACATAATTGTGCTTGGCTGGGGCTTAGAATTTAGATTAAATTTGTTTCTTTAATAAAATATGGTCCAATTTGATGGTAAATTTAATAAAATAAATGAAGCAACTTAGTAGCTCCACCAATTGATAAAAAAACCGGACCCCCCGCCTAATTTATTTTTCCCATAGGTCTTCACTATTGAAAGAAAGAAAAGTAACTTTTTGGGAATTGAATTAGGAAATATTACTGTGTGCCGAACACCTTCAAAGAAAAAATGCCCACAAATTGATTTTACCCTTGAAAATCCATAGGAACCTCATCTATCGAACGGGCCCTTAGTGTTGTGCTCTCGGGTACCTCGGGCCGGGCAGGGCAAAACCCGGGACGGGTAGCGGGCACAACGGGTACGGGTACAACGTGCACTGGTAGACGGGTTTTTTTTTTTTTAAAAGTCTGCCGTGCCCGTCTTGGGTTACGGGCAAACGGTTTTTTTTTCTGTTGTTTTTTCTTATTTTTTTTACAATATCGTACGAATTACTATTTTATTATAATTTCTTATTTTTTTTTCTTGTTTTGAATCAATTACTATTTTTTGGGAGAGGGAAATTTTTTTGAAAAAAATGGGTTTTCGGGTAGCGGGTACACCCGGAGCGGGTTCGGGTACATGGGTATTCGGGTTCGGGTACGGGTGAGCTCGGGTATTTTCCAAAAATAGATGACCGTCCCGTTTGAAACCCGTACCCGTGTACCCGTTTACCCGGGTATACCCGGGCTCGAGTACGGGTACCCCGTTGCCCAGGTACGGGCGGACCGGGTTCGGGCAGCCCCCACGAGTTGTGTCAAACCACTAGAAAGAATGGAATCCAAAGATCCACATATGAACTTCTTTTTTCCATCTCAAAATTGTCCATCCAAATATTTTTGAAAATCTGCACGCAGTACTATTATTAATATTATGTTAAAAAATAGAGTTTTATTGACATTAATTGACTAATTTTACTTGGTAATGTTGACAATCGTTAAAAGTATAATTGAACAAAAATCCAACTTATCAAATATTGATATTATCATATTTATAAATAATAATGAGATTTGATAAATGTAAGTTTTGGCACTCTTGTTCCATCATCAATTCATCATACTCGAGTTAAACAAAATTTGATATGTAGGCTATTTTTATCTTCAACGATATGTCTATAAGCTTATTTTTTATTTTTTTATTTCAAATTGTCGAATATTATCTATTGTCAGGAAATCTCATTTTTCCTGTAAATATCTTCTTTGTTGCAAATGATTTGATATCTAAACCTTCACTAATTTTTCTGTAATTTTTTTTTAATGTTTGGACTGTTACATTCCGAATAAAATTCACTAGCATAGATATCCAAATTTTTATTTATTGTAAGGCCATAACTTTTTTGGATCTCGAATTTGAGATAAATTCATTGTGAAAAAGTGCGGTGTAATTGTTGCTATATTTGAATACAACTTTAATTAATATATTATGCATTTTTACTTGGACATTATTACTTAAGAGCCCACAAGATATAATTTAATTTATTCTTAGTTTTAGACATTTTAAACTTATTTAAAACTAGTGTTGTTTTTTGGGCTTCGTGCCAGAAAACAAAAATAAATGTTGGAGATAATGTTGAGTTTTTCTTCGATGGTTATACAAAAAAAATTATAGTTTTTATATTTGTTGGGCACAATGCAATAAAACATTAAAAGTATGTTGGTATGGTTCTAAAATTTATTCAAGAGTGAATTTGTTTTGCTTGTAAATACAAGAATATACTTTGAAAACTTTACTAGATTAATTAAATTTATGCTATACAGAGATTTGATGTGATTAACAATTTTATAGTGGTAAACGTGCAAGTGATGGATAAATAATAAATGCCATGAGCTTATTCTACTAAATTTGTACGATTTAATGATCTACAACTGTGCAATATGAAATTGTAAAAGGTGTGAGTTAATATTGCACTATTTACCATACAAATATGAATTTAATCTACAACTGTGCAATATGAATTGTGCAATATTAATTGTAAATGGTAGTGTTTAATACGAATTGTAAATGGTGTGAGTTACATTGTGTTAGGATTTTACACAGTTGTGTTATATTGTGTTAAAATACATATACTACTATTATATTGCACAGTTAGATTTTACAATATGAATTGTAAATGGTGTGAGTTATATTGTTTTAGGATTTTATAATTAAAACTCTTTTTTTAATATATTTGTTAGCAGCATTTCGCCGCCAACTTAAAAAAAAATGATCTACAACTGTATCATAATCTTCTTATGATGGTAGTGTTTAATACTCTAACTCCACTATATTTTTTTTGAAAGCTTCGTAGAGACTGTCAATGGTGAGATATATATATTTACACATATCATTAAATATATGAGGAATTTGTATATATATGTTTTCTAGCGTTTTTGTTGCAATATAATATCGTATCTTGTTTTTTAACAATTTATTATTTTTATCACTGTTCATTGCAAGTACCATTGTAGTTTCTATTATAGTTGTTTTTGTAGTTATTGTAATTATTTATTTTATATCATGTGCAGATCTTAACGTAGATTGAACAACATAGGAAAATTTTGTGACATGAGTGTTGTGAAGCTTAAATTTTTATTACTTCATCGAAGTATAAATTGTCAAGTTAATAAGAAAATAATGTCAATCTCTTTAAATTATAAACACTCTTTCAATAACTTATGACTACAATAAAAACCGAGTGAGCCTATGGTGCTATGCATAGCACGGATGGGGTCCGTGCTACGGCTCAAAATTTGACTTTTTAAAATCCTAACGGTCGATCCAACCATTCAATGTGATAACCATATGAATATGTACTTGCAAACTAAATTTATATTTTTTCTAATTTTTTTACTATTTTTTTAGATAGGTAGAAAAATCAGTGTTTTTTGAAAATTTTGGACCATCAAAATTCTACCTATCTAAAAAAATAGTAAAAAAATTCGAAAAAATATAAAATTTAGTTTGCAAGTACATATTCATATGGTTATCACATTGAACAGTTAGATCGACCGTTAGAATTTTAAAAAGTCAAATTTTGAGCCGTAGCACAGACCCCATCCGTGCTATGCATAGCACCATAGCCTCACTAAAAACCTGAACCATTTGGCATATTTGAAAAATATGTTTTTATTTTATTATTATTTTTTTAATTCTTCTCACATCATAATAGATAGGGTTAATTTCTACGTAAATGTATAAAAGACTCTGCTTGTTAAATTTTTCGTCGATAATGTATATGATTGTACTTTGAAGTACTATTTGTTAGTGAATTTCATTTTGTTCCGCAACATTTATTTTGATATTTTATGAGTAGTATCGGATGACAGCTCCATTTCGTTGGGAAATGGAGGAACGACGAGAGAACAACGGAACATCAACTTGGGTGACCGAGAGATTCCCGTCATCCCCAATCGGATTATGATTTATACTTTCTTGGTTTAATTTTATCAAAACATAATGCCATTCTACAGCTATTCTACGAATTGTATTCTAGAGAAGCCGGATCCCACAAGGCATGGCCCTATGGGGTTTTTTTTTTTATTTTTTTCTATGAACATGGTTACGTGGCCAACATGGGGGACGTTTGTAGGGACTAGGTTGAGAGACTGCGAAATTAGCTGTACGGAAACCAATTGGGCACCGGACACGTCGGACTGGAGGTAACCATCTAAATTGGATGAATACATGATTTGAGAGGCTAGTCGCCAGAGCGATATCACAAACATAATACAAATTTTTGATACAGCATACTTGAATATTTAATTAAAAATTAAGGGGTAGAGTGGGTCCAGCCTGGGTCCAGGCTGTCGTCCAGCTGACGGTGAATCGGACTCATCACCAAATAATATATGATTATATTCGATGCATTATCTAATCAGAGCACGGAGGGAGGACATTATTTGATATATGATATGAATATGATATTCTTCTCCTCGGAAATAGCAACGCCATTCCTCTAATTTAATAACAAATTAAAAAGTGAGAAGCCTGAGACTGAAATTAGCAACTAATGAAACGCGGTCTCTATGTTGTACATGTACATGAGGGCCTGAGGTAGGCATTTGCTCTCGGATACCTCGGGCCGGGCAGGGCAAAATCTGGAACGGGTAGCGGACACAACGGGCACGGGTACAACGGATACTCGGGTACAACGGGCACGGGTAGACGGATTTTTTTTTTTGAAAAAGTATGTCCTGCCCGTTTCAAACTCGTGCCCGTTTCGGGTAGATGGGTTTTTTTTTTTTTTTTTTTCTGTTTATGCCAAAAATTTCTGTTTTGTTTTCTTATTTTTTTTACATTGTCGTGCGAATATTATTACGTCACGTGTTTATAGTTCGACTTTTAAAATCTGAATAGTTCAATATCAAATATTGTATATAGAGTGAGCCTATGGTGCTATGCATAGCACGGATAGCTAGTGTACTACGGCTCAATATGGTACTTTTTAAAATTCTAACGGTCGATCCGAACCGTTCAATGTGATAACCATATGAATATGTACTTGCAAACTAAATTTATATTTTTTCGAATTTTTTTACTATTTTTTTAGATAGGTAGAATTTTGATGGTCCAGAATTTTCAGAAAACACTGATTTTTCTACCTATCTAAAAAAATAGTAAAAAAATTCAAAAAAATATAAATTTAGTTTGCAAGTACATATTCATATGGTTATCACATTGAACGGTTGGATCGACCGTTAGAATTTTAAAAAGTACCATATTGAGCCGTAGTACACTAGCTATCCGTGCTATGCATAGCACCATAGGCTCACTCTTGTATATATATACATAAAATTATCAAGTCACATCTTTATAATTCCTAAATAAATAGAATTTGTAACTGTAACACTATGCAAATTACATATATGAAAATAATAATTGAAAGAAATATACGAAGCATCTGATTTTATTTTTCATTATTTTCAGAGGTAAAATTTAAAGTGAAGTATCAAAGAGATAGCCTGAGTGTTACTAAATTGAAATTAGTATCAAATTGACTGATATAAAGTGCATGTTACTAAATTGAAATTTCTAAAATATTTAGAAATTAGTATTCAAACGTTTGAGATAGAAATCATATGGATACAAAATTTATAATTGAAACCTTGCAATATTATTAGTCCTTGTTTAGTTATTTTTGGAGCTATTGACAAAATTGGAAACTTAAGGGTTTAAATAGTAAAATGGAATTAATTTAATAAGGCACGTGGGACTACTCAATAAATTTTGGAAACTTGAAGGTTGAATTGAAAATATCACATGGGGACCCACATGGCAGGTCCATCCCCTTCTTCTCTCCTTGCGTGGCAAAATCCCCTTGTTCCACCGTGGTTATTCAGTGACTAATTAAGAGAGCTGCTTGCTCTATGTATTTCTTACTTCTCAAGTTATTTCTCAAACCCTCTTTTCGCTCTCTCTCTATTATTGGTCATGCTCTTGAGATATGAATCACAAGCCATGGTACTCTCCCTCATGGAGCTCTATACGGTTCTTGTCTTATAGGGTAATTTTCTCAATTTCTCTTGATTGTGCTTTTCTCTCTCATGATTAGGGTTCTAATTATAACTTTTGAGAAATGGAGCATACAAGTGCTATATTGCTGTAAATTGAGTTCACACTATTTAGTGGGCTAAATGGTGGAGTTTCCTAAATTGGTAAATTAATCATGTTAAAGGGACTGAAGTGAATAATGAAAAATATGAAGATGGTTTATTTGATTGAATTCTTGGTTTCCAACTTAGAACTCAACCTATAATTTGTCCTTTTTGGTACCGAGCTCAAACTATCTTGTACCGGATATCATTCTCATTTTTCTTGTGGTTCTATTAACTTCCCATGAATTGTTAAATAGTTTGAGTATTATGATGTAATATGAAAATCAGTACCTATTGGTACCAATTTACCAATCTATTATGTTATTGTTATACTAGTTAAACTTTCAAGGACTTTATTGTAAAAGATGTATAAAGTGGAAGGTTTAGTTCGATATATTTCTATGTTTGGTAATATTGCCTTGTTAGAGGGTTAAAATTTTAAAATGAACAATATGGCCGAAAGTTGATGAATGGGAATTGATTTGGATTATAGGCTGAATAATAAATTAAGAAAGAATAGATGGACTTGTTAATCTATAAGGCTCTAAATATTTGAGAAGATTTAATAGACAATGAAAATAACCGTGACTTGGTCTGAATATGGATTGTTGAACTTGGACCTTAATTGTTTGGACATATGGACAGGATTGTCAGATTTTGGACTAATTGGATTGAAATTGTATTGAATTAGAAATGATTAATGAAGTAACATAATGATTTAATAACTGAACCTAGTCTTATAGAAGTGTCTAATTATATGACATTGAAACTAAACATAAATATTGAATGTGTATATTATTGTTAACGTAGGCATAATTATAATAAAGACTGATGAGACAGAATGATCAGGAAGAACATACAGTTAGCAACCTCACCTGTTGCCCTACGATATCAGGTGCGCGGTTATTGGATTAGTCTGAGATTCATGACTAGGAATTAAATCGTAACTCGCTGTGCATTTTGAATATTTGATTGACTGCATTGATTGAACTGTTGCATCATATGCATAGCCCAATACAATTGAAACTGAATTACAGGGAAGTCTATTGACTGTCATGTTGATATTGTTTACCGATTGATTGATTCTGATTGAAACTGATTGATTGAAACCACAGTGATTGAATTGATTGAATATTGAATACTGTAATCCTTGAACCTCCATATAGTGGAGAAAAAGGATTAATATATTGTAAAGTCTAGCTAGCTACTAGACTTTACTCCAGGACCCTTATGCGCATATGGTGAATGGCCCCAACTGAATCCAGTACCGGTTGGATAGGGGATATTGAATGAATATAAATTGTGACTGTAAGACTACTGAGCTGTGGTAACTGTCTTATCATTGCATCAATATGCATCAATATGCTTCATATTTTTCCTTCTCAGTATCCGAAGTTGTTATTGTTACCTACAAATTGATGCATGATTTTTTCTGGTACACCGTATTGCACGTCATCTATCGAGCATGATATTTTTCTGGTACACCGTATTGCACAACATTTATCGAGCTGTTACGAATTGAAATGAAAAAAGTACCTACGAGTTGAATCTTACCAAACTGTTACACATGCATATATATCATGATTTACTGAACATTTTCATATAAAAAACACAAAATTGGGTGTACCCCATTAGCAGGAATTGATCTTCAAATTTCAGCAGTTTAGAAAAAAGAAAAAACTGCATCTTGCTTTTACCTGAAAATTTAGTCAACGTGTTGTTTTGAAACGTTGATGAAATCCTCCAGGTTACGCCTTAAATCCTCAAAATTTTATAGCCTACAAAAAAAACAGCAAATAATAACCTAGAGAAATTTCAAATTCAACTGATAATCCGGTAAGGAGGAATTCAAGCCACAAAGTGGTACCGAACAGCAATCCTGAACTGTTGTGCTGATAATACAAAGTTGGATGGAAATCAGTAAAAAAAAAAGTTCCTAAAACTATGAGAAAAATATGAGGTGTACCTGACGTCATTTAGAAGACATCAATGAATTTAGATTACCCCTTGACATTCAAGAAATCAAACAATAAAAAATGACAAAGAAAATTGGCAAAACCCACAGTACAGAGAACCAACTATGCTATGGATTGAAACAAGCCTTTCCCATTTGATCCAGAAACTGAAATTTGACACAGACACTCAACAACCAATGTACTACGAGCCTATGAACTTAAAATGATAGTTTGTGTAGAAAAAATTTGAAGAAATTGTGAAAAAAAGAATATTAGACTGCCGAGTGCATAAAAGCCAACACAAACTGACATGCCCTCTTGCAAATAGAATAGAGATCAAACCGTAAACTTTCCTTGATGACGGTAAACAAGAGTCAATTTTCCTTAATGATAGTAATCAAGTACTATAGCTGTATTGAACATTGGCTCTATTACCTGCTCATGTAGGAACAAATATTTCGATATTATATATTTACAGGTGCTTCCATACTTAAAACAGTTTACACAAATTTGCTACTTTATATCTAACACTTTCAGCATTGACATAGATATCCAGATGGCTGCTCGGATGGATATAACGCACGTTGCAATGCTTAAACCTGAAATGTACCGGCAAAGAATTAGGGGAAGAATCATAAAACTATGGATAGCTCATAGCGCAACAGATGGAAAAAAAAAATTTCCACGGCTTTATATTTGTCGACAAAGAGGTACCTTATTGTTCTTCAAAAATTCTCATATCTTCAGACGTATTAACAACAAATATCTCCATTGTCCTGCATCATTTTTTTATACCAAAAATTGGTTTACCTTCATGTATTTATATAAACAATAGGTTATCACGAGTTTAATATTAGAGACTTGATTAGATTGGAACGACCACCACAAGCAATTTATAACTTCCCGTCTATTTTCTGCAATTTATTAAAAACGTTTCACTAATTCAAACACTTAAACTAATTGTAAACTATTGTAGTGGTTCTAATCTGTACACCAAATACCTTACTTTTAGTTATCGAAAAAATGTTTAATTATGTTAGAAAGACACGATATCTCTAAATCTGTCTTTATTGACACTATTGTAGTAGTTCTGATATGTACACCAAAAATTTTAATTTTATTTAACAAAAAATGCTTATGTTAGAAAGACACAATATCGCTAAATCTGTCCTTATCGACACACATCAAAGAAAAAATCTTAACTCACATAGCTAATTCAATCATGTGGTAAACAAATTACTGAACTTCCTACATCTCTATTGTTACCAACAAATTGTCCTTATTTGTTCAGAACACAGCAATAGAAGGCTTCATTAGAATCAATGACCCGGATGAAGACAACATAGTGAAACAAATAGAAGAATGTTTGGTGTATGAATTTTACAAATTCATACCAACAATTAAGCGAGAGGCATTCAGAACAGTAGAACACGACGCTCGCATCTAACTGACGGGAGCAACGACAATTACAAAAATTGAAAATGATGAGGCAGCATTTCCACTACGGTACTTTGATTTCAAACCACTAAAAAGCATTGGAACCACTATCACAGGCGATAGAGCAGTTGTTGGTAAGTACCCGCACCATAAACTACAAAAAAGTAAATAAAATTATCAAAACATCTTGCAAATATCTCATATTTGTGATACTAATTATAATCAAAATGAAATTTAATCAACCAGATGTCATTGGTCAAGTGATTTTCATTGGACCAATAAAAAGAGTGAACAAAAACAATACACAGGTCAAAATAAGAGATATAGAAATAGAAGACGAAAAGTATAACTACTCATTATGCTCAAAATTAACTTGCTCAACAACTTTACTACTTTCTTTCTCTACTTCTTAACTAAACTTTTTCGTACTCAATTAACATTTTCCTCAAAGTAAATATTTCCATCGCTTAACCAATTTACAATCATTTCTATAAAAATATAAAATTTGTTTGGTAAATAAAACTAACCTATGTCATTTCTTGCTTTTGTAAGTAATGATAACTGCATTTCAGCCAACTTTAACAAAACTTTTTTTGAGAAACACTTGTAAATTACTTTCACCTTCTGAAATTTCCTATACCTCTATTGTTAGTAACAAACTTGCCTCATTTGTTCAAAAATATATAAAGTTAAGAATGTAAAAGTAATTTAGAAATTCTCGCAAGTTTAACATTGTTAGAATTTAAAACATGGTAAAACATAATTTTAAAAATAAATCACAATTTATAATAGTCTGCGTTAATAAATAAGTATTTAGTGCAATGTTGTAACATTTGAGCTATCACAAAAGAGCAGCAAAGGACAAATTTTCTTGTCCTTCAAATGAGCGTGTGAGTATAACAACTACTAACTATGAATATTACATATACACTCTTTACACCTCTATCTACCTATAGATAACAACTGCATTTATCATATCACAAGGATGACAAAGTATTGATCACCATATAGGAAGAAGAATAAAAAATGCAAGACATCATTCTCGCATTTAGTTCTCTTCGGTTGATCTCCTTTAAAGGTAAGAATATCTACATCCACAAAAAAATTAGCAGCAACTATTTCCATCTTTTTTTTTTTTTTTTGCAATTGATGAGCTTCCAAATAAAAATATTTACTACATTTCTAAGCTTTGTAACGATTAAAAATTGTTACACATATGAATTGTGTTGACACGAAAAAGAAAGTTAATTCTTTTCTAAAAAAATATATTAAAAAAGGGATCACTTGCTTACTGAAAAATAATACAATTCAATTGATGAACTATAAAACGCACATGCAAAAATAATATTTAAAAAAAGATGCATGAGTCTCTTTACTCTATATTGCATAAGAATTACAATTAGAACACCATGAGAGATCAGTGAGCGGAGAATTTGCATAAAATAAATGTATCGATTTGCTATTTCAAACTGCCTTAGGTATAATTGAATGTGCTTTCATGTTGAAAAATACTCCCCTAAAGTTTAAGAACAAAAACTAAATTGGAGTTAAAGATGATATCTCCAACTTAATTTGCTATATTTGTGTTTGGTAAAGTACCGGTCAAGTCCACTACTGGCATGTACTGCTACTTGCTCACTATAATTTCATTTTTAATTAGTTGAAGCTAAGTGTAAGCTTCAGATGATGGAAAGTCAAATCAATTTTAGTGAGGTCAGTTGGAGTTCTGGCTGAGAGTTAACAGGGTTAATTTGAGCAAATGAGAAAAATTCAGAAAGATAAATCCAACTTATCAATTTGGAGAAAGATAAAAATACAAAATAAAACATTAACAAATGAATTATCATCCAATAACAACAGCGTTCGTGAAGAGAACACGTAGCTGCATCGGTACAAATTGGTAGTTGAACCATGAAACAAATGGCCAAAATTGAAAAAAAAAAAAAAATTGGGTCAGTAAAATTGATTTATATACTTACATGTATGTATTATATTTACATTTTTTTTAAATTGACTCATACATCAAGTTAGCACTTAAATTTGATCATAAATGTATAACTAACTTTTTTCAAAAGCTATGTTTTAGACGATAACAAACTGTACTTTAAGCAATTTTGTTATAACAAAAGGTACAGTAATGTTATAAATTTTATAATTTGATTCTCTACAACTCAAAATATTGAAATCAGGTTATAAAGTTAAATCAATTTTGAATGATAGCTAAACAAAATTGAGAAATTAATTAAGGATACCCTCCAAGATGCGAATTGAATGGATAGAAAACTCCATTTGACCTCGTCTCTCACTGTACTCAATGATTTTCCTGTAATAATTAATGAACAATCAATAATAACAATTGTTATTACTTATTGGTAAGTGCTTTCTACATGTTTTGCTGCTATTTTTTTGAGCGATTTTATCTTGATGAATACACTGGTAACTTCTCTCTCCTTGACCCATTTAAACTTTTAATTGAATATGTGAAATGACAGAAAATGGAATCTTACAACATACTCGGCGACAAGAATATATCAAGACCAATTCTTGCCAGAGATAGCCACTTTTTGGCAAAGGTACTGATCTATAATAAACAAACTATATAATTTTCACATCTACAATAGATAGACAATAAGCTTATCAACATTTTGATAACTATATACATAATAGCAAACACCAACAACTCATAATACATGAAGCCACACCATTAGAAGAACAGCATGATGAACAACCTCTCTCAGTTTCCATTAAGGAGCTTCACGAAATGTGCATACCGGAAAATTAGGTAAACAACAAAACTGTAAAAAATAACACTTTCATCGACAAATATAAATGATATTACACAGCAATAAACAAAGTATAAACAATGCAAGGCAAATCATTCAATGTGGTTGCAAAATTTTTGACGCTAGAAGAACTTGGATGCTACTACGAAGCGTGTCTGATACATAGGACAAAAGTCTAAAAACCATCCTACTTCTGTTAAGGTAAAGCCAATGTTCGAAAACCTCTGCCATGGTGAGTTTATTATATTAACAAACAAATAATAAAATTATTCAAAACTCATCAACCTCACTCATAATAATTATTAAAATCTTTTTGTTAAATTTGTTTTACAGGCTCAACTTCAGTTTGATAGTTACAGATGACACAAGTGATGCTCAATTCAGTTTTATTGGAAAACTAGCCGAGGGCTTGGCCGGCTCTTCAGCACAAGACCTTTTAAACCGGTCCAAAAATGAAGAAAATGAATACTTGCCACCAAAATTTGGCAAGCTTACGAACAAAGAATTGTTATTTACAATATAGTAGGAAAGAAACAAGTTTACACAAGATAACATCTACTACCATGTGACTAACATACAAGATATACCACCAACAACTACACAACAACTACCGACAACACCAGCAATACCATATCAAAAAAGCAGGTACTAAAAATAAAACACAATACTTTTCTCATCTTTGAAGTAATTCTATACAATTGCTATAAAATCATTGCAAACTCATAATATATACAACTTAAAAAAAACTATGCCCGCACTTGCGCCACAACTTCTCAACAACCATTGAAAACCACAACACCATTTTTCTGTAAACAACCATCAAACAAATAAAACACATACAATCTTATATTTTAATATGCTTTACTCTTGATAATATCTAGCCCGCTTCTTACAGCTATTATATTTTATTCCGACCAGCTATAGCACTATTTAATCCATTCCTACTTAATGCCTTCTCTCTTAATGCACTATTTAATTTGTTTCTACAACTAATTTTCTCCTGCAGCTTAGAATCACAACCAAAACTTCCAGCAACTTCTGAGACAAACAAAGCAAGGAGACCACTGTTTATACAAGAAACATCGAAAAAGCAACGAACAAGGTAATGAAATCATATATTCATATAATATTTAACAATATGCACAACTTTATAGAGCACAACCAAAAAGACTGTTACATAACGCTGACCACTATTTTACATAATACAGTCCATAACATCAGTTTCACCATTGTCAAATATGTAGTCCATAACATCGGAACCAACTCCGCTGCTCGCCAAATAGGCGAGCAGGACCCTGCTATTCTAAATCGAACAGTTCATCTGTGTTGAGATCCGTGCATGAAAAAAATTCAACAGTCTGATTTTGAATAGCAGGGTCCTGCTCGCCTATTTGGCGAGCAGCGGAGTCGGATCCCATAACATCAAGCTCATGCCTCTTAGAAATTATGTTGTTGAAAAAATCAACTGCATCATCACTTTTACCTTTATTGCACATCCCATTAATAAGAATGTTATACATCACAATATCAAATTGATGCTCTTTAGAAATAACATTATCTGGAAATCAAAGTATTTGAACTCAAAAAGTCTACCTAAAAAACCCACGAACTCCAAACCCCAAACCCCAAACCCTTCATATAAAATATTGCAAAAAATGCAACTTTAATATCTTAACAGTCTGTTCATTAAACCAACTTAAATTTACTACACTTTACAATAACAAACCACCAATTAAGAGTTTGAATGAAAACTATATGTTCTACGTTACCACTAAAGTACAAAGTGTATCAAAAAAAAAGAAAACACTGCACTTCATTTTTTTACTAAAGCCTTTTAATAAAGTAGTGAAATCATTTCAAAGTTACAACACAAACTAACACACATCCTCATTTTTAACAGCAGTGAAAGCAGCAGGAAAGGAGAAGAAGGAATAATTGTGCTCCGGTTTTAAAGAAACGTTGACATATTTTGTTAGCTGTAAATACTATTTTGTGTTGATATAGGCATCAACAAAACAGTTAAAAAAATATGCTTGGAAGATTTGTTGCAAAGAGATAGCACACTTACACAAAGCATGTTAGCTCTCTTCCAAACAGGATATGTAGTCCAGCCTTATCTACCGTCAAGTTTTTGTTGTATGAAAATGAAAACATGATTTGTCACCTACACAATCTTTGTAATATGCCTATGCAGTTCACCACCTTATATATATAACATCTCTATTATTTCATGCCTTAAAACAATTGCCAAAGCAACACGAGGCCTTCGTCTAGTTAGATATAAACCACTAAGCTTTAACCAAGTTTAAACAGCTTGAATTTGCTTTAGACTTGGTTAGGCATAAGTTCCAACCAATTAGACTCAAATGAGAACCAACCTGCTCTTATGCTGACCAGAAGTAACACAGGTTGCGAGTTACAAGCACGTGAATTGGTGCTTCTCTTGATGCAAATAATACTTGATGAAAGTAATTCATCTCTTATATTAGATAAATAATGCGATAGAGAAAAAAAAAGGAGCAAAATTACAAGCAGAATACTATAGACTCATCTGCTGAAGTGACGTACTAGATCGATAACTACATGAACAATACAGCAAGATCAAACAAAATCTGTCTAAAGGTCCTGAAACATAGTATCTTGCAACAAATACACTAGCCTAAACTCGCTATTAGATGGGTAACAAAGAGGTAATCTAGCAAACTATATTCCCTGACCCAAAGCATGAATAGTTGATATTTCAACCTCCAAAATCTCAAGTTGATTACAAGATAATGTAATTATTCACGCTTATCTTCCTCAACATCCTCATTATTTGAAACAGCAGTTGGGATCCCAATCACTGATTTTGGATCTGACATAGGAGTAGAGACCCGAACATCCTTTGTAGAAAGGGGTCCTGGCCTAATTAGAGAAAGATTTAGGCTCTCTTCTTTATCAAAGAATTCATTTCCCTCGTCTGTATAAGCATATCTGCATCAAACAAACAATTCATCATCCTTTAGTAAAATGTGAAAACTCTACAAACAATGGGGGAAAAAACAAAATTTATTCTTCAAATTGTTCTCATGTCTAATAGTTCAAGCAAAGGATTACAATTTATTCTTCAAATTGTGTTTTTAATTGTTGTTCACTTTCACAGCTCAGGACTTAATTAGTTGCTACAGGTATTCTTTGAAAGATAATTGAGAAACAGTAAAGAGGTTGAAAAGAGGAAAATTAACCTTCTGGAATTTTGGGAAGGAGCCCAAAGGGCACAAATAACACAGAGGAGGGAAAAGGAGAGGACTTGCCAAAAGGCTGGTATAATCCAAGCGCTCTGCCATCTCTCATTGAACGCATCAGTCGATTTGAAATAAAGCTGTCAAAACAAATTCTAGGACATTACTATTTCTCTCTCTCTCTGTGTAAGCTATCTGAAAGTCAGCATGTAGTGACAAGTTGGTTACCAAGTAAATTTGGGACGTGTAATGGATTCAGAAATTTGGTACCATTTTAGATGCGTACAGATTTGGATGATGCTGGTACCAGTTCGAGAACTTTTACCCTTGTTTGCTTTCTCTGCTTGTTAATGGTCTTCTGATTCCAAATGTGATGGTACTCGGACTAAATTGGATGCGTGGAAGGGTTACATGGGATGCTGAGGCTTATTTGCATAACTAGGTTAATTGACACATAATTAGGTTGAATTGCGGGTAACTGTCACACCATTGATTTGCTGGGATAAGTTGACCACTTGAAAGAATTTGTACATACAAAAAATAAATTTAATTTTTTTTAGTTGCATTAAAGAGAAGACCAGTACCTCATAACAAATCCATGCAACAGATAACACAATGGTGACACCGAGTGCATTTGTGAACTTCCTGTAGATATCCAGCTTGGACATTAACCTCCTCGCCTGAAATATTCAGGAAAAATAAGCAAAGAAAGTGCATGTCAATCTTTTCTTAATTATCACTATCTCAACTTGTGAATGGGACATTTATGTGAACAAATATTACAATCTATTTCGAAAGAGGAAAGTAAACACATGGGTTTTTACAGTGCACTCACCTGGAGCTTGTCTAGGGTTTTTGATAGAGAAGTGAAGATCCAAATAATAAAGAAAGCATCCAACAAAGCCACAGGAGGCACCAAGAAAATCCTAGCTTTTCCTGAAATATCACTTACAGCACCTGCATTCTCTACCAATTCAAGAGTCTCCGATGCAACAAAAAAGGTCGCCCCTAACAAGAGAACCTTCGAAGTGAGCCCCCCGAGTGTCGGCCTAACCACGCCAAAGCCCATCGAAACAGCAAGAATTACTACCCGTGCTACTGTCCTCTTCACTGTCCCAAATGTAACAGCCCAGAAAGTGGTCCCAATTGGCCTGACACCCGTCTCATTGAACTCAGCATATTCAAAGTACCATAACGCCATCTCAAACATGCCCAAGGTAATAACTAGGGTTATGCAGTTCTGGAGTGGAAGCACTTCTTTCCAGAACCTAGCATACTGAGAGAACCAAAATACACCAAGGATGGCAAATGCAAAGGACATGATCCCATAAAAGTACAGTAAAGGTGCCATCCTACCGGGTAGGTACCCATTAGGGTTCTTCCAAATGGTTTTTCCGTCTATCTCCAGCCCATCGAGCACAGGATCACAATACACAAAGTACATGTTATACATGCCAGTGTGAGATACAGGCACTGTCTCAGATGGCATAGTTGCATAAAGATTACTGCCTTGGAAGGAAACTTCCAAAAGCTGAGGCCAGCCAAGGTTTTGGGTTGGGCGATAAATCACAGTGCCTTGGGTGCATGCACCCAGTTTTGCCAGATCAGAAGTGCAGCAGATTGCCCGTTGACCCCCATACGCCGATCCACCAATTGACTCTCTATCTTTGACTTCAAAAATTATAGCTTGGACTTTTAGTGAGTCAGTTTCTTTTGTTAACTCAAGGGATTTCTCTGGCCTCCTGAAGGTTACCTTGTCAAAACTGCAAAAAGAAACATGCATCTGCATTTAATTTTAGAGGGACTTCTTTGGGCATTTGTTAGTTAAAGGACTCCAGGAATATTAGCCTTTGTAACTTTTTAATTGATGAATATTAAATCTGTTTTATCTATTTAAATGAAGTGAAAAGGAGAAGGATTATGCTTGCTGACAAGACTTCCAAATTGACGAATACATAGTTACAACCATACAGTTAGCATATTCGGTTCTCAAGCAATATTTTCTTTCTGTGTATATATTTTCTTTGTTCAGTTTCCATTTCCTTAATGTTGGCTCATCTCAGTTATTACAAATTTAGGTTCAGGAAGCATACCAAATGTGAGCTTGCAATTTATTGCTTTAATTGAAAGCATGAAGAAGGTAAAAAAAAAACATCCTACAAAGTATGCATCCAGAAATACTATGTGAGCAAATGCCAAAAATTTGACAATTGATAGGTAAGAAAATGTCTATGCAGCAAATACAATCTAGATAAGAAAATTGTCAATCCATACGATCCAGACATATAACAGAAACTGGATATTTTAAATGGCTTTTACGAAATAAAAATAACAACACCTTATCTACCCTCCTTGAGTTTGGAGTGACATACTGATTTACACAATGACAGTAAACGATAAGCCTTACAACCAGAGATAGAAATGGATCATTGATCAATTAAATATGAGGTAGGCCTCAGCATGAAAAGGTGAAAACTTAGCCTCAAAATTACAAGCAAAGAAAAGCTAATTTAAAAGTTCTGATTTTATCCGTCATTGTATATGAAATTTTGAAAATGAAGTTCATTTACTACATTAAAAGGATGTCTTCCTCATGTGCATAATGCAAGCAACAATGTCTGCAGGGTTACCTAAGCAAAACCTAGGTGGCTTAGGAGAGACAAAACGAAATCCTCAGATCTAACCACCGACAGTTCCAAATTCATCAAACACCCCGTGAAAACATCAAGAATTGTACATCAGTACAAATCCCGTTCTAGATGTCTCATGACAAAAATTAAAGAATGGCGTCATTCTCTATATTCCTAGACAAGACGAGCAATGCCAAGTGGCTTTACCGTATGGAGGAGGCGCCATTTGAAACAGTGGAGTTGGCATCAGGGTCGGATGCATAGAGACCCTCGCTGCCACCGTGGAGGATGAAGGCGTTTCCGGTCGGTGTGAACATCTGGCCTCGGTAATCGTGCACCGACGCATCCGCAGTGTAAGAGATAAGATGAGAGAATAGGAGCGTGGTTAGAACTGTACAGAGATATGGCTTCGCCATTGGTGAGGCGAGAGGAGTGAAGGGGGAGGAGTGGAAGCAGTAGAGACTGGATCTGGCGAGTGAACCTGCTCGCAGTCGCACTAGTCAAAAGTCAGAGGTAGAGGAAAATAAAACTGGCCACTGACATCTAGGACCGGACTTTTTGCTGTTTAGTCGGGGCTGGGAATTGATATCATCTAAGGTGCCTCAAATTTTGAGTTTGGATCCGGACCATCCGATTGCTTTGGCACGAATATTAAAGAACACATACATTCCACTCGGACCGGATTGGCCCGAATTATGATAGGACGGTCGATCCAAAGTCAAATTTGAGTTACTTCAGGGATCCGGACTCGTGGCCTCGGAGACCGTTTCGCGGTGCTGCAATTCCGTTCACGCGACTTAATATTCATGGCTTTGTTTACAAGCTATTCAATCGGTTAATTAAGCACAGGTAGGTAATTAGGTATACAAGCACCAAAAAAAATACTATCCTGCAGCAGTTGGCCAAAACTGACCCTTTTTATTTTCCTTTTTTTAAGAATCACTATATGCACACTTAACATTTTCAATAAAGTCATAGAGAGTTTGAAGGATTCCATCAAATTTTAATATCGGTTTATTATATGGGTGTTTAGGTATCTTTGAAACATTATACATAATAAAGAAAGAGTGAGGCTATAATATTTTGCATTGTGCACATTGGTCCATACTTTGAACCAATATTTTTGTTTATTAAGTTCAAATAGTAGACAGGGTCGGTCCTGAAGATTTTGGAGCCCGGGGCAGGAGAAAAATTTAGACCCTTTATATATACAAATTTTTATAAGACCGGCTAATTCGTTTGCATTAGCACTTCAACACCATATGCTTATAATTATTTTTACATTTTCAAAATCTAAATAGTCGATCCAAACCGTTCAATATGATATCCATATTAAAACGTGCTTGGAGACCAAATTTTACATTTTGTGAATTGTTTTACTATTTTTTAAGATATGTAGAAAATTCAGAAGATTCAGAAGATTCTGAACCATAAAAAACAATGATTTTCTACCTACCTTAAAAAATAGTAAAAGAATTCAGAAAAATGTAAAATTTAGTCTCCAAGCACGTTTTAATATGGATATCATGTTGAATGGTTTGGATCGACTATTTGGACTTTTAAAATCCAAAAACAACTTATAAACATATGGTGTTGAAGTACTTATGGAAGCCTATTAGCCGGTCGCATTTATGATTGATATGTCAATAAATCATACCTATTTATAGAAAAATTTGGACCCTTTATATATACAAAATTTAGACCCTAATATTTTTTTAATATATATATTACAAACTAATTTTTTTTTGGGCCCCTTGTATCTTGGGGCCCGGGGCGGTCGCCCTGGGTGCCCTGCACCAGGGCCGGCTATGATAGTAGATCTCAACTGTTCTTTTTAGTTTTAAGGCAGTTCAGGGAAATATCTAGAGAACTCATTTAATTTCTTGTAGGTTTTTTTTTTTCTGCCGAACAGGTTCTAAAGTGAGAAAAAGAAATTTACTCAAAAATAGTTAAGTATATTATCTATGTCATTTCAGACTTAAGTTATGAATCCGTAACTCATATTTTACAGTTGTTGTTCAAACAAAATGATTTATATATGCGTAAAAAGTGTTTGCGTAATTTGAATAAAATCAAAACTCGGTGTATTATGTAATGACTTGGTGTATATTATAGAGATAGTTGCAACAATAAGTGTGCATCTGTAATAGTCAAATGTATATTCAATAATACTATATATGTATTATGCAATAATTAAGGGTGTATTTTAACTTTTCAAGATAATTGTTGTCAGCTGTTAAAATATATTTTGTCTAGGTCAAAATATGTTAAACAATTATGTCTAAATTGAATAAGTAAATTTTGCAGTAGTCAAATGTATATTTAAGATGCGTGAAAAATATTAAAAGTACATGAAGGTTGAGTTCCCAGAGGTAAGTACCTCACACCGCAAATAATATAGTTTTTTAGGACTTGCTAATTAATCATTTCATCTATCTTTTATTCTTCGATATTAAATTGGATGAAATAATATCACGTTACTGTGTTCAAGTATCCTATCATACAATAAGTTATTACGTAAATTATGACTTGGCATTAAAATATGTCATATCATGAAAAAGGGTAGATGAATATGAAAAGTTGGAAATCAAATTGGCAGTAGCTTGACAATTGAGGTTTGTTTGTGGTGAGATGGCAACTAAATAAGATAATGTAGGAGTAGAATTTGTTGTGATATGACACGCAAATACGATAAGC
Source organism: Carex parvula (assembly GCA_025461045.1). Classification (NCBI taxonomy): domain Eukaryota; kingdom Viridiplantae; phylum Streptophyta; class Magnoliopsida; order Poales; family Cyperaceae; genus Carex; species Carex parvula. Next base: position 299,675 of record JAJGRW010000542.1, on the reverse strand, counting down.
GCACAGCACTTTTCATCAAATATAATATTAAAAAAATAGATTGGCCGGCTTCTGGCCAGCTATCCTTCAAAAAAAAAATATTAAAAAAATAGATGGAAAGAGATATTTACATTTTTTTCAAAAATTAAAGGAATATATTCATATTAAAAATGCAAGATATACTTTTCTGTCAAAAATAAAATATTAGTATTACATACCCTTAAATCATTGGTGACTCTTTGCAAGTTTGAACAAATGGTCGATGCGCGGGGCAAAAAGTAGTTTCATCAGGGAAAGAAAAACTAGCAAGATGTGTCATTGTAAAGAAATCACCTACCACTTAAATATTCGGATTGCGGACCCGATAACAATAATGAATCAGTAGCTATGTATCTTTTATTGTAAAATTACTTCTTCATCAGTTTCACTATTTGCTGTACTTTGACAGTAAATTTTATTTCGTAGGAAAAGTGGATGATTCCGGTGTGCAGAAAGTTTTAGCAAAAGAGTTTACTTCTGTTAGTAGGCTCAACCGACCGTTTGATGTAACCTCTACAAAAATGGGCCAGAAGACGGCCCATTCTCCCAAATCTTTTAAAATGGATCAAACACAGAGAGTAGGTGCTGGATGGCTAGCTGACTAACTTTGTTTCCTTTGTTTTCTTTTTGGACAAAATGAACGAGGTTGAAAGCCCACTTCCATGGTTGGTATCAAATAAAAAAAAATTAATTTACTTTTTTGTTTTTATGATCAGCTTAACTAATTGCATGGAAATCATTAACTACATCACAACAATTTTAAAACCCACCCGAAAACTCAAAAGAACCAATTCCTGAATGTCTTAACAGGACCATCAGGCGACTAATATGACAGAGGTACTATTTTCCTCAACTAAATGAGGTAGGATAAGCATTCTTCCCACCATATATAAAATGATATTTAAGATATAACGAAAATTTGACCCTTATAAAAGGAAAACCCAAAGAAATGGGAAAAAAACAGCCATATCGGTACAGATAAGGTAACAGAAGAGAATGAAAAAGAACGGTCAGTGAGCAGTTGACCAGATAAAAGAAATAAAAACAAAAACAAAAGTAAATGAGGCGGGTACTGAGAAACAGCAGGAATTGTGAACAAGCCCTGCCCCGTTATTGTACCTGTACACTGTACCACTGAAATCCTGCCAAACACTTGACTTTTGAAAAAAAAAAAAAAAATCCTAAGCATGAGCGTGCACAGGGACAATTCCATATTATACTTGAATTGTAAATCAAATGATTACTCTTCGAGTCTCTTGAAAGACTCCAAACAAAATCTAGATCTCAAGAACAATATCTGCAAAGTAAATAAACAAAATAAATTTCAATGACGATGAAAATATGACATTAAAAGAGAACATTCAACTTAAAATGTTTTTTGGATAAGACCCTTACACTCTGAATCAGTCTTGACCCACTTCTCCCCATCATCCTCCTTTTCTGCTGCAGCTTCTTCAATGCTCAACTTCTCTTGATATTTACTCTGCAAGCACTTCTTTGTAGGCATTGCTGTGGCATTTTGTGGATATATTTTCTTGCGAAGTATGGACTTGAAAAGCTAATCATATAAGAAAATTGCATCACAAAACTCAGAAATGGATGGTATATAGGAAAATAGGGTAAATAACAAATAAAATGTGCTTTAGTTTTGAAAGTGTTTTTAAAAGTCTCTAAGATATATACACTCCCAAAAGTTTTGCCAAATTATTACAACTGAGAGAGCTTTCAGTTGAAATTCATTAGGACAACAATTCATTGACAGTCTAATAGCCGCAATGCAACTTCCAATTATTTACTACGTTATTAGAGGGAAACAACAAAAGAATGAAATGGTTGAATTTGTTTTTATCATAACATTTAATAATTTTCTTTCAGCCTTCAATTAGATAAAACCCAAACAAACGCAAGGAAGCAAAGAAGCAGTTGATTTTTCTAGTACATCATCACAACCTAGTAACATACATGTGCATTATAAAAGAGTCCGGCTACTATAACACTAGTGTCATTTCAAACTAAATAACACCACATCTTAAACCATTGGATCTACTTTAATATTCGTGCAAGACACTAGTGTCATTCCAGCCCTATCTTGTACACGAATATTAAAGTAGATCCAATGGTTTAAGATGTGGTGTTATTTAGTTTGGAATGACACTAGTGTTATAGTAGCCGGACTCATTATAAAATGGGACAAAGTTTCATTGTGCAGAAAACCAGAAATATAAACTCTCATTAAAGGAACAAAAGATGTTATGCTATAGACACATAATTTTTAGCTAATAAACATGAACCTTCTGGATATCTACAAGAGTAAACCAAAAAGATCATATTTTATCAAACAAAAAAGAAACATACCTTTTCCATCCTTGATTGGGAGAACGGATCCCTCAGCTCTAGAGCAGGTACAGGTGTAAAGCCACCCCGACAAGCAAACAAATTCTTAATGAGAAAAGAAATCGATCTTTTCTTCAGCACAATATTAGTGTCATCCAACAAGTCTCTCCATTTGCTTAAAACAATATCACTTTCAGTGGAAATATTTTTATAATCCTCACAATTGGGATCAGTTAAGCTTGTTGAACAATCCAAGGATTGATCCTGAGTCGAATTCCCTCTCTCTAATCCCATGTTTTCTAACTCTTTCACTATATTTGCTACTTCTTCAGAAGTGAAGTCTGATAGATCTTGTTCCACAATTTTATTGTTGGATTCGAAGCTTTGTTGTTTAACTTCCTTCAAGGCATATGTACCAAATGTACCGATGGCGAGCAATGCTTCTGGGCAGTGGTTAAATTCTTCTTTGTGCGCATTTGAAATGTTCACATCTACATTGTTTTTTTTAAATCAGCATAACTTAATGTTGGCACTTTTGACCTCAACGTAATATACTTGAGTAAATCTAATTAAACTAATTGAACAACGTGAGATCGGGACCATTCTTATATTTTTTTTTTTCAAAAAGGGAAGCTATAGCAATATAGAGTCTGGACCACAATTCCTAAAATATATGGTGCCATGGGAACAAAATTACTGAGTTGGCATGCAACACGGCAAAGTTCAATTTGCATGTTTTACATGCTTTACTTAGTACCAAAGGTTGGCTTATAAAAATTGGAGATGCCTGTGGGCTGTGGCATCCAAAAAAATAAAAAATAAATTTACAGTTGTAACTGATTCAGGTATAATGGCATAATATATATGTAATTATTGCAACCATCAAATTGACCTATTCCGTGCATTAATGAAAAAGAAAAAATAAACTTAATGTTCTATTAATGGGACCAAAACCCAACTGGCCAATAGTTTGTTTAAGGAAAAACTTGGGCCATCCACCTTTCAGAAGAGGTAAACCCCAAAAGATTTCTCCATCTGTTTTTGTTCAGAAAGTTAGAACGGATATACTATTACTCACAGATGAGCAATAAATAAGCCTCACGACTTTTGAACCAAACAAGCTGAGCACAAATAGTTGTTTAGAGTCCACAAAACAGGAAAAGGCATGACAATGTACCAAAAGGGGCCAGGCAGTGAGATATGTTACCCAAGTAATTTGAAAATAAATTGAAAGAAGAGGGACACATTCAAGTAAATAAGAAAATAAAACATCATGAAAACCAGCTTCAGATCTTGATCTAAAGGACTTACGGCCAGCTAAAGAAGAACTGGTATAATCACGTCTACTTGTTTCTTGGCACCCATTTGGCTTGTTGAATATCCAATTGAAGATCTATGTCAAAGCAAGTAAAACAAAAAAGAAGTGAGATAGCAATAATCCCTTTCATTGTAGAAAGTAAGGTTTTGAAATTCATACCCTCATTGGCAATCAGGTACAGGGAGAAGTAATTTGAGATGAATGATAAGATCCTTTGGAGACGATTTACTAAGAGGTGGGATATAAATAAGAAATAAAAAAGTGGAGACTATGGCCTATGGCATAGGTCCATAGCCTCTTGGCTTAACAAGGGAAAAAAGCTTAACAAGAAATGAAACAGTGGAGGCTATGGTCTATGGCATAGGTTCAAATTCCCACTGCTTAACTTGAGATTTTCAATAGCCAATTTATAATGTAAAGAGTACTCTCTCCCTTCCAAGTTTGGCCATCCTTCCTAAAAAGAGAAGCTCTCCTTCCCCATTTGGTACTTTTTTTGTACTAAATATGAATTTGATTTGACTTCACTTTATAAGTAATAACAGCACTTAATTCTTAATATAACCACTTACTAGCTAAGTCCTATGTTAAAGACCGCATACTTTGTTTTCATGAAAATTTCAATGGTACGAGATGATAATTAAAAAATGTCAATTATTCGCTTTAAAATAACGTAGATAAGTTCTAAGCTGGAGATACATTTTATCCTTTTCTTTGACTTCTTTAGGCAACAGTACCTATGTGTGATACCTATTTCTGTTTGATCTTCTTATTTCTATTGTTTGTTATATTCATTTTTTGTGACTGTTTTAACTTCTATAAACTCGCACATGCAGCACCGCATGCCTACCGTACATATCTTCAGAAAAAAATAAATCAAAGGAATGGTTCATGTCCATGAGTTGTGATTGAGCTCTAAACTTAATTAAATTTCCCATATCCATTTTTCTGGATGTAGGATTTTATTTTTTTGCTATGCCCTTAAATATTTAATTCAAAATAGCAACCAATTATATTTGATTTGTCCAAACTTACCGTATAAAATCGATAGAATGAGGCTATGGTACTATGCATAACACGGATTGGTCCGTACTACGCAAGTATGGATCAATATTTTTGTTTACAAAATTCTAACGATCGATCCAAACCGTTCAACATGATCTACATATGAATATGTACTTGTAGACTAAATTTTACATATTTTATAATTTTTTACTATTTTTTTAGATAGGTAGAAGTTGGGTTTCATTTCTAGCCTACCCCGACTTGTTAGGGACTAAAGGCTTGGTTGTTCAACTCAACAAATAAAAAGGCTTGGTTGTGGAGGTTGTTGTTGTTTAGATAGATAGAAAATCACTGTTTTTGAATGGACCAGAATTTTCAGATCAAGTGATTTTCTACCTATCTAAAAAATAGTTAAAGATGAAATAATTAAAATTACAATGAATGCTGCTGTAACAATTAGATAGCCGCAGAATAAAATATTATAAATTTGTACTACATTGCCCAAACACAGATATAGGGTGATTTGCCAATAAAAATATTTACTTTGCTGAAATGTAAATGCTCAAAATTCTTTCATAATAACGATGTCATAAACGGTCCGGCAGCCAAACATTTACTTTCCAAGAATAGGATGGGGACCAACGAGGCAACCAGCAAAACTATCATTTGAACAAAGTTAAAGATGCTACTAATTATAAGTTCATTGCTATTTTGAACTAATATCAACATAATTGGGAATGACTAGACTATACATGGTTTCATATAAATGAAAAAAAAAATGCTTTAAATTTCCAGTAATGTCCAGTCTCCAGATAGAAAGTAGAAACTAGAAGGGGACAGTGGCTTAAAACTCCTTAACGTGATTAACATTAAAAAACAAATTTGAGGATGCAATCGAGGGAATAGGAACGGAGAGCGATGCAAAAGCAGGTGCGCGGATTAATTAAATTAAACTAAATTAAACAACTGCTTAGTAGTTCCCCTCCACAAAAAAGAAAGGATTAATGACCTCGATAGTTAACTTGTGACTTACTGGTCAAGTAGAAGGCATGATGGAGGGAGGAAGAGAATGATTGGGCGGAGTGCAAACCCTAGAATAGACACACGCGTCGGTCCCGACCAGATGCGATTGGGAGCGCATCGCATCAATGTCCTGACACTTGTGCTCCTAAGCACGGGTGCACGGCATCAATGCCGCAGATTGAGGCCGAAGCATCACTGCTCCCCAGCTCCCAAGCTGCGTTTGAGCTGTATGCCCCGTTAAACAATTCCTTCGTGCATTTCTAGAAGCGAAATCCTGCTTTTTCTTACCCTTTCTTTAGCAAAGGAAAAAACAGAGATTTTTATTTATTTAGAAATAAAATATTATTTTTTGCCGGAAAGGAAAGGAGTTGAGTAGGTTTACGAAAAATGGTAGAGAAGGGCTCAAATGCAATATTGTTTTCGTCCTTCAATCATGTTTCACGTTCTTATCTCTATTTTTAAAGTCCATACATACAATCTGCTCAACATGATCTCCATATTAAAATATACTTGGAGACCAAATTTTATATTTTTCAGAAAAAAAATTATTAGTTTTTATTATATGGACAAAATCATTGTTTCTCAAAAGATTCTGAAATATCCAAAAACAGTAATTTTGTAACTATATGTAATTATTATGATGTAAATATAGACATATTATTTACACTGCAGAAAAATTTTGGTGCAAAAAAAATTAAGTGTAAACCGTATAAATTTTTCATTGTAAATAATATTAAAAATAACAATTTTATGATGTTATCTATTTTTTGAAAACATATTCAATTCCTTTTCTTTTCAACAAAAAATAATACTTTATTTCAAAATGAACAGAAATCTCAAAAATAGCCTCCTTTATTCTAGGACTAGGCAACCACTTGTGCTAGTTTATCAAGCAGTGTCAATAAAATCTTCTATCCGTTTATTTTATTTATATCGTATCCGATAAAATATGTATGGATAAGATTTCTTTTATTAATATATTATAAATGTATGAGTAAAAAATACTTTATTAATTTATCGAATATTCCGTATCTATCTTAGAGAATAATGATAAATAGAAAATGATATATGTTAACTTTTTTACGTGTTATTATACAATATATTATTTTTATGATGCAATTGAATTATACACAATATTTTATAGTTTATTTAATGATAAATTTTACTGGAGGTCACTAAACTTTACTCTTTGTCACGAATTGGTTACTCAGATTTGATTTGTCTCTTTATAGCCACTTAACTTTTAATTTGTCCCAATTAAGTCATCCTATCACTTTTCCATCCAAAAAATTAATAAAATATAACTTTTCCGTTAGTATTTTAGATGAAATGAGTATATTCCGTTAAAATTTTGAACAGAATGAGCATATTCTATTATTAATTGGACAGAATGAGAATATTCTGTTAATTTTTTGGATGAAAAAGTTATAGGGTGACTTGATTGGGACAAATTAAAAGTTCTATGACTATGGAGGGACAAATCAAACTTGAGCGACCAACTTGTTGTTGTCCCTAACGGTACCTAGAGGGGTTGAATATGGGGCTTAAAAATTAAACCCGAGACAAGTTCAAGAGTTGTTCATGTGTTCAAGTATATTTATCTACGTGAAGTTCTTGGCGGAATCAAGAACTTATGAATTTAAATAAATAAATTGTAACAAACTAAATAGATAGAGTTAAAGAAAGTGACACAGGAGTTGATAACGGAGTTCGGTCAACTGAAGGACCTACATCTCCGTGGCAACGCAACCAAAACTAGGTGCGCCTTTCTATACCCAATGCAGAAGGGAATACAAGTTGGAACCGGTGAGACAACACTCCAACGGTCCAAAGAACAGAGAAGTGAACACTGTAAGCTCAAGCAAAGAAGTGAGCACACACGGCTCAGAAGCAAGCACAACAGCTTGGAGTAGACGAGCAACAAAAGGCTCTAAGTCAAGACAATGACGAACTTTTACTTTAATCTCACACTGATCAATTTAGGTGAAGTATATTTGAAGTTGTTAGAAAGATAATTGAAATTTAGGCACAAACAACAATGGATTAGGCTAAACTTCTTAAAGGATTTCAAAGATTGTATTTGTGAGGGTATTCTCTGTCTTACTTAGACAGACGACAAAGCCCACTATTTATATTTAGATTCAAAAGGTTTGCCAACGGCTCTATGCAGATCACAAGATCTACAGAATAAAGGATTAGCCTATTTTGCTTGTGCCTAGTTTCCAGTATTGACCGGCCTAGGTTATTTGAATTTTGAATTGGACTTCCAGCCATGCAATAACAACTAGACTCAAGCAGTCACAACCTCATATCTACTTTACCATCTTTTTGGATATAAATTAAAATTGATAAAGTATGATCTTCATAATTTTCAGGATCTTGATCTCCATTATCTTCCGTAATCTTTATGATTCAGCATCTGACCAATATCCTACATTCCAATTAGCTCGAGTGAATCATCTATCATATCATCATGTATCAAATCATTCCTTATAGCTTGCATAGATCATGCATATGATTATCTTGTATAACTTATCACGTCAACTTGTCATGATATGTATCTTTGACTTGTTTTGACCTTCAGACATAACAATTTACCTGCACACATATAAAACAAAGAAACTGTAAAATTCAATGTTTATATGTTTTGCAAATTAGTCAAATAGCACAGAATATTACTTACAACAACACTTGTGACAAAAGACAAAGTTTAGTGACCTGTAGCGAAATTTACTCTTTATTTAATTAGTATTTTATACATCAGATTAATTTATGTAACATTTTATATAATTTTATTTAAATTAAGAATTTATATTATTCTCGCAATAACGTGACATGTATTATATTTGTTTAAACTAATAAATTATATATTTGTAATATTTTTGGATTAATTTATTAAGTTATAAATTTATTTGATAATTATATATTATGTGTCCATTATTCCTTAACTTATAACCGGTAAGATAAGGATAAGCTACAAATTATAAGTCTAATATTAATGAATAATGATAGAGCACGAATAAAGACTAATTTAGACCGATATAAGTACGAAAATATGTCCACCTAAGTCGTAGCATACTCATTGACACTCCTATTAATTTACACGGGAGTTGATTACCTAAATTATTTAGGAGAGCTCTATTTTATCTGCAAAACTTGGATGTACCTTATTTTTAAATAATTTTCTGTTTAAATTTTAATAAATTTGAATATTTATCCATAAAAAAACGAAACATCTTTAAAGTTTCTCACAAATTATTTTAATTAATTGCATGAGAATTTAATAAACAAAATTGACTTTTCCTCTTGTTTCCTGGCCAAAAGTGCACAACTAAAAAGAAAAAACAATTTACTAAATTTGTCCGTATAAACATCGATAAACCTGAATTGCCCAAAGAAATCAATGGCAATAGGAAAAAAAAAAGTCAGAATTTGTATTCATGTAACCATATGTCCTCCTAGTTAAAATTGCAAATTTGTGGTCCTTAAAGCTTTGATCCCTCGGAACAATGCATGGGAGATGCTGTGAATTTTTAAAATTTTCCAAATAAGCCATATATCATGGTATGGACGATTGAAAATTCCACGTGTATATGATTTGATTACTTTCTTATTTAGTTTGAAAGGGCAATTGGGTATTAGATAAGTTGATTTCAATTTAAATCTGGATGTTATTATAACATTAAATCAGTTACTGCATCTAATCACTGTCAGTATTTAAAATTTAAACCCAAGGCCCTAAGCTCCTCTTCGATTTTTGGGACCACACATCAGATGGTGATCTTCAGATATTTATTATTCATTATGTTACTCCGATACTTCTGTATGGGCTCCGTATTTGTATCGGACACATATCCGATACCAATACGCGCCTGATACAGTCCTGATACATATCTGATACGTCTTACGTGACGTATCCTTAATCCTTTGATACGGTCTCTGATAGCTTTAACTCGTCAGGATACGGCCTGGATATACCGCTTTGACACATCTGAATATGGAATGGATACCGTGCACCGCGCATGGTCCACCATACACCGCGCCGTTGCTGACTCCTTGTGCACCGAGCCAAAAACATTTTTTTTCTAGTTCTCCATGGCAGAATTGAACCCGAGTTCTTTGGTAAGAGCGTAAGAGACCTTCACCACTACACTACTTCACATTTGATGTTATAATCTAGCTTTTATATTTAAAGTATATCCAGAACTTTTGATATATTTTTTTTTTGCTTTGAATTGATATTTAATTTATATAATATAAGTGTTGAACTAATAATATAATATAATAGGCGTATCATATTCTTAATTTTTAAAATTTTCCGTATCGCGTATCCGTATCGTATCCGATACGATACCGTACCCGTATCCATGCAACATAGTTCATTATAAATGGTCATCAGATCAGATATTTACATTATGTAATTTAATAGTATTAAAATAAATAAGTCTCAGCATAATCATTACTGTCAACAGCAATAATAATTAATTAGTATACATTACGATATATTTATTAAATAATTTCGATATTAACCATTATTGAAATTGCCTAAATTAAAAATTAGAGTCGCATACAATTACATTAAAAGTTTTTTTTTTTTTTGAAAAGTATTTGACAGTGGCTGTCAAATTGTAACTACAACCGAGATTAAATTTTTTTGCCTATTACATTTAACCACAAAGAGCTATCCATTGGTGCCCTATGCCCCAGTACCTCCGGTGCAACGTTCCGCTGCCTCCAAATCCACCATGAGATGCATAGAAATCTGCACAACCAGTCCCCCTGAGTCAGCTTTCCGGAATGCTTGATCTCATTGTAAGATAGCCGCATGACCCGTCTGACAGAGAGAGGAGCCGGTACCATTCGTTGATGTAGTTTCCTAGTTAGCAAATGGGTACCAAGGTTTTGGTGGATCCTGTGCCAAACCCGCTTCGCATATGAACAGTCAAACAGAAGGTGGGTGAGAGTTTCATCACTCCCCACATCACACATGACACATTCTTTTGGGCAATGGATCCCGCACCTGTTTGGCATATCCCTTGCGAGCAGCCTTCCTCGTACCAGTAAGAAACCAAAAAACCTTACCGTTGGGAGAACTTTTGCATCAAAAGGTGGCGTCTCTGTTTGGTTTTAGTACATCTACTTGCATATCTTTCATAGTATATGTACGGGTCGCTCTTTCGTTTGTACTTTTCAAATATTGTATGTTCCTTTCAAAAGTTGTATTTAATGATATGAGTATAAAATGGAAAACTCGATTCGCTCATTCCTCGTACCGTGATTTTTATTAATACCCTCCCAAAATATCAAATATGCTCTCGATTTATTTTTTTCTAAAAAAGCCCTGACCGCTTCTTCACAGGACAGTCCACTGTTCATACCAAACTGCCCCACGTTTGGACGGTTACCTATGCATACCAGACTGCTCCACTGTGTGGCGGTTTTTTTTTTTTCAGAGACAATATGAATAGCAAGATGCTAAAATCTAATGCTAAAATTTCGAATTTTTTTTGAAATATTTGTTAGATTACTTTTTTTAAGCATATTTATACTAAAATACGCTAAATTACGTTGAATTACACTAAATTACGCTAAACTCTAAACCCTAAACTCCTATTTTAGACAATTTCTAAAACTCTAAACCTTAAACCCTAAAAATTACCGTACATTAAATGATTTACAATTTTCACATAACATATTTATAAAAATTAGTGATATTTTAAAGAAACCCTAAACCCTAAACCCTAATTTCTAAACCCTAGTTTCCGACATTTTTATTAATAAATATACCCACGTTAGCTGAGTTTTTTGTTAGATTACTTCTTTTGATGTATAATTACCATATTTATACTAAAATATGCTAAATTACTTGAAATTATGTTAAATTACACTGAATAATACTAAATTATGTTAAATTAAATTACATTAAATTACGTTAAAATACGGTAAATTACTCTAACTTACATATGAATAGGGACGATATCTTCACTGAAAAGGCGAAAAACGACGACGAAACTTCAAACAGCCATAAAACGGAGCTCGAGTGTCCGATTTCAGCAAATGACCACTTTTCGGAAAGCTTGCGAAAATACACATGCATCAATGATGGCTATGCCATTTTTCAAAATTTAGAATTGCCAAAAAATAAAGGAAAGAGCCTCAAAACTTGAGTTGAAGTTTCCGATTAAGATTTTCATTTCTATTATTCAATCTAAGTAGCTTAGTAAATTAGTTACATAATGAACTTGTAGAATACCAATTTTTTTACTATTTTTGTATGATTCATGAAAGATGGCACAAAATCGGTCTACTTTAGCGTAATTTTGCGTAGTTTAGCGTAATTTACCGTAATTCAGCGTAATTAGCGAAGTTATTGTAATTTAAGTAATTAGTGTAATTCAACGTAATTTAACATAATTTCAAGTAATTTAGCGTATTTTAGTATAAATATTCTAATTATACATTAAAAGAAGTAATCTAACAAATATTTAAAAAAATTGAATTTTTAGCGTTAGAATTCAGCATCTTGCTATTCATATTGTCTCTAAAAAAAAAACCAAACCGCCCCACAGTGGGGCGGTCTGGTATGCATAGTTGACCGCCCAAACGTGGGGGCGGTTTGGTATGAACAGTGGATCGCTCAGTACATGAGCGGTCAGGGCGTTTTTAAAAAAATATATCGAAGACAGATTTGATATTTTTTAGTTTTGGGAGGGTATTAATAAAAATCACGGTTCCTCGTAGTTGTTGTTATGTAATTCACATTTGTTAAATTATTTAACTACGATTGTCTTCCGGATTTTGCTTCGAAAAATAATAATATTTAAAAAAAAAAATATATATATATATATATATATATACACATTGATAATTTTTATAGAAATATAAATTAAATAAATTTTGGACAAAAATAAATAATTTTGTTCAACACTCTAAAATCCTCAATAATAAATAATAACACGATTAACATGAAAATTCTTGTAAAGAAACAAACAGATATTCACTTAAATTTAAAATAATTATATGAATCCCCTTTCTAGTCCTCCGAAATTCCAACAGCAACCTTCCTCTAATGATGTACTATGGTTTTCACTAATTATATGGTCCCCACCTTTTTCAGTCTCCACACTCGTTCCGGCGTCAACCTTCATAGGTAAAAATAATTGAAAAATAAGATATTAATACTTGCATGTGTAACTTGATATGATCATCCTCCTTTTCCAGTTCTCCAATCGTCTCCGCGTCAACCTTCCTCTAACAAAAATAGTTGATCTCATAGGTGTAAATACTTTAGTGCAGAGGTATGTATACTTGCAAAATAAGATATTAATACTTGAAAAATAAGATATTGATACTTTGATGTGTAACTTGATATGATCAAACGCATGAAGATTAAACTTTGTACAATGTATATACATATAAATACTTCGGTGCATAGGTATAAATACTTGCAAAACTTGATACTTTCAGACGTCGTCCAGTGCTATATGTAAAGAAATATCAAGTTTTGTTGTCTCCCCAGATAATTATGACAATATTAACACTTTTAGAAACGCATATGGTGCCCCCATGTAGTTTGAGTGGTCTCTCAGATATTTATGGTGCAAGGACGTTTGGAGATTTGATTTGGGGGGACAATTATTTACATAAAAAAATATTTATCTCATAGGTATAAATACTTCCTTGCTTATGGTTAAATAGTTGAGAATGACAATATTAATATTTGTAAAAAGAAAATTTCAGTGCTGAAGTTTTGTGATCCTTTCAGATAGTTATGATAGTTAAGGTGTGAAAAATTTGGGAATATTTTAGTGTGGGTATTGTTATTACCTTCCAAATTTAAAGAGATGGTAGCATGAGTGTTTTGATAATAATAAATTAAATAAACATAGAAAACAAAATGATTCAGTATAATTGAAAATTAAATGAAAAATCTAACTTTTTTTATAAAATATAAATTGATTATTTCAGTATAAGAGTTTCTTTAGTGGATATCAGACTAAATTTAGTACGATATTCGATCAGAGCCGTTTGACCCACATTGAGATCATGCGCACTTAATGTACACGAATCATAAAATTATTTTTGTGAATCTTAATATGAAGCGAATGGCTCCAACCAAACTTCAAACTGAATTTGATCTGCTGCTTTTGAGCAGGCAGTAAGGGATCGAATATGAGATGCCAAAACAGATAACAAAATGCTCTTTCGACCCAATTGGATTTTAACATTCGGGCCAATATGGGCCTTGTATAATGTTATATGTTCTCCTACCAAGATAAACTCGTTGTATCCAGGCCTGTTACGTTGCACAATTTTTTTTTTTTTATGTTTTTTAAATAACATGGGAGGAATGCCAGCTTTATTCTCAGGATCAATTACAATGAACAAGATAGATTATGGTATCATATACATAAAATATAACTGATAACTTATAAAATTAATCCAAAAAATAGAAAACAAAAATATATTACTTTAAACACTTAATATACATAAAATACAAAAAGTTATAATTATCGGTATCATTATTTTTAGAAGAATATATATAATATTAACTAACTAAATATAGAGTAGAACTGGGTGTTCCTAAGTTCACCAAGCCCATTTGTGAACTCAACTCTAAAACCTATCGAATTGGCATCAAACGACGAATCCAAATAGTTGAAATCCTTCTTTCTTACGAGTAATGTGTCTATATGCAAAAATTTTATATTTTATATTAATTTTATATAGAGTCAAGTGGTCAAAAGGCGTTCAAAAAATGAATGCATTAAAATTAATTTATAAACCTTCTAATTTTGACCAATTAGACTTTTTGTTTTTGAAATGAAAGGTGGAGGTCTAGCCTACCAATTATCTTCAAACCCCTCTTTATATTACAGAGAATTTTTCCACTTTGTGAGTTTCGAACCCATAACCTCCCTCGTGGGAGCCACGTGTCTTTGCCACTAGACCAAAGGCTAGTTCTCACCACTTGACTTTATACTAAATTTGAAGGAAATATGGGTTTCATGCAAGAGCAAATTTCAAAAAATTTAACTCAAAAGAAACCTACATAGATCTAATTATTTGATTAATGATGAACCGTATTTAGCAATTTAACTTGTTTAATATTTATACCTCAAATCTTGGTCTCTAAACCAAGAAGTAGGGACTTGAGATGTAGGGTTGTTGCCTCCAAACAAGTAGCACCTTGTCGAGCCTTCACTTCTCCAAGTCGGCCTCGAGATGACATCCGCTTCGAACGCACGAAGTCTCTACGAGTATCCACCCGAGATTAAACGAAACTCTTATTTTTCCCTTGCTAGAGGTAATCAATCAAGAATCCAACTTAACCTTAGTTTCTACCTCTTCAATCAACTATTGATTTTAGTATAGAAGTTGTGTGCTCAACACATGAGCAAGATGGAATGGCAAAGAAGCACCCTTCTCACCCTCTTCTTCTTCCTTTGGTATTTTGGCCACAAGAGAAGAGAAAGTGAAAGAGTGAAAAATGTGGAATGAATGGTGGCTAGGGTTTGGAAAAATGTGGGGTATTTATAGTGTGAAGTTAGGGTATGTTTTAATCATCTCAACCACAATGGATGGCTAGATTTAAACATGACAAAAGTAACTTTTACTTTTGCCATCCAATGGAGCTCTCAATTAGATGTACTTTTATCCCACTTTATGCCAAACCCACTTCATCAAATAGACTTCTCCATTTAATGTTAAATTGGGCTTGGGCCAATTTCTATTTATGTCATTTTCATTTTTTGCCACTTATGTCAACTTTTGGCCTACCCGACAATTGTTACGGTTAATTGTATTTGCTCAATTTTGTTGAGAAATAAATTTGTATACCATGTCCAATATATAATAAATTTATTCTAAGATCAAGTTAGTCATCTCCATGACACTTTTTTATTTTGTTTTCTCTTGGGTGTGACCCTCATAGGATCTATATCGTGTTGACAATAGAATCAAAACTTCTTTTAATTCTATAAATTATAAGAGGCACCTAGCAATATGCATTATAATTACTCAACAGATAAAGATGATATGAACCAATCAACATCACGATCCTAAAGCAAAATTTAATTGCTTGTGTCAATTCACGTGTCACATGATATCCGGAATAAATCCAAGGCAGGAGAGTATCATTCTTGCAAATTTATTCTTTTCTTGATTCCAAGTAATTCAGTAAATAATGATCAAACTCATTGATCATAATTGCATGCATACTTTATTACTCCATCAAGGGGTCCGAAGATATCATCACTCACATATGAAATATGAGGGACACTGGTATTTTTGATAAATATCTTTTCCTCCGCACAAGACACACATATTGAGATATTATCTGTATAGCTGCCAGTTACGGTCAGCGTTGAACAACACCTACAGATACATGTATCTCATGTACGAAAAATAATCATCTCATACTAAAGAATTCAAGACACAAATGAAACATTGATGACACTAACACAATCCATGTTATGTTTCATTCTTGGATCATGTCCAATCCACTGATCTCCATCAGGTATTTATGTGATTAAATTGGTAGCTCATCACCATATGATCCGTAGAACATGATCATCATTTAATCCACATACTAATCACGTACCGGTAAATAGTGTTCTCTTTTAATTACCAAGATTAGAGACATTTAGAGTATTCGTTATATTATTATTATTATAGAAGTTCTACATTTCAAGTCCTCAACTCGAAAAATCCATAATGTAATTAAATACTCAAGGAACAAAATGATTCTTTCATTTCATGAACAAAACATAGAATACATCCATAAATGGTTGGCTTCTAGATCATAACACTAACAAAATTAACTCGAAATTTTAAAATTTTCACATATAGACTCATAAGCTATGTTACATGAACACGGGTACGGATATCATATCAGATACGATAAGAATATGGCAATACACCAATTTTTAAAAATCTTGAATACGATACGAATACTATATATATATATTTTAATTATTTTATGGAATTGAACCAAGGATCTATTGGATAAGCAACATATCACTTACCCACTACACTATCTAACATTTGTTATGTTAAACTACTAACTTTTGCATTTAACTTATACTTGAGTTGATTTTTAATATTTAATTTATATAATACAAGTGTTAAATTTATAAAATAATTAAAATAATATATATATATAGTGATGCTACGGTGCTTTGGGAAGTAAAGAGGTCATTTTCAAAGTTCAAACAGTCAATCCCTCAACATGATCTTCATATTAATATGTGCTTGGAGACCAAATTTTACATTTTTTGGAAATTTTTTACTATTTTTTTAGAATTTTTGAAAATCAGTGTTTTTTGAATTTTTTTATTATTTTTTATTTAATGAAAAGTTGTGATTTTAAAAAATTGTAAACAAATAGTAAAAAATTTCCAAAAAATGTAAACTTTGGTTTCCAAGCACATATCAATAAGAAGATTATGTTGAGAAGTTCGGATTGACTATTTGAACTTTGAAAAATGGAGATATGAGCGGGAAGTAAAACACCCTCTTTACTTCCCAAAGCATCGTAGCATCACTCATATATATATATATATATAGTAGCCGTATCGTATTCAAGATTTTTGAAAATTGGTGTATCGCCATATCCGTATCGTATCCGATGAACCAATTTTCTAGAAATTGACGCATTTAATTAGGCACAACTTTATACGGAAAGAGGAGACATCCACTTATAACATTTGTAAGTTACAATATCTTATAGCAATTCGGTTTTGCAATTTTAAAAATTCAAACAGTTGATCTAAACCGTTCAACGTGATCTCTATATTAAAATGTGCTTGTAGATCAAATTTTACATTTTTTTGAATTTTTTTTACTATTTATTAAGTATTTTATAAAACTGTTGTTTTTAGACAATTATGGACTACTTAAAAATAACAGTTTTGTAAAACACTTAATAAATAGTAAAAAAATTAAAAAAATATAAAATTTGATTTCCAATCACATTTTAATATAAATATCATATTGAACGGATATTTGAACTTTTAAAATTACAAAATCAAATTATTATAACGAATTGTTGTAAGAGATACTGTAACTTACAATTGTTGCAAGTGATCCCTCCTCATACGGAAAAATATATTTTATCTGCATTAGTATGATTTAACAACAGCGATCCAAATTAATGGCCCAAGCCCAAACTAACGGAACCAAGTAGATAAAAACAAACACTAAGCAGCTCTAAGCTGCCGTATAATCAGGAGGATTTCACATGGGCTAATGCAGCTAATTGGACTTGTATAATTAATGCTGTAAGCGCCTTTTGAGTATATTCTTGGATTATAGCTGGTTGTTCACAAAACCAAGCATAGTGAAATTAAATTTATTTACGGTAAAAGCTTAACATTTTGCATGGTATAGAAGAAAATAAAAATACAGTGAAAAAGATTTACCATTACTAAAACTGAAACTTGTATTTATTCCTCTTTTAGACATTTTTCAGATTCTTTTTCAATCTATTTACTACTTGCGTATATTTTCTCGAATTATACCAAAACACAAAAATGATAAAAAAAAATTCTGCTAGAAAATTAAATTGTATTTATAAAAACTAACTTGCATTTATTCTCTATTTTTAATAAACTTTCTTATAATATTTTCGTACTTATTTACTTCTTAAAGATATCTTCTCAAATTTTACAAACACAGAAAAATGGAACTTACATAAAAAAA
Source organism: Carex parvula (assembly GCA_025461045.1). Lineage (NCBI taxonomy): Eukaryota > Viridiplantae > Streptophyta > Magnoliopsida > Poales > Cyperaceae > Carex > Carex parvula. The sequence goes on along the minus strand of JAJGRW010000542.1, from coordinate 281,278 downwards.
TATAATTTTATCCGATATTCCGGAAATATTTTTTTTTCACATTTTTTATACATTATTTCTTGTATTTTAACCACTTCATAGTAAGATTTTAGAAAAAGAAAAAAAACCGATCCAACATGACTAAACACATTTTACCAAGTTTTATCGGTATGTTTAGAGTGAGGCTATGGTACTTTGTAATGTGCAGATAGTTCTGTGCATTAGAGTTATATTTCCGTCTTCAAAGTTCAAATAGTCGATCCGAGCCGCTCAACATTATTATCATATAAAAATATACTTGGAGATCAAATTTTATATTTTTTTTGAAATTTTTACTATTTTTTTTGTAGGTAGAAAATCACAACTTTCAAATGGTCTAGAATTTTTAGATCAAGTGATTTTTTAATTGTCTTAAAGTATATTTTTATATGATAATAATATTAAACGGTTTGGATCGATTATTTAGACTTTAAAAACAAAAATATAAATTCAATGCACAAACGATCCGCGCATTGCAAAGTACCGTACCCTCACTCTTATGTTTATTGCCGACACTGTAACACGGTACGTTTTAATTTTTCAAAGTATTTACGTGACACGTGTCGTGTTCCTGAGATGTCTAAACATGAAATTCAGAAAAACGTCATAGCACATTTGCATTCATGAAATCGGAAGCCCAAAATAAATCATGAAATTCGCACTGTAAAATTATGAATTCAGAGAGATGGGTAAAAAAGTGAAATTTTGGAATTGAGCGCGCCCCCATACAAAAAAAGACAAAAGGCAGCTGTTGTTTGTGAAAAGGAGAGTTGAACAAATCGGTTGACGGTTCCCGGTCGAGATTCTCGCAATTTTTTTAATATAAAAATAAAACATGATGAAAAAGCAGAACTTAAAATTAAAATTTTCAAAACTGAGAAGTTCGCTAAAATTCCCCACTGCGAAAGTCTGGATTTTCATTTTTGATTTTTCTGAAATTCCCCATTATGAATTTATATCTGTTAGTGTGGTGAAGTTTTACTTTCGAGCACAAAAAAAAATTCAACATATCATGTATTCGCTGAAATAAATTATGGAACAAAGTTATCCAACATGTTGAACTAAAATAAAATATCATAGTTACCTTTAAATTTCCAACATGTCCTTAGATTTCATGGTCATTTTTTTTTCTTTTCAAATTAATGTTCCGGCACGTAATACATATATTTTTAATAACTGACCAAACAAAATTTTTGTTAATATCCAAAATAATTAAATAATTTTACAATCTACACTCTGACTTACAAGAATTCGAAAAATGAGAAACAAAGTTTCCGGTTTTAAGTCTCCTTTCCGGAAAAAATGTTCCTATGTTTTTTTTTTATTAAAAAAGAGAAAATCCAGGAATTATGTTCCGGTTGTATATATATTTTTTAAAATAGAAAATGGTATAATTTATTTATTTTTTGTATTGAAATATTAGAAATATTTTATATATTTCTTTGAAAATAGATGGAATACTATATAATTTGATTTATTAGAAAGACTGCAACAAATAACCCGGATCAACATTTTTCAGGCTGGATTTTTCGCGGCTGTAAGAAAAAATAAAAAATTTATTTATGTGTTATTGGAACAAAGTAAAAATATTTTGAATCTGAGTTATTGATCCCGGTTCAAAAGTTACTTTTAGATAAATACATAAAATATAAAATATTGTGATCAAACTATTTTTGAAAAAAACTAAAACTTTAAGTTATTTAAATATTGTTTGTCAGATATGTCAGGGATTCAGTATTTAAGTTTTTGTTTTTTTTAAAAATAGAGAAATTTCAAATATTTTCTATATTTTGTTATGGTATAATATAAAACAAATCGTTATCAACACTTTGTATTTTTCTTATCAAGAAATGATTTTTGAACCGGGATCAATAACTCAGATTCAAAATATTTTTATTTTTTCCAATAACAGACAAAAAAATATTTTAATTTTTCTACAGCCGCGAAAAATCCGACCTGAAAAATATTGATCCAGGTTATTTGTCACAGTCTTTCTAATAAATTAAATTATATAGTATTTCATCTATTTTGAAAGAAATATATAAAATTATTTCTAATATTTCAATACAAAAAATAAATAAATTATAACATTTTCTGTTTTAAAAAAAAACATACAACTAGAACATAATTCACGGATTTTCTATTTTTAATAAAAAAAACATAGAACTGGAAAATAAATTTCCTGTCCTAGAACCGGAGATTAAATTTCCGATTCCAGGCTCTTAAACTGGAAACTTAATCTCCGGTTCTTGGAACCGGAAATTTAATGCCGGTTTTGGAGAGGCTGGGACCGGAAACTTTCTTTCCGGAAAGGAGGCTTAAAACCGGAAAATTTGTTTCCGGTTTGGGCATTTTTTGAATTCATCTGGATCAGGGTATAGATTGTGAAATTGTTTAATTATTTTGGATATTAATAAAAATTTTGGACCAAATTAGTACTTTATAAATTTAAGATGAGTTTTAATAAAAAAAGTTAATACATTGAGTAAATTTGTGAGTTTTTAAAATTTAAAAAGATACATAATATTAAGAATTTTTTATGAAATTTATTTTAAAAAATGGTAAGAAAAAATTGGTAATTTTCATTATTTAATTTATTCGATCTTTTCAAATTGAAAAGGAGAACGTAGTTGGAAAGGAATAAGTGATAGTTTTTTTCTTTTTTTATAGCGCGCGATTCAGAAACTAAAAGCGCCCAATTGAAAATGAAACGGCCATCCACTAATTTATAAATTACTTTTAAGCCCTTTAAATTTATTATTTTATATACAAGGACTAATACATATAAAAAATCAGTTAATTTTTCATATTATCTAATAATATATTTTTAACATTTTAAAGGTAACTTAGCACATCCAGCATGAATAAAGATCTGCACTTGTATATGAACAAAACACAACTTTGACACATCATTTTTATGTGACAATTATACAAATTAAATTTCCCACTTTATATGCATGTAAATCAACAACATGCATCATTATCTTTATTTGACAATTATACAAATTAAATCAACAACATGCATTATCAATACAAAATCAATAAGATCATTTTATCTCAAGATTTTAACAGTTCGGGTGCCGAATAATGCTGCATTTAGCTGGCAATTTTCTGACTTGATCGACATTAACTCCCAATTGACGAATCAAAACAGAGTGTTTGTAAGAACAAAAGCATTGTAGATTGGCCTTTCTTACGGCTTTGCAACAGTTAGGTGTTGGTCATGGCGGAATGAAGCCTCTTACTGATGGCAAACAAGCAGTGATGTCATCGTTGTTCATTCCACACAAGCTTAAAGCTGATAGGATACCATTATTTACCGCAAAATATAACAATAACATTGACAGAAAAGCCAGCTTGAGAGATGGTTGAGACTCCATATTGTATATTCAAAATTTTCGAATTGAATTATGCTAGAACGTCTTAGGTTTGAAATTTTGGAATGAATAATATGAGTTTATATATCCTTCAAATATTGAATATATGGTGGTTGTCCTGTTGTGATTTTGTTAAAAGTTGATAATTGCAATTTGTAGATTTGTTACGCGAGCATAACTAATTTGGTTGAGAAAAGATAAAGACAAGGTTTGATCTTTAATTAATTGACGTAGTTAATTTTAATTACAAATTATTTTAGTTCAAAATAATAGCAAGAATTAGGTTTTTCCAAATTTAGAAGAGCATATTGTTCTGGATTTGTTGATCAGTTGTTTTACACCAGATATATATTTTAACGACAAGAAAAGGTCTTGCTGCAACGACAAGCAAAGGTGGTCCAAATGCAGAGAAAGTGATTGTTGAAGATGACTAGATTTAATGTGCATTTAAAATTTTGGTTAGAAAATGGAGACTTGTAAGTTGTAGTCAACAAGCATTCTAAACGTCTAAACAAGCATCTGAATACACTACGTACGAGTACGAGGCACATTGAAACTCCTCTTAGTCTAATATGATATCCTATTAATTTGTTTATAAAAGATGATCAATCCAATTTTGATCAAATCAATTAAATGATTCAATTAGTTAGGTATCGTTGTTGCGCCATATCAATACATAAAAATAGTTATTCAATAAGTCACAGATTTAAAATTCAGATGAAAATCCCTTGTGGACAGAAGCAGGGCTATGATGTATTTTGATTTTGTTTTATCAATATGCTATTGAATTGTTGTTCCAAATTGAAAAATAGTTTGTCCAACTCTGAAACTCAAGTTATCTAACAACAATTCAATTTCTTTTCTTGTCTTCGTCCCAACCCATATTTTTCGACTAATTCTGGTGTTACCAAACCGTTAGTACCTTTCTTATTTCTTTCATTGTCCATATATTCTCCTTCACTTGTATTGAATGACAAATAAACAGTTTGGAAGAGATAACAGAGACATTAACGGTTTGGTGATAAGGAGTTCAATTGAACCAAGTTATATAGTTTAGGGGCTTAATTTATTGAATTAAAAAGAAGTTCAAGATTTGAACCAAATTTAATTGTTCAGAAGGACGGAAGCGTTCGATGGATATCGGACCCAAATCAGTTGATAGTCGCTCTGAACCGTTTGATTCGCTTCATGATCTGTGTATGCTTGATATGCACAAATTAAAGCGGAATGCATGAATATTGAAACGACAGACATGCATCATGAAGCAAATTGAACGGTTCGAAGCGGACATCAAATCGATTTGAGTGTTTTTAATAATTAGCCCACCCCTAATTCAAATCCTGACTCGCCACTGTTTGTGGATATTAAAACAACTGGTTGATTTCACCCTCAACTTTACTAAAAAATTTATACAAACCTAGTTGAGTTTACAAAATACACCAAACTTTATTTATTGTTTATCTTGATCGGACTGTTCATATTTTTTTATGCTCTAAGATATTGTATTTTCATGTTCGTCTGTATGATTTTTTGTGCGACTTATCTTGTTATTTTTCATTATAAAAATTTTATCTTTTCAAAAATATATTTATTTGTATTCCAATTTGTTGAATGTAAGTTTTTTATACATATTATTTTATTTTATAAATTCAATTTTTTTCTTTACATAAATATTTATCATTCCAAAAGGAAGTTCAGAAGACAAGTCAAGTTAGACTAGTTATTGATGGTGTTTCGTCGCATTTGTAATTTATTATCCCTTTGTTCTTTTTCCCTTCTAATATGATGGATAGGAAATAATTTTAATTTTTTTTTTAAATCTTTAACTTCACTGAAATTTGGTGTCTCGATGATAATTGGCAGCTTCGTAGATCATTTGGATATCATTCAAATTCACCAAACCTTTGCTATTAATTCTACCGTAAAATGAGATGATAACAAAGTAACAATATTCAATTTGAACTATCCCATAAAAAATAATTAGTCTAATTATACTACGAAATTTAGATAATTTTATAATTTGTTTTTATCATCTTATTTTGATTGCACAGCTCAACACGAAATAATACCAACGAAATTCAGTCATTTTTACACAGTAAATAATCTTAAAACCACAATCATATAATAAGTAAAGAGGAGGGTTCCAATACCTCATGCCTTTCATACCTCATCATACCTTATATTGTATATCTCTGTTTTCAAAGTTCAAGCTGTCGATCTAAACCGCTCAACATGATATCCTACTAAAATATACTTGGGATAAAATTTTATAATTTTTGCAATTTTTTTACTATTTTTTAAGATAGGTACAAAATCACTATATCTGGACCGTTCAAAAATAGTAATTTTCTTCTTATCTAAAAAAATAGTAGTTTTCCAAAAATTATGAAATTTTATCTCCGAGCATATGTTAGTATGGTTATCATATTGAGCGGTTCAGATCGACAAATTAAACTTTGAAAATAAAGATATAAAATACGAGATATGATGAGGTATGAAATGCATGAGGTATTGAAACCCTTCTCGTAAGTAAATAAAGAGGCTGCTAACAATTACTGGGAGAAAATAACCCCGTGATTGTCCAATACACATAAATTTGATGCGTCAGAAATTCAGTTAATTTATAGATTCATACTTGTGACAAATAAGAAGAGTTGTTGAAAAATTCTAGCATGATTTTGATACCCCGCACCAATTTATGATGCAAAAATAATAATAAAACCTCATACCAGTTCTTCAAAAATTGTGAGGAAGTTTTTTGATATCCATGCTCGGAATTTTGTTTGTGAAAAAAGACAAACTTAATTTATACATAATTAATTATTTCTAGATACATTAAAATTTATACTAGTAAATTCCACAGCTACAAACTTTTTACGGCCTAACAAAATCATGCAATACATGTACTAACTCGTAGACAATCATTATTGAGCAAAACTAGAGTGTGATGTGCTCACCAAGAGGGATTAGTGAGCACATCTTCAAAAGACTATCGGATTGACTTCGAACTACGAATCCAAACTGTTGAAATTCATGTATTTCGTGAGTGATGCATTTACATGCAAAAATTTTAAAGTTTCGAATTCATTTAGTACATGATCAAGCGGTCAAAACAATGATGAAAAATAAATACATAAAACAATTTAAAAAATAACTTATAAAATGTTATTTCTCTTGGTGAAAGTGTGCTCACCAATTTCTCTTGGTGAGCACATCACACTCTAGTTTTGCTCATCATTATTCATTAGACAAATTTCTCCGACGATAAATTATTTACTGTAATACAATATTAAATAGTATCGAAAAAAAAGAAATAATTAGATGGACGAAAAATTTATGTTTCCGAGGTATCGAGAATGCATTAGTTATGATGCATGCCTTACAAATTACAATCAATCATTGGTTTTTTTTTTGGGGGGAGTTTCATTTATATCTCTCAAGAATTTTAAAATTACATATTGTCTCCTCTAAAATTTATTATATCATATCTACTTTTTTAAATTTCAGAAACTCACAAATTTATCCGGTTTATTGACTTCTTTTTATTAAAACTCATTTTAGATTTATGAAGAATTCATTTTATCTTCTATTAAAAAATAAAAATGTATAGCCTATTTAAGAGAAATAAGTAATCTTCTAATTAATCAATTGCGAGTGCAAATAGTTAATTTCTTACTTGTGACGCGCACACAAACGTATGTCTAAGCGCCACTATGTATGTGTTACAAGTATATAAATAAAACAATTGTCCTCGGAAACCGACCATAGAAGACAAAAAAATTTACCGGCACTGAATACATATTTTTAATTTTTAATAACTGAACTAAATTAGTACTTTATAAATTTAAAATAATTTTTAATAAAAAGACAATAAATTGAGGAGTGAGGCTACGGTACTATGCATAGCACGGTTGGGTCCGTGCTACGACTTAATATTTGAGTTTTCTAAATCCTAACGGTCGATCCGAACCGTTCAACATGATTATAAAATGAATATATACTTGCAAACCAAATTTTACATTTTTCTGAATTTTTTTACTATTTTTGTAGATAGGTAGAAAATCACTTGATCTGAAAATTCTGGACCATCCAAAAACAGTGATTTTTTACCTATCTAAAAAAATAGTAAAAAAAATTGGAAAAATGTACAATTTGGTTTGCAAGTACATATTCATTTTATAATCATGTTGAACGGTTTGGATCGACCGTTAGGATTTTGAAAACTCAAATATTGAGCCGTAGCACGGACCCAATCCGTGCTATGCATAGTACCGTAGTCTCACTCTAAATTGAGTAAATTTACGATTTTTTAAAATTTAAAAAGATACATATAATATTAAGAATTTTCGATGAAGTTATTTTTAAAAAAATGGTAAGAAAAAAATCGGTAATTTTAGTTCTTTTATTTTCTTCTATCTTTTCAAATTGAAAAGGAGAACGTTGGAAAGGGATAAAATGATAGCTTTTCTTTTTTTGCTGCGCGCGATTAGGAAACCAAAAGCGCCCAATTGAATATGAAACGACAATCTGCTAATTTTTAAATTTTACTTGTAAGCCCTTTAAATTTATTATTTTATATACAAAGACTAATATATATATATATATAAATCAGTTAAATTAAATATTACTTGTAAGCCCTTTAAATTTATTATTTTATTTGACAATTATACAAATTAAATATTACACTTTATATGCATGTAAATTAACAACATGCATCATCATCTTTATTTGACAATCATACAAATAAAATATTACACTTTATATGCATGTAAATCAAGAACATGCATCATCAATACAAAATCAATAAGATCATTATATCTTAAGATTTTAACAGTTCGGGTGCTGAACAATGCTGCATTTAGCTGGCAATTTTCTAACTTGATCGATATTAACTCCCAATTGACGAATCAAAACAGATTGTTTGTAAGAACAAAAACATTGTAGATTGGCCTTTCTTACGGCTCTGCAACAATTAAGTGTTGGTCGTGGTGGAATGAAGCCTCTTACGGATGGCAAACAAGCAGTGATGTCATCGTTGTTCAATCCACACAAGCTTAAAGCTGATACCATACCATTATTTGCTGCAAAATATAACAATAACATTGACAGAAAAGTCAGCTTGAGAGATGGTTGAAACTCCATATTGTATATTCAAAATTTTCGAATTGAATTATGCTAGAACGTCTTAGGTTTGAAATTTTGGAATGAAGAATATGAGTTTATATATCGTACAAATATTGGATATATTGTGGTTGTATTGTTGTGATTTTGTTAAAAGTTGATAATTGCAATTTGTAGATTTGTTGCATGAGCATAACTAATTTTGTTGAAAAAAAGATAAAGACAAGGTTTCATCTTTAATTAATGGACGCAGTTAATTTTAATTACAAATTATTTTAGTTCAAAATAAAAACATGGATTAAGTTTTCCAAATTTAGAAGAACATATTGTTCTGAATTTGTTAATTAGTTGTTTTACACCAGATATATATTTTAATAATAAGTAATTTTGAAATTTTTGAGATTACATAAAATTCTTCTCTAACGAAATGATAGAAAATTGAGACGATTTTGTTTTATATAATAACCGTCCCCTTCAATCTTCGGAGAAAGTGATGCAGAGGTTTTTGCTGTAACGACAAGAAAGGTGGTCCAAGTGCAGAGAAAGTGATTGTTGAAGATGACTAGATTTAATGTGCATTTAAAATTTTGGTTAGAAAATGGAGACATGTAGTTGTAGTCAGCAAGTAATTCGGTAGAATCCTTCAAACTAAACGCAAATTCTATTTTTATGTTGTCTTTAGATTGACTGGTAGGATTTTTGGTGTTTTTGAGTTTTCATTGGGTAATGATAATCTAAGTTTGGTTTAATTATCTGAAGAAAAATGCTATGTTAACAACATTTTTTTTATACAACCGTGATAAACGATGTAACAATTATTAGAACGAAAAACTAAAGTTATTGATGCATTACTATTTATCACGTTATCACTATTTATTTGAAAACAGATGCATTATTCATCATACAGAGAGTTCATGCATTAATTTTTGTGCAATTTTAAAATTATATCGTCACCGTCTACTATCAACAAAATTTAAATAATTATTTTTAAAACAAAAAAAATAATATATCGCTATCTAATGATTTAAAATATATGTACAATTTCATTTTCGATTTTAATAAAGTGTTGTGTCAATTATAATAATCGTCTAAAAACCTTATCAATACGATATAACAATTTTCAAATAAAAATTGATCCAATATCTAAACGTCTAAACAAGCATCTGTAACAATACACTACGAGTACGAGGCAGATTGAAACTCCTCTTAGTCTAATATGATATCCCTATTAATTTGTTTATAAAAGATGATCAATCCAATTTCTGGGCTAAATAACTATTTTAGTCTTAACACGGACTTGGTGATTTGCATGAATGTTTTGATCATCAGGTGTGTGGTGATTATAACTGATAGTTTTTGTTATTATACTTTCTTATCAATGGAACGGGCTTTGCCTTTTAAAAAAAAAAAAAAAAATTCTTAACACGGAGATTCTTAATCTGTAACAGAAAAAGTTTCTAATAGTCTTCTATGTTTTTAGCAGAAAATCAACTTCTTTTGACAGACAAGTAACAAGTTACTCGCAGATCCGCCGTACTTCACCACTATCTGGTAAAAGTAAAACCGAATAGGAAACCCACTTTCATCATAAATTCTAAACCGAATCATTTCAGAGGAGAAGTTAGTAAAAGTTTTCGGAGATCGAGTGAGTCCTAGTTTGAGATGGAAACAGCGTATACATCTTTGTTATCCGTTCACTGTTTCTCGGGACCCATTCAAGTTTTAGTGTCTCGTTTGGTCCTTGGCTCCTTGCCAGTGTTTAAGTGTTATCTAACACTGTGCTGATGTCCGTATAGTTATACTTATAGACAATCTGGCCCATTAGAGATCCCACATTCGTTTCGAGTCAACGGTCGCAAGCGAATTAAATTGCAGTTGCAGCTTTTTCTTGAAAGCTACCATTCAAGGCCTTCTACTACAAGAAAAGGTACGCTTTGATTGCAAGCGATTACTGTAATCTGTAGATCTAGAGAACTCTTATCTTTCTTCACATACTAACGCGCTTTCTAACTGTCAGCTATGATAATGAGGAATTGATACTGACATGGGCGGAAAAGTCTGAATTTGGATATTAACAGGATGGATTCAGAATTTTCATCGGGGGTGGCACGAAACACTGATAAAAGTATAATTTTTTTTTTCCTCCCGACGAATCGGAGTAGAACAGCTGATAGGGATTTAAAAAAATTACGGTGTGATTGGATATATCGCGGCACGTGTGCCGGTCACATTCCGTGATCATTAACGCAATGTGATCATCTTTTGAAAATTTGATATGACACGGTACGTTATGCGAAAAATTTGGTCATGGCACGGCATATGGTCATGTGAGTCACGTGTAATTATAACTGTTAGATCTTGATCGAATAGTGAATTTCAAAATAAACCAACCTAAATTATGAAAAAATAAATAGTTAAACGTTACTGGTCACGTTTGGACACATCACGTGTGGTCACAGCGTGACTAACGTGTTGTGACCATTCACGTACCATAACTGTCCTGTCAAATTTGATCACTACACGGTACATATTTAGATCTCTAATAGCGGAACTCTTTTTTCTCTTGGCGATCAACGAGACCACGTCTATTTTTTTTTCTTTTGTTCTTTCTTTTATGGGACTCAGTCTGGGTTGACTTTCTTTTCTGTCAGAAAATTTTCTTCTATTGAACTTGACTTAAATTCAGAAGTAAATCTTGTTTCCATCCAAAATTAAACACAAACCTAAAATACCACTAAATATAGAAAAAAATTCAAATTCGAAAATAAGTACTTACCTGACTCTTTTTTAAATCCGCCACTGTCCATACATACATCCACTCTACTTAAGAAAATTCAATACAAAACTTCACCGATTCTACGGCCTCAGCATTTTTTTAATTATATGTACCGTGAGATTAACACATATCCAGTATTATTTATTTAATTAATAAGAATAAAAAACTTTCCGGCTTTGTTCGCATCGTACTTTAAAGAAAAATAATAAAGACATATTTGATTGTCACATTATTACGTGCGATGAAATTTTACAAATACCTAAAATCTCATAAATTAAATTATGAAATTCATACTCATGAATATGCACAAAAATAATTATAAAAATGTGTTGGATCAAATATTCAGTTGTACCGTGAGCAACATGTGGGATTTGAATTCGTAGAAATACATGTGAATTTTCTTTTTATATATTGTTATTTAATACCCTCTTCTTTAAACTTAATTATGCTTATAAATTGCTGTATAGTAAAAAAATAATATTTTACATAAAATGGTTTGCTTGGTTTACTTTTATAAAATATTATGACAAGAATAATTTGGTTAAGTTTTTCGTCAAAACTCTAAACTTAGGCAGCTAGATATAAAAAATTGCGAAATCTACAATACCGAGGAAACTTACATGTGAGACAAGTTAATCGAAAAGTGTAAATGATTTTTTTTAAAAATTTAGAAATCAGTTTAAATAAAACGATTATAGAAATAATAATGTGAGGGTACTTGAGCTTTAGAGGTTTTATTAAATTTTACTATGTAAATTAGCAAAAAATGAAATAATGTTATGACCTCCAAAAGTTGTCTTATATATAAACAAGACATATATTAGATATCAAGAAAACATCTATGTGACACAAGTTAATTTAAAATTGGAACGTGTAAATGAAAATTTCTGAAAAGAATAAAATATATTAAGATTGAAATTCAGTTTAAATAAAACAATTTGTAGAAATAATAAAGTGAATGTACTTGAACCGTTGAAGTTCTATTAAATTATAATATGTAAATTTACCTCCAAAAGTTGTTTGATAAATAAGACAAATATTAGATATCAAGGTTAGACACCTTTGATCCTTCATTTCTCATTAAAAGAGAATAAACAATTTGATAAATGAAAACTTTTGTTCGAACTACATAACTTCTTTTCTCCAAAGTTTGATGCATGTAATTATTTATTTCCGTTTTTCTTTCTAGTTTTGGCGTGAACAACTCACCATTTAAAATGTATTAATTAGAATAAATTTTCTATATCAATGTAAACTTTTTAGGACAAATGAAACTAATATTTTTAGAATTTTTTTTTTTTTTGTAAAGATAAGGAAGGAACTCAAAATTGAAAGAAGTACACCATTTAATGGAAACAATTAAGATGTTGTCATTCTTTAATTTTCGTAATCAACAAGGTATTAATTTTCCACAAGTCTTAGCAAATATATAAACATCTTAATTAGGGACAAAATTGGTATAAAGAAATATAAATTCTCTCAGCAATTAATATCATAAATTTTGCTCTCAAATTGACGTCCCTTAAAATTTATGTAATTAATTGTATAATTTTATATTTAATCATATTAATCCTTATTTGATATGTGAGAATATTTAACCGTCAAAGATATTCTCATTCATATTTTTTTATCGGAGACGAGTGTTACAAACGTAAACCGAAATTTTTATTAATATAAAAAAAAAAAATCGAATTCTACACCCTGTTTGACAAGATTTCGAAAAAAGCCCAAACCAATTTTATTTCACGGTCTTGGACCAACTTTCCGCAAATTAAATTCACGGTTTTAGCCCCTCCAGAGCCGCAAAACAAATCTACAGTTTTAATTCACGGTTTTAGGTGAATTGAATCCAATCTCAAAAATATTTCTGGTTTTTATTTAATTAGAAACTTTTATATTTTTTCTATTAAAATATTAAAAATATTTTACATATTTTTTTGAAAATAGATGAAATACTATATAATTTGATTTATTAGAAAAACTGCGACAAATAACCCGGATCAACATTTTTCAGGCCAGATTTTTTGTGGATGTAAAAAAAATTAAAATATTTCTTTGTTTGTTATTGGAAAAAAATAAAAAATGTTTTGAATCTCAGTTATATATCCGGGTTCAAAAGTCACTTCTAGATAAAAATATAAAATATTGTGGTCCTTTTATTTTTAAAAATAATAATTGGTTCTCAAAAGTTGTCAGAGGAAATGGTTTTAGCCGTGAATGTTTTTCACGGTTTTAGTCTAAAATCTAAAACCACAATTTTTTTTTCTGATTTTCTGAAACCGTAAATTTGTTATGTGATTTTGGAGGGGCTTAAATCATAGATTTAATTTGTAGTTTTGGGGCCCGAAACCGTGAAATAAAATTTTATTGCAGTTTGAGTATTTTTTGAAATCTTGTCAAACAGGTGTATAATTTGATTTTTTTTTTTGGATATTAATAAAAATTTCGGAACGTAAACGGGTAAAAATATTCGTTCATACTCCGAACTTAGATCGTCAAATTAAGTAATTCCGATTGATTAGCATTGATTAATGTTTTTAAACTTTTACATGGGTCATGGGCAGTGTTCTAAATAGCGCGCTATAGCGTTTTTGGACCCCAAACGTTACGCTACGACATCAAAATGCGCTATTTGCGCTACGGCCGCTATAGCGGCCGCTACAGCGCTATTTGCGCTATACAATATGGGTTTTTTTTTATTTTTTATTTTTAAGCAATTTATATTGGTTTTAAATAAAGATAAAAAAAATCTCAAACCGAAATTGAATTTGTTGCTACTTGCTACAAATAAATCAATTTGAAATTGGAAATAGAAATTGAAATTTGAATAGAAAAAAAGTCCAAACCGGAATTAAAATTTGAATAGAAAAAAAAATAGATTATGTCATGAATCATGATACTTAAGATATTTTTAATAGGAAAAATCGATAGTTTATGATATTACTATGGATATTTTGAACCGCAATTTGGACTTTGTACGGGTTCAATATGAATATTATAATTTCTTAATTACTTTGGTGTTATTTATTGTTCTATGAGACCTTAGATAATGTTGATATTTAGTACAAATATTGAATATACGAAATGTAAAAAAAAAAAACGCTATTTGGAATAGCTTCCGCTATAACGACGCTATTCGCTATAGCTTTTTTTTTAGCCTTCCCGCTACGACGCTATAAACGCTATTTAGAACCTTGGTCACGGGCGTCCTTAATGAATATTTTTGAAACATAAGCACGTCCCAAGTCCGGTCACAACGGTAACCCCCAGTTTCTCTCTCCTCTCTCTCCGCCTCGGTGACTCTTTTCTTTCTCTCTCACTAAACCAACGACCGCTTCTAGTTGAGCACAGAAGACCAAACGCTTTAACTCTCCTAGAAAGCACCACCTCTAATCTCTCCTACTTTCTATCCTTGACCTGACCCGATCCTACGACTGATAACCAACCCTCAAATCATTACTCGCGTGGAAACGAAAACGAACCTTCTTTCCTTTATCGGGCACCGCACTAACCCGATCTGCACTAATAGCCGAGCAAAGGAGAGGCGTTGTCGTCGGTTTGTGGGGGCGCGAGGGGCTCAGATGTGAGTACCTCTTTTCTTGATTCTCAATGGTTTTTAGTTCTTCTTCTTCTTTATGTTTTTGGTAGTTACGGACGGGAAAAGACAAATCCTAATTTTAAAACATTCCGTTCAATCCTGAAGTTTCTCTGCTTCGTCTAATGAATTAATTTTTGGTTTGGGAACATTTTTGAACTTTGTTAGGCTAAACCTGCAAGTAATTGGGTAATTTCAGTCGAAAGTAAAAGTTTCATTGTTTGAAATTGCTTTCAAGTTTATACTGCGATAAGTTCAATGGTACTCAGCTAAAAGACAATATATGCCCTTTTATCTCGTGACCAGGAAATTAATTGAATTGAAACTGGAAACTTTTCTTTTGTCGTTTTGTTATTTTTGCTTTTATTTTTTGATGAAATCAAGAAAGCTCTGTATCTTTTTCTAGTTCTCGTACAAAGTGCTGATCCACCCTCCATGCTGGCAACTTTGGCTCTATTCCATTTTTGTTCTCTTATTTTGCTTCAAACGATGTCAAATTATCAACTTAAATTAATCTCAAATGCATAAAATGCTGGGGGGACGGGAGCAGCTGCACCTGGGCATTTGTATACTCTTTTAATATAGAGATTGATTAGGTTAAGTTTGGTCAACTTGTACTAGGAGTACAACTCATGGAGGAACTACCTTGCATTTTTTAGGTGTGTTTGGTGAGAACTGAGATAACAACACATAGTATAACATGATCTCTTCTCTGCTTGAAATTAACAACTCGGTGCTATTTGGGGAAGGAGATATATATCAATGGCGAATAATTTTGTAGAGGTGATAAGTAGCAAGGGCTGCTCAAGACTGTTTATTGGCACTCAACCGGCATTTTGTAGCGTCGGATCGACTGAGATGATGTCATCAACTTCAACTGTTGCTCTTCTGGGTCCTGCTGACAGACAAAAGGACGGGCCCTTTTCTGGTCTGGTAATTTGTGTTACCGGCCTATCTAAAGGTGATCAATTTACCATATCGTGCTTTGTTCTTCTCCTCTATAGAGTTCATCTTTCCTCTAATTTGCGCAATTGAACCTCATCATAACCCTATTAATTATCAATTAGACTGTGTGTCCTCAATCGTACCGATACTTTTGAATTTACCATCGGTTTTGCAATTTGGCACTAAGCAATACAAGAAAAGTGAGAATGCAAGAACAAAGGTGAGTATTTGATCAAACCGGTACCAATATCATACTTTCTCGCGTGTTGGTCCACATATGTACCAGTCCTGCATAAATCAGTGCCACAATCAGAGGTTGAAATACACTTTATATCTTTTTGTTTGAAATTATATGGCTATGAACACAAGGGATACCCTTTTTTTTCATGACAGAAGCGAGAAATCAAGTAATGGAGGCCACAGAGAGGTTAGGTGGTCAGTACAGTGGGACCTTGCACCCAAAATGCTCTCATCTTGTGGTTCAGATATCCTTTTCACTATTCATAATAAATTCATATTATTTGCAATTTTGCCTATCTTTTGTGTTTCAGTAACTGTGTTATTATCCCTTTCTTTTGGCATGCTTGCCATTTTTCTGTCTCCATTTTTTTTCTTTTTTTTTTACTGCTTATCTTGCTATATTCCCTAATTTTGAACCAAAAGTATTGATTTAAGGTATTTACTTAACAAGCACACAGCTTTGGTGGAAGGAAGTATGACCATGCAATAAAGCATGGTGCCAGAAACAGCCTCTTTGTAGTTACGCTAGGATGGTTTGTGGACAGTGTAAGGAAAAATGGTAAATATTTACTTTTGGTTTATTACTTTTTGTCAAATTGGTGTTAAAAAGTAAAAAACTTGTTGAAGGAATTGTCTATCTTTTCTATAAGCAGTTTAGCACAATTTGAGTAATCTTGTAAATTGTTGCCTTAAGCATGAATCCATATATGAGGACTATATTAAATTATGTAAAAGCAAATTTTCTATTTATTTTTTTGATATGTACACTTGTTTTCGAATTATTTTACTTTCTTGTAGCTGATATGTGTTTCAGTTATAAGGTTTTTAGTATACGAATGTCAAAGCTAGTCATAAAAGGTCATAAAAGTATATACATTGATCTTGGAATAATATTGTTACCTATTTTATCCCAATTTTGTGGTTCTCTTTGTTACAGTGAGGTTGAATGAATCGTTATACAGCTTAAGAAGTCTTGGAGAAAATGGGTTGCCTTTAGGGGAGTTGAATCGGCTTGCAGTTCTACCTGGCAGTGAAAAATCCTGTTTACCCCTGGCAGTTATTGAGGATGCCAAATCATCAAAAAGAGAATTTGAGGGCAGGCGGCCTATTTTTTCTGAAGATGCTTTCTACATCGATTCTGACATATCAGTGGAAACTAAAAATAAGGTTTAACCTCATGTGCCCTTGATGCAAAATAAAGTTAGCATTAAATATTCCCTTGAAGGAAAAAGAAGGAAAATAAATCATATCTACAGTTTTTACCATGCAATTTGTTTTAATATATTTGTCAAAACTTTCATTGTGAGAAAGCTCCCCTCTTAGATGCACTACTAGTCGTAGTTTCCTATTGACCTTTGGTTTGGTTCTTTTCTTTTCTGTCACTTGATTTATTTGCACATAACTTCTATCGCATAAGCTAGACATGTAAAAAGTGACAATTAGTAAAAGTTAATTAATACATAAATATCCATTAAGCTAAGTGTTTCATGACATGTCTTCATAATTTTTCTAATTCTTTAATTTTTGTTATGGTCATTATCCTATTTTTAATTTTTTTTTTAAGAAAAGCTATGTGGTTGCAGATTGCTGACACGGTAAATAGAGAAGGTGCGAAATTGTTGGACCACTGGTATATCGGTTCCAAAGCTAGTTATGTGATTTGTGAAGGATCCTCAATACCAAAGTATATTGCTCACTCCAATAATATTGTCACTGTAAGTAATGTTTCTCTCAATTTCAGAATTTGATTGGTCACAAAAAAATTTGGCTCATGCATAATGAAAACTAGTTCCTTCCACTGCAATAATTCCTAGCTAAAGTAAAATAAGCAGAATCTAATTATTTGATTTTTGTCACATTTCAATCCGGTAACATGCAGCCGCTTTGGGTCCTCAAAACAGTAAAAGAGAAGAACTTTCAGCGCCTTGTGCATCTCTCTTCAGATCTAGCAAAGCATGTGGCCCTCGCTCTGGAAAACACTAGGCTATCTAAAGAGGTACCTCAGTACCTGCAGTCAAATAGAAGACATGAACAGTATTCATTTACCAATGAAGTCATCATTGCTTTTGCTGGCCACTTTGTGTGTTGATCAACACAGAATAAGTCTGGCATTGTACTACTTTGAAGTTAGTGAAAATTTTCTTAATATTATATGGTGATTGTAATTTTCTCTGATAAATATACAGGATACAGGAAACAAAACCACCTCACAATTTAGCTTCACCAAAATTTCCCCATCAAATAGAAAAGCAAAAGAAACTATTGAGGACAGAAAGAAAATTGTTGAGCTGGCAAAGCAAGGAGTACGGGACCGTCGCAGCCGCCGCATGCAAGTAAGAGATGCTAACTAATTTGCATTCTTTCACTTTTAACGTTTTGTTTTCTGTTAACTTGTGTTTACACCATATCCGATATTTTGAAAGGAAGTTACTTTACTCCCTGATTATGGCAGAGGAAGTAATAAAGAACAATCTGTACAGCTTCAAATATACCACGCATACTGATAAAATGAGCAGCATCTGATGTGGCCTCTAAAACTTGAAATTGTCATCTATACTTTTGACCTCATCTTCTAATTTCTCTAAAGCTCCACAAAACATGTGATATTTAGGTTTAGCAAGGATATAATTGTGCTTGACGGAACTTTTCAAATTGTTGGCATCTGATGTGGCCTCTAAAACTTGAAAATGTCATCTATACTTTTGACCTCATCTTCTAATTTCTCTAAAGCTCCACAAAACATGTGATATTTAGGTTTAGCAAGGATATAATTGTGCTTGACGGAACTTTTCAAATTGTTGGCGTACTTCATACATGATATTTTAGGTTTAGCATGGATATACTGAATATTTATGTTTTTAGGTTTTGCAATGATCACAAAGAGATTTGCCTTTTATTGTGCAATGATGTGATCATAATCTAAGAATATTTAACAATTTACTTCTGTTCGGTGCAAGCCAGTTGTGTCAAGTCCCCATCCATCCAATCACACCAAACAGCCTCTTGGAATCAATCTGTTGGTCAATTTTGGAGCCCACCACATCGGCATGTACTTACACCGACTCTTCATGGTCTGAAGAGGCCAGCGAGCAACAGACACCTCCAGTTCACGATACAGATGGAGAGCCTAATGATTCGGACGTCTTGGCCGACATCTTGTCTAGACCGCTTAAAGAAAGGTTTGTTATGTACAACGCACTTGACCCAGTTAATTACTTACAAGAAAAACAAGTTCTCGAACTTTATTCTAATATGACATGATTTTCTCTATTTTGTCACAGCGAGAAAAGTGAGGTTGTATTCAAGAACCATTTAATTACTATACTTTTTCCAATTGATCGCTTCGGGGAGCTGGGGCCGACATCTAGAACATTCTTCAGCAATGGTGGATTCACTTGTATACAGTTATTGGATTGCATCTACAACTTCTATCAGGTATGCAATACCAGATGTGCAGTACATTTTTGGATTTATGAAGATCTCTCACTTTCAGTATTCTTTTTCCCTGTTGGAATTGCACCAGCATAATTACTCACATTCAAATGAAGTATGATTAAAACTTCTCTATATCCTTGTCAGGAGAACATGACAGATCTTGAGATAGAAGTAGCAATTCACACCGACTCGAGGCATGCAGATCGGCTTCGTTCACTTTATGCAAGCAGTGATTCTGTAAAGCAGGGTTTTGTTTCTTTCAAGAGGATTGATTTTATGGGTAGCATGCGGAGCTTTGAGTCGCTGAAGCGACTCAGCGGAGAGAGCAACTGCAATATCTATCAGCTGCTGCTCCGGGCATGAGTAGAGAAACAGTGGGGAGGGGGGGGGGGGGGGGGGGGGGGGGGGGGGGGGGGGGGGCATTGATTTCCTCGACGAATGCTGCAAAATCCTCAATTGCAGCATTTTTTTGTTTGATACCCGGCCAACAGTGTTTAGTGTTTGCATAAGTGTGCATGTAAAAATCCAATAAAGTATGTAAATATAAGTTGATAATTGTAGATGGCGCATGCTAATTATATTCTTGTCTGCTAACCGTTCCAGCATTGCCTTGGAGCGTTGAATTGTGATTAATTTCAACTAGTGAGTTTCTTTCTCCTGAACTTTTAATGAACTGACAGAGGTTTTTTATTTCTTTCCCTTTTTATGTTTCTGCACAAAAAAGCAAGCATAACATCTCGCGTGTAGAAGCTGATTTAAGCAGGAGTCATAGTAGCGCAAATAAAACCGTCAAGTAAAACAGCATATTCAACCAGAAAAGATATTTATTACATAATATCATAAAATATTATCTGTATCTCTTGTTCGAGTTGGGTTGGGATCTTATTTTAGTCTCAGTGCAATCCAACATCCAGTTTGAAAATTTATTTCTGATAAATACATTTCTCTTATTGTAAAAGCCCGGATAGGCAGGGACTGAAATTGTTGTTGTTACACATCGTTTCTTGAATGGACAAATGAGTCCCAATTATCAACAGAGCCCATATTGTTTCCAATCAAAATTTGCCTAAATGATTAGAATCTCCTCAAGCAAAATATATGAACAACCCAATTGTACATGTTCCCGGTTCCTTCAACCAAACTACAAATTAATACTAGCTAAGCATGCAGACTGTCTCATAACGATTTCTCTGTAGGTTATATGCTGTAGGCTATATGCACTTGCTGATCCTGATTTTGGACCTCATTTAAATTTGAGCTGTGATTCAACAGTTAACTGCATGTTTCTCTCAAACGAAAAAAAAATAATAACAAGTGAGGAAAACAAAAAACAATGAGAGGTATGTCCGGGTATAGAAAGAAATAGTAATAATACCTTAATTCATTAATCATTAGAGTTCCTCCTTGCCTTAATTTATTTAAAATTTTCCAGAATTATGGCGGAGAACATGACCAAGCAGTCAAGCACCAATTAGGTTGGATGAAGTTTTTGTACTTTAATTTCTACAACCTACATGCACCATCTCTTTAAATAGAAAAATTAAACAGAAAATGAAAAAAAAATTACAAAATCACTAAATAAAATAGGAGCAGCCATAAACATGCCTAAATTTACGCACATTGACAAACATTCAGCTAATACCTCAAATTCATCTGCCCAGAGCTGCAAAGCAGCTCCGAGAGCGTCCCAGCTCACTATTTGTTCTTTCATTCCTATCTCCAACTGCAACACGTGGCGAATCAAGACTCCTACGTAGCAGCCGACAGACAGCTTGGATTAGCCGTTCTGACGCCACCTCAGGAGGTGGAGCCACCCCAGCTTTGAACCTTTCTAGAAACCCAACATGCCGATCGATTGCCTCCTCTATGGAAATGTGCCACCCAGACCGGTACATCTCATACCGTACTGCCTCAGCGCACAACCCACAGATCCAACGGCCGAGATGCCTTTCCCGTACTTTATTCACATATCCTGAGGTGCACTCTTCAGTCAAGCCACAGCACTCGCATCTCGCTGACTCAAGATCTTGTGTCGGTACCTGCACCGGCATGGACATTGTTTTTGAAGAACAAAATTAAAGAAGAAATTAAGATGGTAATAGAAATTCAATATTTGCTAGGTTTGGATAGGCATATGGTGGTTATAACCACAATAGATGAATAGATTATAGATGCAGGGGCTGTTTGAGGCGCTACGGTACCATCTTTATATATATGATCTTTTTGTTATTTTATTTGTTAAAACCAAATTATACGAGATGGATGGATTGGTTGCGTTTAAGCTTGGATTCTCTCTCGTATACAGAGAAGTGTTTAAAGGGATAACTTGTCGTTGTTGTAACGTAGTGAAGAAGTGGGTCCCTGTGTCAATGATTACAACTCTGGGGAACAACGTGTCATGGGTGAATTGCACCAAATTATGAACCACAGAAATCTCTAAAGAAGGCTCACCTACCTCAGAAAAAAATGATGAATTATAATAAATAGATAAATAAAATTATAGAACATGGAATAGAACTTGACCACCATAAGGAAAATAGAAATGTGACAAGGAAAATAAAAATAAATAGGCCAAAAGGAAATACCATAATTTGATGGATAAAAGACATACAGACGATATGTCAAAGGAGGAATGAATTATCCTTAGCATATTTCAATGGTACATCCATTTGCTGTCCATTTTCTTTCTCACTAGCAGCGGAAAACAATTTTCCTAACAAAACCTGTTTATTTGATGAAATGTTTTATTCAGTTCATATTTATTGTTCCCAATTGGGGTACAAATTAATGAAACAACCATTTATGGGTCAATATCTGCTATTATTCACGCCCTGTAAGGCATAATCTTTTTTTTTTCCATGTCTAGTGTGTTCCATCTAATTAAAATGAATAGACTGGATATGATGAAATAAAAAGTTCTAAAGGAAAATTCCTTCATATCATTTTTTAATTTCTTAGAATTGGGTAATTTGCTAGAATATATAATAACAATAACAATAACAATAACTATAATAAGAGTAAGGCTATGGTACTATGCATAGCGCACATGAGTTTGGTCTGTACTATAGATCAATAGCTTTTTACAAAATTCAAATAGTCGATATGAACTGTAAGTTCAACATGATTACCCTATGAAAATGTACTTATAAATTAAATTTTATATTTTGTAGAATTTCTTTTATCATGCTTAGATAGGTAGAAATCACTTGATCTTAGTGATTTTTTACTTATCTAAAAAATTCTTAAAAATGTAAAATTTAATTTACAAGTATATTTTCACATGGAGATTATGGTTAAACAGTTAAGAGCAACTGTTTTGAATTTTGAAAATAAAAATATTAATCCAAAGTACAAACCAATGTGCACTATGCGTAGTACCATAGCCTCACTCTAATAATAATAATAATAATAAAGTTAACACAAACCCACAAGCCTCGTAATATAATCAGAAAGTGGGGCCCACATTGACGTTCAACAAGTGGCCACGTTTTAGGCTTTCGGCCGGTATTAGTTGCGGCTCAACGTTGGTTGAGATGACAACTAGACGTTCCTAGTTCTTAATTTCCTTGTTCACTTTGAAAAGTTATACTATCCAAGTAGTTGATAATTATTTTCAACATGACAGTAACTATTTTTCATTAAAAACTTTCTAAACATCGATCTCTTATGAAACTCTTTTTTTGAGGAAAGATCTCTTATGAAACTCTTAATGCATCTTAATTAAAAATGCGCATTTGTTTATTGTACCAAATACACCTGCCTATTGTGCCTATACACAATTGTCTATAATATTTATATACGTACATTTGTCTATTGTTAACAACTATATACGAATTTGACCGCTGTATTGATCTTCTCTAAATTCTTTAAAATACAAATTTGAGTTTGCACGCTTAAATATTACACTAATGTACATTGTTTTGACCGCTTGACCATATACTAAATGAATTCAAAACTTTTAAATTTTTGCATGTACATGTACATGAATTTCAACGGTTTGAATTCGTAGTTCGAAGTCAATCCGATAGCTTTTGGAGGTGTGCTCACCAATCCCTCTTGGTGAGCACATCACACCCTAGTTTTGCTCTATACGTACATTTGTCTATTGTTAACAACTATATACGAATTTGACCGCTGTATTGATCTTCTCTAAATTCTTTAAAATACAAATTTGAGTATGCACGCTTAAATATTACACTAATGTACACTTATATGTTACGACAATATATCTTTATTTATTCTTTTTTTGTTGTTGAATAAAAATAGTTGAAATCGCTTAAGAATGAGAAATTTATTAAAATATCTCTATTTTGTAAACGTTTATGAACTGATATCACATAATTTATTTACTATTATTTTTTTAATTTTTTTTCCACCAAGGGAAACAGGCAAGACAGCTTGGATTGCTTCTTCAAAACTCAACTAAGCACGCAACCTTGCGTGTTTATTGCTATCGTTTCCCTATTTAGCAGTGCACGCCGCAAAATACTAAAAAATTAGATAGGAGATGTTGATGGATCCATATCCTCCCAGGTACCTAACTCAAGCAAATTGAAACAGACGGTTCAGATTAAATTCAATCCGGTGCCTATAAAGACTATATTGGGTCTATTTTGAAATTCGTGACATGTTAAAAGAACCGTCCGATCATAATTTGCTTGAGTCAGATAACCTGAGGTGATGTGAATTCAGATGTTGATATTTCAGAAGTTTTTTGAAGGGCCAACAACTGATGTAGCAAAGTCTAAAGAATTTTTGGATTTAATTACATGTCCTTCATGTGCCTGTTTTTATCAAATAAATTTTTAACTCTCCGGTGGAATCTGCAATAATCAACTTAAGAGCGACACTACGTTATTTCATGCAGTTTGTAAAGTACAATGTTGTCAAATTGAAAGAGAATGCATCTCTATTGTGATGATTTTTTTTTTTTATGTATTTCCCAAATTTTAAATGAATAACATAAAATATTCTGATTTCTTTCATATGTCGATCTAATTGGTGCCCCATTATCAATCAAATTACCAAATACATGTACTTAGAAATGGATATAATCTTGTTAATTTTTTTAAAAAAACGAAATAATCATGTAATCTTGTTATTCATTTAAAAATATGAAATAGAAAAAATAATTCTATTGTAGTTGAGCCGTACAATTCTTGTCACAAGTTCACTCTATATAGCTATCATGATTTTTAATCTTCTCAAATTTCAAAACTCAAGAGCTAAAATAGAATTGAGTAAATTACACAAACAGTCCTGAAGTATCATTTTAGTCCTTAAAGTATCATTCACTTACCATATTGGTTCTTAGTTTTAAAAATATTATTTTGGTCCTTGAAGTTTTAATTTGTACCAAATTGATCCTACATTTTAAATCCATTGAAATTTAGCATTAAAATTAGTATGAATGTAGTCATCAAACAATACAAATGATATATAAATAGTTATAATTATCTTGGTATCATATCAATTAATACTAACATTAATATTTGTACCATCATAAATTAATTAAAATAATATTTACTTATAATTTGCCATAAATATCATAAGATATATTATCATGACATGGATGCAACGTGGATCTTCATTTAATTGTTTTGTCCGGTGATGATGGGAGGACTAATTCGTCACAAATAAAAAAGAATTTAAGGACCAAAATGATAAACGAGTGATATTTTTTAACTTTTAAGGATCAAAATAGTAATCAAGCGATACTTTAAGGGATTAAAATATTAATTTTGCAAGTTTAAGAACAAAAATGATAGGCCAGTGATACCTTTAAGGACCATTTTTATAATTTAGTAATTAAAATTCTGTAAAAACACTTATTCAAAAATAAAAATACAACGAGATATAATCTTCTGTTCATTAAATGATAGAATAATACCATCAATGTTATATACCTAACAAAATTAAAAAAAATATATATAGAGCTTTGTCCAATCAAATAAATTGAGAAAAGCTAAAGTAGACAAAATATATAGAGCTTTGTCCAATTAAATTTATTGAGTAGGCAAAGAGATGGCCGAAATTTTTATTGTTACCACGCCAGAAAATCGGAATTAAATTGTTACCACCCCGCTGACCCTTTATTGAATACTACCACCCCCGCTAACCCAGTTCGCGCGCCAAATTGGCTGGTGCGGGGACTGGGTTGGCGCACCAACTTGGTGCGCCAACTGGGTTAGCGGGCTTCGTACTTGTTAGGTAACCTCGTCAAATTGTAACAACCAATTGCAATCCCAATTCCAAAAATCTGCGCATAAACACGTGTCACTTCTTTCTTTTAATTTTATTATATTGGCTGCCCCAAGACAAATTAAAGTAGGCACAAATTGAATAATCCATAATATATACGTTCTACTTCATATACCTTACTTTGGGACGGTGAAATTATTTTTGGTTTTTTTTTCATTATATTAGAATTATTTATGGGACTTTGAGAAATATTTATTCAAGAAAAAAATAAATTTATGAAATAAAAATCATTTCCATCAAAAATCATTTATTGAATAAATGTTGGACTCAAGTGTGTGTGCGTGTGTATATTTTGAAATACTAAAAATCGATGTGAATAATTTAAAATAACATAATAATTTGCAGAATTTTCACAAAATGTACTAATCAAATTCCACCAGATTTTTATGATTGGTAATCAAAGTACAAGACTATAAATGAAAGCTGGCTTGGCTGGTTACACTTCTTCAAGACTTTACAGAATTATAAAATAATATACTTAATTTGATTAAAATATCGGAATATGTACCATGAAAATATCATAAAAATTTCGGTTGATCAAATTAAGTATATTATTTTATAATTCTGTACAGTCTTGAAGAAGTGTAACCAGCCAAGCCAGCTTTCACTTATAGTCCTGTACTTTGATTACCAATCATAAAAATCTGGTGGAATTTGATTAGTACATTTTGTGAAAATTCTGCAAATTATTATGTTATTTTAAATTATTCACATCGATCTTTAGTATTTCAAAATATACACACGCACACACACTTGAGTCCAACATTTATTCAATAAATGATTTTTGATGGAAATGATTTTTATTTCATAAATTTATTTTTTTCTTGAATAAATATTTCTCAAAGTCCCATAAATAATTCTAATATAATGAAAAAAAAACCAAAAATAATTTCACCGTTCCAAAGTAAGGTATATGAAGTAGAACATATATATTATGGATTATTCAATTTGTGTCTATTTTAATTTGCCTTGGGGTAGCCAATATAATAAAATTAAAAGAAAGAAGTGACACGTGTTTATGCGCAGATTTTTGGAATTGGGATTGCAATTGGTTGTTACAATTTGACGACGTTACCTAACAAGTACGAAGCCCGCTAACCCAGTTGGCGCACCAGCTTGGTGCGCCAACCTAGTCCGCGCACCAAGCTGGTGCGCCAATCCAGTCCGCGCACCAGTCAATTTGGTGCGCGAACTGGGTTAGCGGGAGTGGTAGTATTCAATAAAGGATCAGCGGAGTGGTAACGATTTAATTCCGATTTTCTGGCGTGGTAACAATAAAAATTTCGGAAGAGATGGTACTGACGACATTAAAACCGGAAGAAAACAATGTACAGTTCAATTTATTTGATTAGACATAAGAGATGCACTAAACGATTGTTAAAGAACCTTCTAACTATTATTCGTTGAATAAAAGCAAAAAAGGGTGATCGCTCTTCACTGTTTACAAAGATGGTTCTCCTGCTGGAAAAGCAGTAGCACATGCAACCTAAAGAGAGCACCAACCATGCCTTTATTTATCAACTGTACCTTTCAATAAGTTTTAACTATTTGGTATTAACAAAAAACAGTATCCCTATATCTGGTATTTAGGTCTCTCAGACTGTTCAATATTTATTGGTGGTCTTATTAATTAAGTGTTGGAAAAATGCAGAGCAAAAAATAACTCAGTAAAAATATGTAGATCGACAAGAGTTACAACACCTCTAATATATCAAATCTATTATATTATCAAGAAAAACTCGACCTGAATTTCCTGCTATCGACAGAGAGATTAAAATTTACAAGCTGATAACTAAAATCAAAATTTTGTACAATTTTTTGAAGTATAAAATTTTGTACAATTGAACAATATAAAAAGAGAAAGGTTCAAATGTCTTTATTTTTTGTGTCTCTATCATACCTCCCCAATAATTAGAATCTTGAATTTCAACTATAAGCAAGTAGAAAAAAAAATGCATGAACAACCCAAAGACCATACTGATATTAGAACTGACTGGTCTAGAACTCAAATAACTTGTTCAGAACTCCAATTATTTACTAGGATCCTTCTTTAAAATTTATGCCTTTTAATTTTCTAATATTAAATTTTTTAAAATTTATATGTCAAAATAAAATTATTAGATATGACCTATATTATTTTCTTTAAATGCACATAAAAAATTATCACTTGTTGATTTTGTTTTTACATAAATAGATAAATTAAAAAATAACTTTGAAAAAATTCGAGGTCTTGATACTATTTAAAACAAAGTCATTATAATCTTTTATGTGTGTATAGAGAAAATGATATAGATCATATCTAATGATTTTATTTTAACATTCAAATATTAAATTTTAAATTATTAAGGTTTTAAAATAAAGATACAATGAAGACACAAAAATTAGAAGCAGGTGATCCATCTTCATATAAAAAACAAAACATACATGAGCATGTCCGAATTCCGGAAACAAATGATTCACAATTTCAGTTGGTTGATTGTTTAATTAATTGCAATTATCAATCGCCATTTTATGTCCTTGATTGTTAATCGGTTGATCAATTGGTCACAGCAATCCTACAACATGTGTACTTAGAACGATGATAAGACCGTTTCGGTAATAATCGTTTTATTGAATTATTCTTTTCTCATAAAATAGAAGGATGTCACACTCGCAATTCTCAATCACGCAAATTGTAGTTTTCGATTAATGCATGGCGACAGCCTTCCACAGTCCCACTACAGGGTTCAAATGCACGTGCTCAATTGCAGAAGATAACATCAAAATTTAATAAATCTCAATTCATTGTGAAACCATAACATATAATAAAATAATTATCAAATTAATAATAAATTATAAATATAGTTTAGATAGTTTAGATTAATCGTGTATTATAATTTGCTGATAAATTGTCAATAAAATTAAAGTATTAATATTACCAATTGACTTTTCAATTATTTCATTTACATATAACAACCTAATTTATAAAGAATATATAGGTAATTTACCATTTTTTTTTATCTTGATACCTCTTTATCAATTATTATGGTTGTCAAATATAGTACTACAATTAAAACCAACTTTTTCCTTCACATGTTATAGATTTCGTTTACAAATTCTGAAGACTTGCGAGGTTTTCTTTTTTCCGAGACCATTAGCACTACCAGTTTCATCATAGAAAGATGAGAACGTAGCTGCAAGCTGCATTACAACTTGAGAGAGAGAGAGAGAGAGAGACTCTACGAAGTCCTTTAAAAAAAAAAAAACAGAGAGAGAGAGAGTATTGAAAAAAAAATGAGACGACTATTATGCACATAACTAATCAACCGATACTCCGACTTAAAGGGACAATCCGAGCCACCTATTCAATGTACATGTTGAAATCTTGTAGGAAATCAAATTATGTATTTTTTTAATTCTTTTTAACTATTTTTTAAAAATAAAAAACCATTAATTTTAAAAAGTCCAGGTCGTTCAATAAGAATGTTTTTTTTTCTAATAAAATATTCTGAAAATGTAAAATTTTGTTTCCTACAAGATTTTGATATGTTGAGCAAATTCAAGGGGCTCGGATCCACCGTGTCCCGGATCTCTAGAGTTGAAGCTAAAGCACCAACCAACAGGTGATATGCAGAGTACCATTAACTTTAAAAAATTAAAGAGAGAGAGAGAGAGAGAGAGAGAGAGAGAGAGATCATTCTAGTTACAATTAATATATGCAAAGTCTTTGATCACTGTACCTTTTAGGACCATCAAATTGAAGAAAAATGATTTTATCTAAAAAGATATCACAAGAAGTCTTATATTACTAATGATATTATATTCTTATTTATTTGGAGAAGACATCCTAGCACCCTTCAGCCAAAATTTATCCCCTGTGCCAGCGGCAATTCACTTCCATAGTTGATTGTACTGAAAATTTTACAAGTCAGGATGGATCAGTAGCTTCAAAATAAGTATAAACATTTGACAAATATAATGTAAACTTAACAATAATGTTTGTAACAGCCACATGCCTTCGTCTGTTTATTATTTTCTAGATCTCCTAATACTTGGGTTCAATTGAAATTCTCAAATTATTTATGTGTATATGCATTTCTTTGGTGTTTTTTCTGGAACTATTTTTTGAACTCCCTGGTGGGTTCAGAAATGTTGACCTGCAGTCCTGTACCCAACCCAAAGGGTGAACCATTGGTTCAATTGAGATCCATCATGTGCACATTTTTTTATGCATCTAATGATAGAGCCCAAGAGAAAAGAGAAAGAGAAGTTTTATAATTAAAACTAATTAAGTTACCAAGTGGCACGTCGCATGTACTGCTTCCAAGAGTCACTGCCTGCTTCACGGCCACCACCAGTTGCCTTTTCACCACCAAATGCTCCACCAATTTCAGCACCATTTGTGGGAATATTCACATTTACTATGCCACAATCACTTCCAATTGGCCTGCAAGATACATGTCATATTAAATGGAAATTTAACAAGCTTAAAGGTACATTTACTATTTCTGACTGCATGTTCGGCTCTATAACAGGTACATTCCCCCACCCCCTCCCTTACTTTTACCAACCCATGTAATAAGATGTCTGCAAAAATTTGCTACTTGTTTGTACAAAGAGGATGTATGACACTTTCCCATGTGGTAAAGCAACTGTTGCCTCGATCCAGTTTCAATGAGCTGGTGACAATATTGGCAACATTGCATCCTCTCAGCTATATTATGCTTTTTTACTATACTTAAAAAAGTAACTACTAACATCACAACAGATAATTACTTATGTCAGGAATGACGCCATCAGTCTGTTTATTCAATTGAGTTTTGGTTAATTAATGTAGCTATCCTTGGAACTGATTTATGAGAAATTCACAATGAACACCTTAGCTACCAAAAAATACAAGGCCCTAAATTATGATAACACAAAGCTCCTAAATTCAACAAAGGGAAGGGATATATTGACAACCATATTTATTTGACAATCGCACTAACTGACAAAACAGCTATCAACATCAAAAAGTAAATTGTAGATATGTTCTCTAAGGTTACATAGATTGTATAAAACTTGATGCAATTTGGGAATTGTTGGGCATCCATCAAGTGCCGATAAAACTAAATTGTTAATTGTCATACCACTCGATAAAAAACCATTCTACCCTTCAAATTGCACCAAATTTGATGCCCAACCTGTCTAACTTATAAGAGATCTGCAGTTTTACTTTTTGTTATTTACATACGCATTCGACTGATAGGTTTGTTGTCAATAGAGCCTATCAATTCAATAACATTGCAGGAAAGCCCAATATTTTAAGTAACCTCCAAAAACTATCTTTATTCGAAACATTCGTAACACTGCTTCTTGTGCCTTCACAATTTGCTTAGCTCTGAGAAAATTGACAAAACATTCCTCTTATAAATATATCAAGCCCTTGCTTAGGAATCACAGAAGTATCACTTGAAGTCATCCATATATGACAGTTAAGTCTAATTTCCTCAACAACATTTTTCAAATTTGGATGATTATTTACTGTATTGCCCCATATTTTCACATAAACCTTGTCCGGGAGCAAGTAAATACAGACACTTACTTCCATCCCCAACAAAGAAGTGAGTTTTTACATTTATCAAAAACTCTAGGACACTTTTGCTTAAAGACCACAACTTTAGTGTATAACGCTTACCCAATCCACTTGAAGATAATTTCAGGTCGACGTGTGAAAATAGAGCTGCTCAAGCCTTGTGGCACCGAATTGTTAATCTCAATTGCTTCCTTCAGAGTCTGAATGAAGTATGGAAAAGAGAATTCTCTTAATAATTTGGTATATTTTGTGGCAAAAGTCAGAGCACTGATGTTTCGTACCAAGAAGCTGAGTGGGAAAGCAGGTTAGACTCAGTAGTGGTACGGACTGACCACCACCAATAAAAATGATCAGAACTTAAAACTCCTCACTAAACATTCAAGCAAGTGCTCTGACTGCAGTTTGTTCAGTAAATACTACAGCAAAAGACTCTTGCAACTAATTTTTCAGTAATGCATGCCCCCCCCCCCCCCCACACACACACACACACGCAGATATATATGTAGAGAGTGGCAGAGGGAGGGTGACATAGAAGGGTCGGGTTGTACCTGGAATTTCATCACATAGAGAACAGGGCCAAACAGCTCCTCCTTGACAACAGGTGCACTAGGTGAGATCTCTACTATTGTTGGTTGCACAAAATTCCCTTCAGATTCAATTACTGACCCTCCAGTGACAATTTTTCCTCCCTGTATAGGCATAGATATATATAGGTAAACAACAAAATTAGGAGCAACAGGTTACATATGTAGAAACTATATGAATCCCCAGATACATCCCTCAACTTGAGCATGCGAATGTATCATTTCAATAGATAACAAACAGAATAACATTCAACCTAACAACATATTTTTCCACTATAGGAAACCAAACCAACACTTAACTGCTTCGATGTAAGGATTTGCTAAGGTTCACATTTTGGGCACAGATATTGCAAGAAGCAATACATATGTCACAAGCTACAGATAGCGCCCTTACTACACTCATCTGTAGAACTCAGCCTGAGGAAACCTTCAATTATACAAATATATTTACTAAGCCTTAGTGTATCATCAGTTGCAGCAACTTCAGATATGACGATACTTTAATTATTGGTCAAAAGTATAACTGAAAATAACCTGAGATTTTATAGCTTCAATTCCTTTCACAAAGTTCTCTTTTGAGGCAGGTGTGTGGAGTGGTCCCAATAAGGTACCTTTTTCCAAAGGATCCCCAATTCTAACTTGTTTGTACACTTCAGTTAGTTGCTCAAGAACAGTCTGGTATATGCTTTCATGGAGAAGCTGCATTTTTTTAGAGCAAATGTAGGTCAGTGAAAAAAAAAAATGCAAGGTTTAATATGAGTTAGATTAAACCAAGTACATTTCACCACATTAAGTAAACTTGAACATTCAAGTAAACTTCAACAATACTTCCACAAATTGAAAAGCAGTTTCACATCAAGTTCATTACATAGATATACCTCCAACCATGAACAGTAACCTCAACTAGAATTTACTAGCTTATTTCCGTACAAATTTGTATGTTTAGGATATATATGTTAGAATGTGACATTGGCTTTAAACATGCCAAAGATATTTAGGGACTTGAAATTGGCCCGCAGATTTGTGTGCATCATGCTTGGAATAACATCAGTATGATCAATTGGATAGGGGTAGTAAAGCTAAGTGATATTATCACCATGGAGATGTTATATGATCATTCTTGGTTCAAATTTTAAGAGATTCAATCTTACTAGTCTACGGCAAGTGGTGCAGCGTTGTCCAGCTGTGCCGACAGCTGCAAACAAGACTGACCGAACTGCCAGCTGGATATCAGCATCATCCATTACTATAATGGCATTGTTCCCGCTCAGCTCGAGTAAGCATTTGCCAAACCTCTCATTGACCTTTTGTTGAACTGAAAGACCAACCTGCATTTGTTACCACACAAAAAGGAAGTTCCGCTTGTCAAGTTAAGAGATATTTAGCGATAACAGATATCAAAGATAATCCTAACCAAAGGAGGAAATGCAGATACCTTTTTGCAAAGAGAAAACAGAAAACATTTATAATTCTAGATACATGAAGGAGCACCCAAAACTAGATTAATACTGACCATATCGTCCAAATTTCTAATCAAAACATAACTAATATACATTATGCCTCATACTGGAGGCAATAACCTCTAAATTGAATTCCTCTCGTTCTTGTTCTTTTTGTTTCTCTTATATATTTGTCCCATTTCCCTAAAACTACCCCGATCACTTATTCAATAGGAAGAGAAAGAATACGCAATAATTTGTGAAATTGGTAAGGATCGTTTAAGTTCTCCAAGAAGAAAAGGAAGTACTTCAAGACCCAAAAAGATCAGTCAGAGCATTCCATAATGATTTAAAAAATTGGTTCTTCTGCAAAATGCCAAAAGTTATCGGTGTTTTCTCAATAAGGATAGAAGTGGGGCATTATGAAAAAAAAAACTGAATTATGTATCTTACTGTACCTTTGTGCTGCCAGTGAATGAGACCAAAGGTACCCTTTCATCAGCAGCCATCGCCTGGCCAACTTCAGCTCCGCCACAAAATGCAGTAAATATGGCACTAGGTAAGTTGTTCTTCTCCAGTACACCAGCAACTATCTTAGTCATGGCTATTGTGATTAGTGGGGTTGTAGGTGCTCCTTTCCTATGATCCACAACTTCAATATATCACCTCGTGCTAATGCACAATCAAATATTAAAACTGCCATAGTTCTATTTTCAAAAACCCCTTTCACTGTGCCAATTCAACTTGTTCACTCATTGGGCAGTTTTCAAGGACCACCACATGCAAATTACAGGGGGGGTTTACAGACTGAAGTATTTACACCAACACCATTTAGCAGTTCAAACTTTTGGAACATGACCTCATTTACTTTGCTCAAAAACACTGTCAGATCTTTGCTTTTTCCCCCAATTTTTATTACAACATAATTGATAAAGGCAGCCTTCAGAACACTTGTAATAAGATTTCCCAGAGCAAGCTCGACTTTACTTCCCAACTAGAAGCAGCACAGTCTAACAGTCCTTTTACAAGTTCCACCAGATGTTTTATCAACAGGCGCGGAAGGCAGTAGTGAGGAAGGGGGGCTAACCCCCCCCCCCCCCAACACACACACACAAAAAAAAAATATTTTCTGGCTCCTTGTACCAAATGCTTTACTAGCAAGTTATGCCCAACATTTCACAAACTTGTCAATACCACCAACAATTTTTTGATATATTTTATAATAACAACAGACATTTTAATTAAGCTGAAACTTAAAAAGTTATATGAACTAAGCCAGCCCCGACTTTTCAAATTAACTGGAGCAATTGCTCCATAAAATGTTCAGCCAAACTGGACCCAACATCTTAAATCGTCTTTGTATGATTAGCATTATAATGAATGTCCAAATCTAAAGGTTGTGTGTCAATCACATTACTCACATGTTTCCAAGTCTATAATTTTTGGTGTGATAAGAAATTGCTTGCTAAACACTATTTGAAAAGGCAGCATTACTAGAACAAATTCAAATCTTACCAAACTACACTGTTTCCACACACTAGGGCAATGCATGCATTCCACCCTGCAAAAGCACGAAGTTTTCTACTTACTAACATCACAAATTCACAAATTCTGTCATAATTTACGGTACATGATACTAGCACCACCAATTAGTCAGTTGGTCTGGTTCATGAAAGAAATAATCCCAAAGCAAAAAGAACTAACCGAGTACAGCACATGGAAAATTAAAGGCTGTTATGACACCAACAATCCCAAGGGGATTCCAAACCTGAGTCATATAAAAATATGTTTACACAATCAAGAGCTACTCTTCTCAAAAACCAAATTTGCAAGATTTTACCAATCCTAGAGTTGGCTTCTACTCACCTCCATCATCATGTGATTTGGTCCTGTGGCAAGAAAATGTTGAGTAGCAAGCATTAGACAACAGAGCATCAAAAAAAAAAAAAGATTGATAGAGTGTGAGATCATTTAGCAAAGTACTAATACAGACAATTCAAGTAACATATTAGAATTTCGCACATAGTTTGATTTACATTTGTGCCAGCAGGTCTATGCTTATTCTAAATTTCCAACTACGGTATGGCGAGGTTTCCTGTGCATGGCATCAACCACTAGGGTGTTTTATATTTTATATAGATGGCTGAAAATGCTGAAATTTATATATGGCAATATTCAATTCTGCATCTAAATAATGAGATAATTAAACTTACGTTCAGATGGGATGATTGATCCATTCAGCTGTCGACTTAATCCAACAGCATAGTCACACATGTCAATTATTTCCTGTATAATTGATAAATGTCATTCATGAATAGTCATCAATGAAACATATGTGAAAATTTATCAAAAGGCAATTACCAAAAATATAACCCAACAAAAAGAATCAATCAAATGATATGGATGCCTCGTAAAAGTTTTAAAATTACTTTTAAGTCATCCATAGAACCAAGCATCCAAGTGCAAGATTGACCTAATTTCTGTTATATTTGGTTTTCACTATAGGGGAAAGAAGATCAAGGGAACAGTGAAACTGGTCAAAAGTTGTAGCAGTTTCTGTTTTACTATTCTAGGAGGAGTTCTTTGTAAGCAGTAAACATTCATATAATTTCAGTTCATACTAATTTAGCGGCTCAGAGTAATTACAATTTGGTGCTTGTAATTATGAAAACTATTGGGTGATACTTTGCATATAGGAAAAAAGATATTGAGTTCGATATTACAACTAATTATGAAAGAAATACTGCATTTTGCAGGAAACCAATGAAACATTCAGTATTCTTTCCGAGTAACCACAAAAATGTTAACTCATATTCATATTACGAACAAAGTTACATTCAATTTGCATTACAGTAAGAAACAAGTTAAAACTAACTTTTTTATATAAAAACTTTTTATAAAAAAGAAGTACCTGAACTTCACCAATCCCTTCGGGAAGTATCTTGCCCATCTCAAGGGAAACAAGTCGGCCGAGTTCATGAAGCTTGCCCCTCAGAGCATCTCCAATTTGCCTTACAATTTCTCCTCTCTTTGGAGCAGGGATCTGTCAATCAAGATAAAAATGTTTTCACATTAACATTCAACAAAAGAAAGTGTGACTTCAACTGAAAAATTAATATAATTTCCTTCAAAGTCAGCTAAGCCACTAGCTGCCGTACTTATACCCTGATTTAATTCAAATTGGGAGGGACAATAGAATCCCATGATGCTTCAATTCAATAAAATGTGTAAACGATAACAGCTAATTAGAAATGCTAATACTATGCATGTCATCATAATCAAAGATAAATATAATACCATCCATCCATCCCTCTTCCCACTCTACCCAAACCATACTCCATCTATTAAGAAGCTCATAATGCTCACTTGCAAACTAAAATTTTATGCAGCAGTAGCTATAATTGCAAAACAAAAAAATTCAGAAATTTACCAGAAAGAGTGAAAAAAAAACTTATATTTAGTTACATTCTACAATTTTAACATAAAAAAGAAAATATGAAGCGACTATCCTCTTCTATTGAGTTTAATTCCAAATCACCAACCTGCATCCAGATCTTGGTAGCCTCAGCACAAGCTTGCATTCCCTCTTCATAGTCCTCAATCGATGCCTCCACCACCTCAGCAATCACCTGAAAATTGCATCAAACCGAAGTCAGATAATACCAGATCAAATTAAACAAAACAAAAAAGGGATCAAGAGAAGAAACTAGCCTGGTTGTTAGTCGGATTGACGGAGGAAATAACTCGGCCACTGCCTTTCCAGATGCCATTCACAAATGAACCTGGATTGCGAGGTGTGAGGCTAAGCTCAGAGAGAAACTGGTGTTCTTTCTTTGTGAATCCCCCCATAGTGAAGTGTTTCTGATTATGTGGCTGTTTGATAGTGAGTTGAAGTAAAATACAGTGGTTCAATTGAGAGGAGAGAAAAAGGGGAAGAGAAAGAAAAGACGGGACACGGGAGAAGGGAGGAAAAAAAGGAAGAGAAGTTTTAAATGAAGAGGTGCCTATGTATTGAGTGCAAACTGCAAACTGGAAGAGGAGAATCGAGTTCGTAGCCCGGAAATTTTTATTATATCCAAAAAAAATTAAATTTCAAAATCTACGCCCCAGACACGAATTTCAAATCGGTTAAAACCGCAAATTTATTTTGTGGTAATACAGTCTTAAAACCGAAAAAAAATTTGTAATTTTTTTCTGCGGTAATTCAGTCGAGAACCGCAAAAAAAAAAAATTTGTTCTAAGTTATTTGAATTCAAACTATGTCAGAAATGTGAACTTTAGAAAATATTTTAATTCAAACGAAATTTTTGTCGGACACATTTATTGTTTTTTAAAAAATACCAATAACTCAAATTTAAAACATTATTAACTTTTTCCAAGATCAATAACTCAGATTTAAAATATTATTTTTTTTTTCAATAACACAGAAAAAATATTTTAATTTTTCTTACAACTGCAAAAAATCTGGCTTGAAAAATATTGATCCGGATTATTTGTCGCAGTCTTTCTAATAAATCAAATTATATAGTATTCCTTCTATTTTCAAAGAGATATATAAAATATTACTAATATTTCAATAAAAAACAAATAAATTATAAACATTTCTGTTTAATTAAAAAAAACTTAGAACCGCAAAAAACAATTGCAGTTTTGATTTTAGTCCGGATCTAAACTCAAATGGTGCGTTAATGCAGAGTATGCGGACTCGGAGAGAATCTGGGGAACGGACGGGACGGTACGAAGGCGCATGATGTCGGATTCTGATCCTCTGTTTGAGTTGTCTATACAATTATAATTTCATGATTGTTCCTACTTTGTCCAAACACGGTTGATTATTTGATTTGATATATTGAGGTGATTTAGTTGTACAGAGTCAAAATCTATATTTCGTAGTTGTTGAAATTTAAGAAATTTTTAATAATGTCGTGTCACGATTAATATCATCAATTCGATTTGCCTTTTTTAAAATTATTTAAATAAAGTGCATTTTTTATTTTTGTTATTATTTGTTAATCTTCGTGCATATTATCGGGGAAAAAGTTAACTTATTTTGGAATGGAATGAGTAGAGAGAGATGAGACGAGAGAAAATAGGAGAGTCAATAAACAATGAGACGTGTTCATTTTTTTTCTTTATATAGCCTCCGCGCAATAAAAAGTTAATTAGACTCTGGGGGTGAAAACGGAGCGGACAGTTGTAAAATTATATTTATATTTTTTTTTTATTTTTCAAATACGGATATCAGCTGGATACAGATATGGATACGAATCAGATCGGATATTATCAAATAATATAAAAATACTAAAGTTTATAATATTTATCTAATTATAATGGTGAATAATATAATTTTTTCATAATATATATTAAAATATATGGTATATATCTACTATACGGATAATTGAAACGTAAAACCATATCCGTATCCGTATCCATATCCACACAGATATTTGGATATCAGATATCTACATCTAATTTTGCGAATACAAATCGAATATTATCCATACCGTTTTCACCTCTACTCTGGGCATATTCACTTTCTTTTTAAAGAAAAAAAAAAACAAAAATTTGGATCAATTCTAAAATGAGTATAATCATAATACACGCGTAGTTTTTCCTAAATTAAAAATTGCTTTCTAAAACTAAAAGAATGATGTTGCTGCCTATTGGCATGATAGTAGAATAACATTCTTTTATTGATAAAAAAAATTAATTGAGATAAATGTTATCAATTAGAATGCAAATTAAATATATATAAAACAATAAAATTTCAGTAGATTATCACATAATAAATTAATTAATTTTGTATACTAAAATTAAATATACACATTAATGGACAATTATGAGTAATAAATTAAATAATTTTCAGCTATATAATTAATTTTGATAATAATTAATGATTAATATAATAACTAATAATATTATTAGAACTGTAAACTTAGTGCAGGAACACGAACTCTTGTCTCTATGTGGAAAAAGTCGCAAATTAAATTCTCTAAAATAGTATAAAAAATGATGGATGTACATGTACCTGAC
The DNA here is from genome assembly GCA_025461045.1 of Carex parvula. Taxonomy (NCBI): domain Eukaryota; kingdom Viridiplantae; phylum Streptophyta; class Magnoliopsida; order Poales; family Cyperaceae; genus Carex; species Carex parvula. The sequence goes on along the minus strand of JAJGRW010000542.1, from coordinate 241,900 downwards.
TCTTTAATAAGAAAAAAAATAAAAATAATGTTATTTTAGAGTTTGAAACTCAACTATCTTTATCATAAAGTATCAATTTCAAACGGTTTGACTGTGTTTGCTATTACGCTATTTTATTGTTTTGCACGTTATCCAACTCATCCTCGGTGTTTTTAGTTACGTACCAATCCATTAAGAAAATATTCGCCACACCTACAAACAAAGAAAAATTAAACTCGTCAACCAACACCAATGTATGGGATCAATCCACCACCATTTAACCAGAGTGTTTTAGGGGTAGCTGTCTGTCTGGATTTTGAGTTTTAGTAGAAATTTATCGGTTTCGGTCAACTTTGTCTCTCCTCTCCGAATTTTTTTTTGCTCCCCTCTGAACGTTTAATTTGTAATTCGGATTAAATTTAGAGTTGAAATTGAAATAAATCTGTTGAAGTTTGATTGGTAATTATAATTATAAGTCAGAGCATCAGAATTACAAATCAAAGCATTGAAAAATACAAGATTAAAGCATTGTTTTTATTGAGTATTTAATTGATTAATAAATTTAAAATCCAATTAGATATTTAAACATCCAAATGACATGCAAATGGTTGTGTACCAGCCGGAGATAGAGCAGGTTCTGCGCATAGGAGGGGCAGGACTCCAGCAGATTGATGATATGACGCACGATACACATTTTTGCACAAATCCGATTTTAGGATTAGTTTACCTCAGCCCCATTTTGATAGGTGGCTTAGATAAAGTGTTATTTTCTATCACAGTGTCTAGTGGACTTTAAAACGAAGGGCATATGTCTTTTGCTCTTTGTTAGCTTTTGTGGTTATTTTCTAATAATTGGAATCTGATACTATTGGTTTGTAAGTTACCGTTATATTTCTTATATGAAACGGGCTATCATGCCTTTTTTTCAAAAAAAAAATTAGATTTTTAAACCCGATTTGATATTTTTGCCCTGCGACAAAATTCTGGATCCGCTAACGGCCTCAAGCATGAAGTGTTTATATAGTCCGGTTATATCTTACGAAATTTGATCCCTAGTTAAATTTATTTCGCAAAAATTCGTTGCTCGTCTAACCATTTTGAAATCAGGGGCCAATCATAGAGCACGGTGAAATTCGTGGATAATTAATGAGCATGCAAATTCAAATTGTACATGGCATTTGGTTGTCACAATTGGCAGAATTTTCGCCTCATAACTTCATGTGTGATATTTTCTATGCAAATTGTAATATTCTTTTTTATAACTAGTAGTAGTTGCTCATGCGAAAAGGATAACGAGGAGTTGGTGATGCCAACATAGTACATGGCAAATGGTGCTTTGTAAAAAGATAAGAGGATTTGGATAGATCTTTAGATAGTAGTCGCTATCACTCCACAGGAAAAAGGAACTAAGAACAGGTGAGGAGAAAGGGAAACCCCACCTGGCAATACATTGGCTGAAGCCGTGCCGTGATGGAACTCTCTTTATTGTTGTACGAGTCGTGATGAAACTTCCATTCTCATTTTTCTTTTCTTTTGGTTGTTTGCTTACGTCGGATTTTTCTGGAGTGTTGAAATCCGAAAGGGACATGTTGCCCTTTAATCTCATTAGTCGACTGTACTATTATTTATTTATTTATTTATTTATTATTATCATAGTCATTATTGGTTTGATAAGCATCTCAGTCAGAGGATACACACTCGGCTAAATCCAGTCTCAACTCTCAATGGTGCGGTGCGAGTTGCGACTCCGTCGGCTCAAGAGGCAGTGAGTAGGGTAAGTTTTCTTACTCATGGGGTCGAATGGCAAATAAACAGTTGGATTTCTCAATTGCTTGCACCTGAATATGTGCCCAAATAAGAAAAATGAATTCCTTTATTTTATAAATCGTCGTGAAGTAGTTCAGTAGTTCATTAATCAAGACAGATAAAAGGTAGCTCACTTATTGAAATCAGGTACCGGTGTCATATTTCCTTTAATGGAAATAAAAGATGGTCATGGCATAGAATGAAATAAAGAATCTGTTTATCGAGATCTGACCTGTATATATTTATGAAGTTGATTGATATAAAAATACGAGTATGAAATCAATCGATTCAAGTGAAAAAAATTAAGAAACCAAATCTAATTTACCTAAATATAATGTACCGTCTATATGGGAAGTAAATAGAAAACAGTAATTTCATGTTCACTATTGACAATTCCAATCTTAGTCTGCACAAATGAAGTTATCGAAGAAAGTTGTCCAAGTACATTACAATAATTGCAATCTTGAATACCTAGAATTGGTATTCAACTGATATATAGCTGGTAAAATTGTTGTCCTAATGCTTGTGGTAGATGCTGGTAACATCACTATCAAACACATTTTGGTATCGGTTATGTACTTCATCCACCTTTTGTTTTATGTGGTTTAGTTGTATCTTCTATTTTCTTGATAGAACATTTTCAACATTTTTTTCAGGATAATATTATTGAAAGTCTTCAAGTTGGAGGAGAAATTTGAGATCTGGATGATATTATTAGAAGCCTCTAGTCTGCCCCTCACTTCATGGTTCTTTGCCCCTGGGAAATGCAGGTACTTTATTTTGGCTTGTATCATTTAGTCCCTCACTGGAAAACACATGTATACATCAATGCAAGTGGTACTTGACTGAACTCAAGCTACTTAATTTGCTATTATTTTTTTCTTTTTGCAGTATTGCTATTCAATTGCACTGCTGGATTGAAATGAGTTTTGTTTATGCTCATCTTTAGTTTGGGGCTCTGGTTGCTGTTGGTCGAATGAGGCTTAGGTGAAATTTGTTGCACATAACTGAATGTTCAGTTGGACTTGATTGAATAACAATTGAAGGATATAAGTAATATCTTGAATCAGATCGTCAGTTAACATGCATAAACTATTTCAATATTTTGATTGCCCCAAGTATCACTTAAACACAACTGTTTAATTCTGTTTGAATTTCAATTCCGCAAAGTACACCAGAACTGGTATCAGGTGTAAGATGATTAGCGTGCCGACATAGCAGGAAGAGTAAAGGGGGTTATTTAATTTGTTTTGACCTTGGTTATCTTTTGACAAGTTATGTTTTGAAATTCACAACAATATTTGTAGGTATTTGATATGAAAAACAATGTTTTTTTTAATTTATAAAGCAAAAAAAAATATTGGGTTATTTTCTATAAGAAGCTGGTAATTTGTTTTACATAAGTGAAGGCTCAGTTAGGCTTTGATTAATAACAATTTAAGGCTTACCTTTGTTTAGTTGGAAATGTTGCGTATTTGGGGAAAGCAATATTTTGAATCAAATCTTCTGTTTACATGCATCAAATATATTAATACTTCAACTGCTCAATCTGACAAGGTACACCTAAGCTGCAAAAGGGTGCAAGCTGACCAGCGTGCTTAACAAACTGGATGAAGTATAAGGGTAATTTGCCCTATGATCGGAATGAAAATTTATTTAACTTCAATTCAATTCAATTGAATAGAATAGAGATGATTTCAATAGAGTTCAATCAGAAGTGATTTTTGTTAATCGGAAAACACAAGTTGCTGAAGAGAATTCAGCTAATTCACCTTAGAGTTTGAGAGAAAACATAGATTTAAAGTAAAAATCTACTGTCCAAAGGAGAAGCAAATGTCCTCTGATTGGAGCACCCATCGTCACTGTGGGCCTTCACCGGTAATCTCAGCATTCACGGAGAAGAAGAAAGAAAAGAGGGGTGAAATTGACTTTTTGTGTTTCTCCTGTGATTTTGCTGTGGGATTTCACCCCTCTCAATTTGGTTCTTCTCCAATGCCGTATTAACATAAATTTTGCATTTGCACAAAACTGGACCGACCGACCAGCTGAAGAATTCGAGTCTGATTGGAGCAGACAGTTTTGTGATTTGTGCCAATCTGTAACGGTTGGATTGAAATTCAAAAATTTGAGTTACCTTAAATGATATAAATTCATTCTGATCAAGTGTTCAGCGAGAATTCCGAAACTCTTTCCCGCTTTGGTTTTTTTATGACTAGTTATTTTTCAAATTAAGAGCATAATTTGTAGGTGCATCTGATTTGAAATATCTTGTTTCCAATGATAGCAACTGAAAATTCTGGAGACTTTTTTCTTTCCATTTAATGATATTCGGTTTTACAGAAAGTCAGGCTTTGTTTTGCTTCTAGTAGTTTATCTAAATTATTGTGTTGATATCTGTGCAGGTAAATTGAAAAGTTTGTCTCATGGATGCTCTGAGAAAATTTTACCAGAAAATGTCTTTTATTAGTCTGGCTCAGCTCAAGGAGAGTAAATGTGAGCTCAGTCCTTGCTCTTGCTCTGGAATGTCCGCTTAAAAACCCAAGGTTTAGTACTTGCTTTTGGCAGGTGTTACTTCGCTCCGGTCACCTCTCAGACTCTCCGTCTCTAGGCCTGATGATGATGATGGTGAAGTTCGTGGATCTGGAAAAAAGAAAAATGTGTTCTGTGTTGAATCCCGATAAGAATGTACAACGGTCATTCCAATTTTAATAGTTACTTGAGGCCAATTTGGGTGTAATTCTGGTTTAAATACATAATTTAGGTCAATAGAAGCGAATTGGATTATTTTAATAAAAAGAAGAAATTGTGACGCGTTTTGAACAGCAAGTTTATCTGACTTAACTATAGCAGTATTTTAATTTGAAGTTCCGGAATGCTGATTCAGGATTTGTTGTTTAGTAATTGTATCCTCCGATATCAAGTTGACATGCCAGTTAAAAAATATACTTTCACATGCGAATGATAGGGACTGAAATTTCAATCCCATAGTAATACGGAAGCATATATATAAATGATTTTGACCAAAAGAGGCATAGCCGCATGGGAAGGCAACTGCGTCAAGCAAATAACATCTAGCAAGATAATCTAAACAGTCCATGTGACATGACTTCAAGCACAAGTTATTGACTATCGTTATAGTAGGTGCGCACTTTCTGACAACATAACACGATTATCTCAGTAAGGCTTTCCTTTTTCCTGAATGCGTACCCAAAATATCAAAGTACACAGAAGAGTAACCTCTTTATTTTCTCTATTAGTATTGATACTTGCAATTTGTGAACACCACACAATTTGCTGCAAAAATAAGCTTTCCTTCCAATAAGGTAGCATCTGCATGTTTTCTATCCTTGATAGTGGCAGAATGTAGACTTGCAGGTAACGGACGCGCCACCCACATAAAATTAGACTGAAATTCAAACTCCAAAAACTCAAATTAAAATTCATTCACTGATTCATACCTTCTTTTTACTTCCCAATGACATCAAAAGCAGACAAAATAACCCACGGATCAATGGGTCAGAAAACAGAAATTAATTTAAAATAGATCAACAGATGATCTGAAAATAAAAACTGTAAAACATGTTGAAAAGACGGAAATTTTCAAAACCCTAATGCCAATATAAAATATATACAACTTCCTAGAAAACTAAAAGACTGCATGTTATTAAGCTTTTCCTTCGAAAATAGAGGCGTTGGGTTTTAACCCAAGTAGCCTCAATTCAGGATAGTCTTCTTCTCTCAGCTGCATCATCGTCACCACCACTGCGATCTCGCACTCTCACGTTTCTCATATTTGCCATTAGTACGCCTCCCCCCACCTCTTCCAAACTTGAAGCTTTCTCTGTCCTTGCCTCTGTGATTCACATCCCCACCAAAACCACGGTTAAGCCTCCCCCTCGGGCTACTCCTCCTATGAGCCTCAAATGACTTCTGACTTGAATAACGAGGCCTGAAACCCTCTCCATTCACACTCCTCTCAAAAAGCCTCTCAGCATGGACCATTTCATATTGATCTTCTTCAAACCCCCTCCTATGGTCAAACCCATTGCATCTTTGCCCAGAATGCACTGGATGGTGGTAGAACTCATCCCTCTGCCGATGTAATGGCGGCGGCGAGTCCAATGGATGAAACCTCACGTCTCGTGGTGGGCTTCTCCTCATTAAGTTAACAGGTGAGGTGCATCTCCTGTCATTAACACACCTTGGACCATGGGATGGGAAGTGGTGGTGGTTCCTGTGCACCAGGTTCAGTGCTCCAGGCCGATCACCATAATCAGGTCCCATTCTGTGAAGTGGCGACCTCCCTCTCTCGTGCCTTGGCTCATGATCTGCAAGACAGCGACCTCCTGCTGTTGGCGAGACCCATGCATTAGGGGATCTGGTTCTTGACCTAGAAGGAGATCCAATGTGAGATGGAGATATGTGTCGTATGTGGCCCCTATGTGGGGAGAAACTCCTTTGCCTTCTTGGGCCTGGGCTGATTTCTATGACAGGTCTATGATATTGCTCCCTTACTGGCTCTGCAGCACACCTGCCAGGTCGGCCACCTCGAATGCCACCAAACCTGTCAGGGCTTACCACCCTCTCTCTAGATGAACGAAATCCCCGGTGATCTCTCTCTGTAGGGGTCCCATGATAGAAGGGTGAGCTATTCTGACATTTCCTGGAGCTACCTGACGCACCAGTCTTCACCAAAGTGCCATCCGGGGCCACCATGAAGCCATTGCTCTTGACCTTTGCAATAGAAGCGGCAGTTGCATTTCCTGAATTATATGGAGCATACGATGGAGCACCGAACTCTGTTGTCCTATGATGGGTGCGACCTGTATTGATCCGGGTTTCAACCCAATGTTCATCTCTTCGGCTAGTATCAGACTGCCGGGAGGGCCCGCCCCTGCCATGCATCCTAGGAGCTCGAGGATTCCGGTCAGGTCGTGCATCCAAGTCGTCTTCTTTGGACCTAAAAAAAATATCATTGACCAGGGTCAACACAAGATCTTATAATTAAAAGACAAAGCAACTATAAAAATGTGAAATTCAGAAACATATACCTTCTTGATCTGACAAAAGAGTTATCATTCCTAAGCGGGTCATCAGTAGATCTCAGTGTGTCAATGCCTAACGATATCTCTCTCCTAGATGATGAGTCTGGCCTACTTTCCTGCTTCAAAGGAGATCCACTATTTTTGCTCGAACTTTCTGGTTGCTTATCCCATCCTGTTGACTTCTCTCTAGAACTATGCATGTACTCTGCAGTGCTATTCTCGCCTAAATTGTTTGCCTGGTCATTCTCCAACCGCTCAGTCTGATCTTCAGATTCCAAATCCATTTTCGCAATCATGTTAGTGCCCATACAATCATTAATTTGCACAGATGTATCAGCCACCAACAGTTTCTCTTCTCCTTGAGGAGCATCAAGAGTGACAGAGCCCATGACTGGAGCATCAGGCAATGGCTCCATGAGACAATTACCTCGTTCATCAGCTTCACGGTGCCCACGTTCAGTCTCTGTATCATCAAAACCATCAATCCCCCAGTAGGGCATAGCTGGTTCTCTCAGTTCTCCATCTTCATATTGATAGTCATCTTCTTCAAGATCCTTCTTAGGTGGATAAAAGTGTGAATGATCACCGTCATTGGGCAACTCAACAGAACTCCCGTGTCTATCCACTTCGACACCCATTTTATCACTAACAGACAAATCAACTTTCTCTGCCTTCTTTGTGTCAACTGGGTTATGACCTCCATCATTACCGATTATCGGCATCAGGCCAGTTTCAATGTGTGACGGATTTGCAAGGTTCTTCTCCTCAGCAAGTTGATCGCAGTCGCTTTGCCGGGCACTATGCTCCAATTTGTCATCTCCAGTCATGGAATCATGTTCCACTATATTGCCCCCCATCATGGCATCAATTCCTGCCTGATCATTACCCATCACAGAATCCTTAGGCTCAGAATAAGGAGCACTGTCAACAGGTTCCTTGGTGCATTCTTCCGAGATTGGTTCAGGTCCAGTGGTCAGCTCCAATTGAGGACTGACTTCAAGTGGCTTGTCAGTGATAGATTGAGCCATTTTAATCTCTTCTTTTATTTCAACTGGTTCCTTGGTGCATTCTTCCGAGATCAGTTCAGGCCCAGTGATCATATCCAATTGAGGATTGACTTCAAGTGGCTTGTCAGTGATAGATCCAGACATGTTAACCTCTTCTTTTATTTCAACTGGTTCCTTGGTGCATTCTTCCGAGATCAGTTCAGGTCCAGTGGTCAGCTCCATGGATAACTGTTCATGTTCAGAAGCAGACAATTGGTTTGAGTACGGTCCATTGTTGCTCTTGACTTCCTCCTTGGCTGAACTAGGACCAAATGGAGGAATTATCAGGACTGGGCAGGGCGTGATAGATTCCACAATAGAATCCTTGGGACTGACTTCAATAACAATGTTGCCTTCTTTCCTCAATTCAGTCCCAAGCAACTCACAACTTTCCTTTGGTGCGACAATATCTAGCACATCTCCATTATACCTAATAGTACTCTCATGATATTCATTCCTGGCCGTCTTCTCAGGTTCTTCCTTGTGGTTGTTGCACACTTCAGTATTACAAGCCACAGAAGCGGTCTTCTGCTCATCATCCGCACCATTGCCATCTTCTTGTTGGTCCCAATCATCCATCACAGTGTTAAGATCCCAATGAAGCCTTAAATCCCGTGAAACTTTCTCAGACTTAGATGACTTGTCTGATCCATCATTTAATACTTCCTTCGCAGTCTCAATGTGAGAAGAAGAACCCTCCAAAGACACGGATGTGCCACCAGGAGACTGCACTTTAGAAGCTTCTCGAGACATAACCACACCATTTTCTCCTTTAGGTGACTGAACTTCAGAAACTGAGAAGTTGGTGTCCTCGTCTGGCAAGTCACTTTTGCAGGCAGCTTCAGCAAGAATTGAAATTCCAGAGAAATCAACATGGTTGTCAAGAGAGCCTTCCACAAAGGAAGCCGAGCCAGCCTCCAGAGTTGATGCCAGGCTGGAGTCGAGAGGGAGCGGTGCAGGAGAGCCAGTCAGCAATCGCATCCTTTTCTTGATTGGGACATTCTGGACCGTGTCACTAAAGCGCCTACCCAGAATTGTCACACCCAACTGTAAATAGAACATAGAAAAGATCTAACAGTTAGATAAATTTGTTCAACATTAGATACAGACAAGGTCAACCTTAAAAATGTGGCATCCAATACCAAGGTGGTAAATAAACACCTTTTCAGATTCTGAAGCCAGAACTTGATCTGCTTCCTTAAATTCTTCATCTGAGGCATTCTCGCTGCCGTTTGAGCTTGTTGTGGCAGCCTTTTGTCTGTTGCTTTCTCCGGCAACAGAGCTCCGGGCCCGTCTGACAGCCCTCTTTTTGCCCTTAGTCTTCTTCCAGTTAACACAAGGGTCTATGTCTCTAGGCAGCTCCAAGCCAATGTTACTACTGCTCAACATATTTCCAAAGCACCTTTCTCGTCAGCTGTTGATTTTCCTCCACACCTCTAGCAACCACTTGAAAAAGGTAGCACTACAGGAAGACGATGACCGATCAATCTGCAACAGATGTAACATGTGAATTTAACGATTTGATACCATGTCCTGAAATCTCTGTGATCTTCTACTTCTAACAGATCTACTTTTTCTTTTAGCAACTAGCTGTACATTTTTTTTTCCTTTCCCCATTAGGAATCTCTACTTGAGATCTCTCTTGTTTTCCTCCAGGAAGAAATGAGAAAAATTCCCGAAAATTCAGGAACAAGAACAATCCTGGCACCAGAAAGCGCTTAATGTTGGCACAAAATAGAGCTCGATTCAGTATCAACTACTTCTACCGCACCTTTTTCTTCAAATTTCAAAAGGAGAGTAAACTTCTCGCAATCGAGAGCACGAGAGAAAAAAAGAGAGGCGGAGGAACGCAAAACTAAACACGCCTCTCCTTTTCAGTGTCCTGTCTCCTGGCAAATTTAATCCCGAACCGCAAATCTGGAAAACCTGAAACCTCCCGAACCTTCTGAGCGCTCAATCAGATCTGCAATCCTTCTGGCCTCGAAACTACCACAAGACCACATCCACCAAGAGAGGAATCGAAACTCGTCCTTCTAGGCCGTGCAAAATCATCGCCAATGGAGCTGTTCGTGATTGGATTATTTGGCTGAAATATTGCAATCAGAGAGAAGGAGAAGAAGAAGAGGGGTGTAGAAAGGAAGAGATATTGTGCTTCGACTAGGGAAAGAGGTCCAGACCTTCGCTGTATGCGCCAGCGCTGACTCGATCGGAGAGAGAATAAAGTCGATTGGGAAGGAGATGAAGACAATTGGGGTAGGGAGGTGCTCCGCGGTTATTAAGCAGGATAGGAAGGAGGCGTATTTAGGGTTCAGCTTTTTTTTATCTATTTATTCTATTTATATATATTTTTATATTTTTATATAAGTGGCAAGCTGCCACCTGATTTATTTAACAGGATAAATGTTTGCGCTAAAAGTCCACGAAGAAAATCCCAGAGCCTGGTAAGGTATCGGTGAAAGATGGGAAAACAAACAAAACACAAAAACATCTTTGACCCAACTCGTCCAAGCAAAATTCGACCCAACCCCTGTTACTGTGATCGGTCGGTCCATAGCATATCCAGACCACAGATATAATGATTTGAAAGTAATTAACAAATTTAAAGCACACTTCATGAACCAACTGCCCCATCAAAAAGTCTAGCCGCTGTAATTCTAGGAATAAATCTCTTTCTTCAAGGATAGGCAATGAAAAGTAAGCGAAACATTAGCACGGTACGACTGGCGCGAAATGTGGGGCTGGCATGGGTTGAAAATTTGCAACAAGCATTGTGTTCGCAAAAATGAAACTCGATATTTGCACATTGACATACAGATACATTTTTATTAGACTTTTAACATTTGTGATGTAATGACACTTTCCTTTCTTATATTAACATATTTTTCCGGATTTTATGGAAAAAAAAATAAACACATACACGATACGTCAAAAAACAATATGTTTGATTTTCATACTTAATTTTTTACATGATACAAACCACGTCTTTACCTGTAGTACATAAATAAATAGCTAGCTGCATGCATATACATGACACGACACGTATAAAAATTAACTAGACATAAAAAATGATGATTCTTCGGAACTCTTTGAGTCTGTTTTTTTTAAGCTAGGATTCATGATTTCTTTGAGATCATCCTTATTAGCTGTCATTAGGGATGTTCATTGGGTCCGCTTTAGTCGGTTTTGAACCGAACTGAATTAGTTTGGACCAAACAGTTCGGTTTTTCGGTTTAATGGTTCGGTTTAGTTTGCTTTTTAAAACAAATTATAATTTCGATTCGGTTCGGTTTGGTAATTTTCAAAACTGAACCGACTGAACTTTTATATATTATGAATTTGGTCCGGACAGCCCCGGTTTATTTCTTAATCAATTGCATTAAATACTTCGGTTTATTTCTTAATATACTTCGGTTCATTATTAATCAATTGCTTTAAATAAACAAATTAATATATTTTGGTTTGAACCGAACAAACCGAAATAAAACTTTAGTTCGGTTTGGTTCGGTTCTATTTTAGAAACCAAATTATAACTTTGGTTTGCCTAGTTCGGTTCGGTTTTAACCGAACCGAACCGATGAACACCCCTAGCTGTCATTGAGCTACTAGATTATTGACAGTTCTCTGAAGTCTTGATCTAATATTCTTAGCACGAATATTATCAAATCAAAAATAATTTGTCTCGTGGCAAATCATTCAACAAATGGCACTCAATATGTATAAAAAAGGCCTTTGTTTTAGTACTCGAACTCCCCATATAAATTTATATTTCATTGAGGCCTTCTAAATTACATTAATCAGATTCCTGATATAATTTGAGAAAAATCATCACCCCTATCTCAAAATTGATAAATTTTATAAACATCCATTTTTTTTTAAACTAACACATGACAAGTTTTCTAAAATGTCGTTTCTTTAAACACAGCACATGAAATATTTAATTTTGAGAGGAAATTTAGCATTTCAAAATTGACAATTACGAGTCTCGTCCTGGCGAGGAGAATGTGGAGACAGATGCCGAACAAACTCCGTTATTTTTATTTATACTATTTTAAGAAAATAAATTAATAAAATAACCATTGTTTTTTGTCAATTCTAATTCTAGCACGGCCGCACCGGCATTCTGCGGACCCATTTGAGCGGGGCCGCAGAATACCAGAGCGGACCCCAATATGGGGCCGCAGAATGGTTCTGCGGACCCCCTTTTTTTTTTTTAATTCAGTTTCAATTCTCACTGCACGCATCCCTAAAAACCAAATTTAGAAAAACAATTTTTAATTTTGAGCGGACCTAGCTTTTGACCCCTGGGGTGCCTCGGTAAAACAACAGAAAAGAAAAAGAAAAAAAGGGGTCCGCAGAACCATTCTGCGGCCCCATATGGAGGTCCGCTCCGGTATTCTGCGGCCCCGCTCAAATGGGTCCGCAGAATGCCGGTGCGGCCGTGCTATAATTAGAATTGACCAAAAATGATGGTTATTTTATTAATTTATTTTCTTAAAATGGTATAAATAAAAATTTCGGGAACAAACTAGTGAACAAGAAATGGATGAAGTATGTGAGAGGTGTGTGTGAAGGCTGACCATAACTGTATGATACTATGATGTATATGAAATTTGCATGAAAAGTCACATCAAATGAAGATATGTAGTTCAATATAATTATAATCTCACTCAAAATAAAAAAAATAAAAATATATATATATATATATATATATATATATATATATATATTTTATTGAAAGCCCGTAAGCACTTACATTGATTCAAAAGTTTCAGGATAGCTATTACATGATATTAGACAACGAGTGTCTTTGAAAGCATTCAACTATAAAATAAATAAAAACACACAGTGACATTGAAAAAAAAGCATCATGTGGATACAAATTTGATCATCCTTGCTTAATTGTAATTAGAGGAGCCTAGTGATTGTTTTCTCTATGCGCGCTTATTTGTCTTGTTTTTTCTGGCAGGCTACACCGAATCGCAGCTGAGAAGACACTGAATCAAACCGGACCGAAAACTGAATCAACCGAACCGGGACAGTCACCGCTCAGAGGAATGTGCAGCCGAGAAGGCACTGAATCAAATCAAACCAGAAACTGAATCAACCGAACCAGGATAGTCACCTCTCAGAGGAACAGCCAGTGTGGAAGGCAGAAAAGAAGCAGGATAAGAAGAAGAGGGAGAGGAGGGAGACAACATCTTAACATCATCGTCATCGGCAACAACAAAAAAAATACGTACCTTATTCATATATAGCTATAGTAGATACTACGGGAGTGGAAAGAATTTACAGCACCCTCAGTCGAACCACACAGTCGAGACGGATCGAGAAGCAATGGTCAAATCCACTAGACGGAATCACTAAAAGCGGTAGCTAGATCCACTAGTAGAAACACATACTCGAACGGAGTAGAGAAAAAGAGAAGAACACGGAGATAGAGTGAGATCCGGGTAAACGCAGGGGTGGAGGCGCCGAATCGCCTTTAGTTTCTCAACTCTCAAAGCGGCTAGGGTTTTTGGAATGTCTTTTAACCTCCTGTGAGCAACTGAGGTTAGTACATTACCAAAAAAAAATAGGAAAGCATGCAATTTAAAATCATTCTGGAAAGCATGCAATATTTTAGTGTTAGTACATTACCAAAAAGTAACTACCTAAAACATTCTGGAAAGCATGCAATTTAAAGTCCATTTGGCCCAAAAATATTCCTTCTCTCATGTGAGCAACTGAGCATCTCCGGACAAAACCCAGCTATGAACAGGCCCAAAATTCCACTTTACAGACTTATAATTTTTTATTAATAAGTTTTTTTTTATGGTTCTATTAATAAGTTTAGAACATCCATAATTTCTCTTGGGTCTATTTGGATTGTCTAAGGAATAGTTTAATAATAGTTTGACTCAGATTAGTGTGAAAATAGCGTAAAAACAGTGTTAATCGAGCATCATAATTAGAATAATGACGGAGGATAAGAATAAAATATGATATTTTCTCTTTTTTCTTCTCAACTAACTCAATTTTTTTCACAACTTATTTTATTGAGCACCCTAATTTTCGATTTCACTTTTTATTATTGTTATATTTAACACAATGTGATTCACTATTTATTGTTATTCTATTATTTCATGCCTACATTGTTTCTTTTATTTAGCAAGAAAATATTCAACCAGTGACAAAATTACTGATGTAAAATTTACATCCTCAGTGAAGAAACAACGAATCCGTCCGGTACAAAGCATCCAGAACTGGTACCGGTTTGACCAAAACAAATAAACATAAAATTAAGTATAATGATTTCCTATTCCATGCCTTGTTGGCATGTAATCTACTTGCTACTTAGCTTGCCGAGCGGTGTACCGCTGAAGTAACATGCAACATGTACCCAACTGGCCAACTGGTACCAGTCCCCTAGTGCATACAGCATACAGTCACATTTTTTGCTTATATAAAACATAAATTCCAATTCTTCTACATCGGTTGTTTTGCCATGATATGCAAATAAATTAAAATGTAAATGGAAAAAAAGAGAGGAGAAAATTACTTTCAAATTAAGAGCTCAGAAGAAATGTGACAGAGGGAAATGGACAGTCGACGACGACTCCTTGTTATAATCGGGGTCTCTATCGACTCCACGTGTAACACTATGCAAAAATGTGTATATGAAATTTATGATTGAAAAATAAAATACGAGATGTCTGAATATAAATTTCCATAAAATATGTTATGTTCAAAGAATAAGTATCATATTTCTAAACAAATGAATAAAATAAACAAGTTAATTTAAATTAATTACGAAGAAACAAATTATCAACAGATATATTCAACTATAATAGCAAAGGAATACTTGGTAATATTTATAACCTTCTCTTAATTGATTTAGGTTGATTTACAAAATTTAAAAATTGGAGGTTGAAAGTGAAATTTGGCATGTGGGACCCACGCCTCTATTTTCCCATCCTTTATCCTTTAGTTCTCTCTCTTTGACCAATGCATGGGGTCCCTTCTGGGGTCTCTCTTTGACCAAAACCATCTCTTCCTCTGTTGCTTGCGCAAAAGAAAGAACAAAAAACTAAGAAACTGAAAAGGGGTTTTTCTCTCTTGACGGTTGATGCGATTGAATCGCTGACTATATTCTATCTCTCAGCGCATCTAGATGTACTGTGTTGAATTATCAAGGGTTTGTTTGTAAGAAAGTATAAAATAAAGTAGAAAATCTGTAAAATTCCTATCGTTGGGTAATATTCTCTTGTCAGGGGGGTTAAATTGCAAAAAGAGAAATTTTCATAACCTCGGCTGGAAACAGAAAATGAAATATTAATTTAATTGTGGGCTTTGAGCCTTTGACTACAAAAGGAAAATAAAAAAGTATAAATAAATAAATACTAGAATTATTGAACTTGACATTCGAGCTTGGTACAGAAAATGTGAAATTGGAAAATAAGATGAGAATACTTAATTCAATGGACTCTGTAGGAAAATAAATGGACTTGGACCTTAATTGTTTGCATATGGACTGAATTGTCGGATTTTGGACTGATTGGATTGAAATTGTATTGAATTAGAAATGATTAATGAAGTAACAAAATAATTAATCAAAAGGTGTCATTAATTGAAAATGAGTACATTTATTAATCAAACACAGATCGGGGATGATTATAGATATGCTCAGTTTTGTGTATGAGGACTTATCTGATATTAATGAGCATTGTATGACCCCACAAGTAGTTAAACTTGGAAGATAATAGTTCTAAGAAAATAATAAGTTAAACTATAAACAGTTAAAGGAAAATAAGATTGTTCTAAAATCTAAATAAAATTGTGTTAAGTACTTACATAACTCTAGAGAAAGTTACTAAATAAATACGTGGGATATACATGGGATTTTACATATTGAAATATGTAAATTGTTTTGTTATACTTAATTGTTATAAATATTAATCAGAATATATATTATTCTGATATAGGCATAATTATGAGAAAGACTGATGAGACAGAATGATCAGGAAGAACCGACTGTTATCGATCTCACATGTTACCTACGATATCAAGTGCGGGGTTATGGGATTAGTCTGAGATTCATGACTAAGAATTAAATCGTAATTCACTGTGCATTTTGGATATTTGATTGACTGCATTGATTGAACTGTTGCATCATATGCATAGCCCAATACAATTGAAACTGAATTACAGGTAAGTCTGTTGACTATCATGTTGATATTGTTTATCGATTGATTGATTCTTATTGCAAATGATTGATTGAGACCACAGTAATTGAATTGATTGAATATTGAATACTGTAATCCTTGAACCTCCATATAGTGGAGAAAAAGGATTAATATATTGTAAAGTCTAGCTAGCTACTAGACTTTACTTGAAGACCCTTATGCGCATATGGTGAATGGCCCCAACTGAACCTAGTACCGGTTGGGTACGAGATATTGAATAAATTGAATTGTGACTGTAAGACTAATGAACTGTGTCTTATCAATGATTTTCTTTCCGATAATGACAATATTGTGATATTGATTTCGTAATGTTTTTGTTAATCAAATTGTCAGGATAGTTAGAACTGTCTTATCATTAATTTTCTTTCCGATAACGACAGTATTGAGATATTGATTTTGTATTATTTACGTTAACAAATTGTCAGGATAGTTAGAACAATATAAGTCCTAACACGACACATACATGTTATGGTATCTCCAGTGTTACCAGATTAGAAATTGTAAAGTTAAGAAACTGAACGTTACCAGACTTTATGGTTTAAAAGATTTTGACCCAAACAATTTATTCTGATAAGATCCTTAGAGTTCTGATTTATTTATGTAATTTTTGTTGTTCAATTGGATATTGTTATTGAGCAATTGCATTCGTCATTATGAAATGAACTGTTAGTTTCTTGAGCGGAGATTTCATTCTGAATATGGATTTTCTTCGAATCAAATAACCTGAGTGGCAATTAGCACTGAAGAATAATTTATTATTTCTCACCCGTTTTCCCTTGTGGGATTCACAGGTTTGTTAGACGAAGATAGAGAAAAACTTTTGAGATTATAATTGACAGCAAAGCCACCTAAAGGTATGGGATTTGAGTTTATTATATCTGACAGGGTGCAGAAAGTATATCTCTAGCATCATCCACTGTAAAATGTCAGATAATTATTGTAAATAAATTAGGATGTGGGAAAATAATTGATGTTATTGGCAATGCACAAAAAGATTCATGTCTTATGTTACATATATTGAATGGTAAATAGACGCGGTAGAATTGTTGCACCTCCGGATCGGGGGTGTGACACCACGTAATGAGACACGGTAAATAGACGCGGTAGAATTGTTGAACCTAAAAGTACGTCTAACGGCCATCATACCTACTCTTTTTTGTTTTTAAAATATTAATTAAAGAGGAGGGTTTCACTGCCTCTTTATATATTAGACATGGAAATACATTAGTTTGGATGCGTCATTTGAAGTCAATCTGATAGGTTTTTGAGTTAAACTCACAAAGAAACATGGTGAGCTTAAGAACACCCTAATTCTCTCGAATTAGTAATTAGTGGGATCGCAATAACCATAGTACCAGTTTGTTTCTTGCTATCAAAACTTAGAATCCGTATCCAGGGGCGGACCCACATGTAACCAGGGGGGTCAGTCACCCCCCCTAGATTTGAGTTTTAATGGAAATATATCGGTCCTGACCGATTTTGCCCCCTCTTAAAATTTTTTTTTTTGCCCCCTCTGAGTTTCTGATTTGTAATTCGGGTTAAATTTAAGGTTTAAATTAAAATAATTTTTTTGAATTATGATTGCAATTAGAATTATAAGTTAGAACATCAGACATTATAAGTCAGAGCATTGAAAAATATAAATTAAAATATTATTTTTATCGAGTACCTAATTAGTTAATGGGTTTAAACACAATTCGCTATTTTTTTCCTCTCTAATGAAAATCCTTAACCCACCTCTGTCTGTATCACCTAGGTAACATAATATTTATGTTTGGATCCAGACCGTTCAAACAGAATTTTTACAAATATAAAAGGAACCTTTCGAATTTGTCTGAATTTTGATCAGGCGGTATAGTAAAGAAAGTGATCGATTAAGCAGTTTCAGTTTGATTTGAAGACTATGTAGTGCTACCGGAAAAGTCCGCTGGTGGAAGGAAACTTCCCCTAGAGTATATCTAAAGAGTACAAGTAGGATTAAGCTATTCATCCAAATCTAAACAGAAATATTATGTTACCCCAGAGGATATGAATTTCAAAACATACCCCTTGTTAGATAAAGAAATCTTCAATTGTGCCGTTTTATAGTTTTTCATTCTCTAACCAATTCATATTTTCTCGACTTTCTCGGCCTTAAATAGATGAAAAGGACGAAAAACTAGGCCCCGTTTAGGCCCAAAAAGGGTAGGAGCAGCTCAGAGGCCCCATATAGGAATAACAAAGCGCACGACCGAAAGGTTGGAGAGGCGCCCAGTTCGCTCCGGTTGCTAAAATTTGTTGTACACATGCAGTACAACTTGTACAGTTGTACTAACAGTTTTAGTTGCATGACGTCTTTCCTTTGTGTTGATTGCTTCTAAAGTTTTGATGCTCTTGGTTTATGGATGATATTACTGAATACCCTTACTGTGGCATCTGAATTCTCTTATTGGATGGACTACTGTTACTAACCAATAATCCCTGTAATCTACTAATTACGGACGATGACAATAGTATTTAAGATGTACGTTTAGAGAGATGATATACAAAATAAGCTTTCTAGATTCTTGAAATACTAATAAGTAAAAAATTACACTCGTCCTTTATTATGAGATAATGGATATCTACAGTAAAAACATTAATTAAGGAAACCAAATCCTAATCTTTTGGTGTAGATTTTCACTCAAAATCTAAGATCAAGTGTGCAACACTTCTAATTGATTGCCTCGGAATCAAAGAAGTCATTTCAATCTATTTCATAGAAAAAGTATCAAGTGCATTTGGCAAAATATTTTTTACCGAAGGCTTCTCGGCAAATGAGAAAAAAAATAGAAGAAAATGTTAACTACTTCGCATTAATGTTAACAGGGTTCCCGTCTAGATTACGGACTATTTTGTATGTTACTGTTTTACCCCCACAGGTCAAAGCTCCTCGCTAGACCTGGTCCAGCGTTGAGCAATCAATGGAAAATCTGATATGTGGCGTGATTTCTCTGACTTTGGAGACCAGATTCCAAAACAGAAGGATACTTCTCTCTATTTCCTACCTCGCGCCCCTTCTCCCCTTCCTCACCTCCTCTACCAATCAAATCTCAACTCAACCTACTAATCTCCCAGTTTCATCAATCAGCGAATTTCCGCTTTTACCCCTCATCCAAGATGATGCACATGACCTTCTACTGGGGCAAAAATGTCACGATCCTCTTCGATTTCTGGAGAACCGATTCATGGTTTGGTTACTTGCTCTCCCTCCTCGCGCTCTTCATCGCCTCTGTCTTCTACCAGTACATGGAGGACCGTCGGTTCCGATTTAAGATCCTTGCCGAGTCAAAGCCCGCTTCATCTGAGTCATCCATGGAGACTCCCCTGCTCCATTCAAAAGTGATTCGCGGGTGGAACCTCGCGCGGACTGCTACGGCAGTGCTCTTTACGGTCAATTCTGCAATTGGGTACATGCTGATGTTGGCAGTGATGTCATTTAATGGAGGTGTTTTTATTGCTATTGTGGTAGGACTTGGGGCTGGATATCTGATTTTTAGGAGCGGAGAAGATGAGGTTCTGGTCAAGGGAGACAACCCTTGCGCTTGTGCCTGATTTATGGGTCCCTCTTCTCTTTGTTCGGTATTTATTTAGCTTCTTTTGTTGCTTCATTTTGGTCTGTCTGTGTGTCTCAAGCAAAAAAAAAAGAATTTGGTCTGTGTGTCGGTATTTGGTGTGATATACTTCTCTCAAGGGCTTGCGAGTTTCAAAATTATCAACTCGCATTATGAGTGTTCAAAAGAAAAAGAAAATGGATGTGCATTAGCCATTAGAATAAATTGAAAAGCGGTAGACAAGTAATTTAAAAAATTGTAATGATGTAATATATATTATTTTAAGCCTTGAGCTTAAAAGAATACCTTGCGTATGATAATAGAAGTGTCATCTTTACGATAAGCTTAAAAGAATACCTTGCGTGTGATCCAATCCAAGTGTCATCATGACGATGCAGATTCTTTAATTCTCATATGAGAAAGGACAAAATATTTAATTGGATAATTTTCTTTTTGTCTTGTGTTTGATAGTTTTTGGGTCTAGATGGAAAGATTGCGTGACTATGCTTGGGTGTTCCGGTTTGCCTTGTGTCAGTGTATTTTGGAAAATCAACTTTTCTTTTCCTCAAAAAAAAAAAAAATCAACTTTTCTGTTGTGGAACGCTCCTGAGATATGCATCTAGCCTTCGAAGAAAAAGAGTTTACTGTGTATATAGTCAAATTGTTGCTTAATTGGGTTTGGGTAAACATGAAGAAGAAACTGAAATGAGTCTGGAATTACCATCTTGGCTGGTCTCTGTACCAGCACGGTTTAGATTATACCAGTATTTTATTGGTATGAGCAAGATTTCTGTCCCTGTTCAAGGCATGGAATGAACATGACAAACATTGGGACTTCTTAGAGATTTCAACTTCCAGGTTTTAATGGATGTTATGGGTAATTTTCTCCAAACAGCAAATCGTAATTTAAATTAAATCTATGAAAAGCCCCCTTCAAATCAGATATAGACATACATGCTGCCGATTTGCAGTGCTCTAGGCCTATAGGTCATGGGTGTGGTGGAGTTAGATGAAGTAAATTTCTTACATTTTACTTAAGCTGTCAAATAAAATGTAAAATAGGAGAATTAAAATGGAGTTACGGCAAAGTAAGATAAACTCTCTCCAGACTAATTTACCTCCATAAGAGCTCATTGTCAAAGATAAAATTCATTTTCTAATTTTTCTCTTTCTACAGACAGAAAAATTTTAAGTCATAACTCAAGCTGTCAATTGATTGGATGGTTCGGATCTTGTCCATCTGAGTTTATATTTATACTTGAGCAGCTTGTTTTCTGGTTTTTTGGTGCAAGGAAAAGAACAGGAATAGGATAGTTTTCTGGTTTTTTCAGTTTTTTCTGTTGTTGGTTATTCTTTTTGTGGCCGAACAATAGCTGTAAAAGTGTAATTAGTAGTAAATCCAACCCACAAGCGTCAGTGCATAGTGGGTAGGTGGCTGTAACCTTAGTAGCCTCTACTATGAATTTCAAAAAAAAAAAATAGCAGCTTGTTTTAGATTTAGGTTCCTTCTTGTCAGGTGATCATAGCGAACTTCCTTTGGATCAATTGGGCCATATATCTCAAATATCTCTAGTCTTGTAGATGTTGTGAGGTGACGGGCTGGTTTATTCCTAATTCTACTGATTTATAGCTGAAATCTTTACATTATCTTGGGCCATATATCTCAAATATTGTTGAACCGGCCCATTAGATATGCGCCTGGATAGGGCTGTCAAAAAAGCTCGCGGCTCGTCTCTAGCTCGCTCGCTAACAGCTCGCTCGGTAGTGGACCGAGCTGTTAACGAGCCAGCTCGGTTCAGGCTCGGGCCAAAATAAACGAGCTGAGCCAGGGGTCAGCTCGGCTCGTTAAGCTACAGTGGATTTAAGGTTTAGCCCCGTATAATTTTCAGTCCAGTCTCATTTTCAAAGGCGCAATTATGCAAAATTGATGTATTTTCGGTTTGGGAAGAAATAATATGGGCTTCAATTGCTTGAAGATGTGCCTGCTGGACGATTTCTTAAATTTTTTGAATGAGCTTTCTTATTTTTTATTTTTGAATTTGTATAATAACAACCCAATAAAGTCCAACGAGCCAGCTCGTCAGCTTGCGAGCTAGCTCGGACTGGCTTGTCACAAGCTGAGCCAAGACTTTTGGCTCGGGACCCCTAGATCCGGCTCGCTCGGCTCAGGGTCGGGCCAGAATTAACGAGCTGAGCCAAGGCCCAGCTCGGCCCGAGCCAGCTCGTTTACAGCCCTACGCCTGAATGAATTTGTACTCGTAATCTCGACATTATTAGAGAAGTAATGTTGCAAGTCATATAATCTCTGTTATAATTAAAATGGGGAGGGGGGGGGCCTATTTTATTAAATCGACAGTACGAGACTAGGACAACATAATAAGGCAACAAAAGATTCATGTGAACTCCGATGTTCATCATTTTTATTTTTAATAAGGACTCATGTTCCGACATCTATGTTATAAAATAAAGACAAAGATAATAAATAAGATAAAGAGAACACATAAAAGATGACAATATTTTTATTTATATATTATTCATACAAGATTAATACAAGATTATAAAACCTTTATTTATAAGCAATAAATTCTAAATGAAAAGCCATCTAAATAAATGGAGAAATGAATTTCAATAGTAGTGGACATCAATTCCAATAATAGTAAAATAGTGAGGAAATCAATTAAAAATTAATATTGAGAATTACAAAATAAATAGACCATCCACGGTTATATTCATAACAATCTATTTACTGTACAAGTTTTTTTACGAAAATTTAATCCGAGTCTCCTCGTAAATAGGAGAGCCTGTATTATCATTTATGCTGGGCCTGTGATGAGCTTAATAGTACACCCATAATTCAGAATCATCCCCATAAGGAGAAAGTTGGGTAGTTTGGGCCCAAAAACCATTCTACGTGCAGCCAAGGGAAATTGGTTATAAAGCCGTCGATTTTTGGGCATGATAAATTACTTTATGAGTAGGGGCAGACATGTTAACTTTGGATTCCATTACTTTTGGAGTTTTGGTGGGTACCGGTGTTGTCAATTGGGTAGTTTGGTCGAATCCGCATCCTCTGCATTAAAGTACTGTTTGAGTTAATTTTCTGATGGTGCGATTAGAATTCGGACCAATTTGATCCACGTTTATAATGCACGGAGTCTCTTAAAATTAGTGTGGATTTAAATTGATGGTCCAGATCTTAACTCAAAATTTGAGTTAACCCAGAGGATATAAATTCAGTTTGGTCTCGGTCATTGTTTTCAAATTTGAATGTCATTAGAGAACTTGTTTTTGGTCTTGTGACAAATATAATGCTCTATGTGTGAGATGTCATATATATGAAATCTGAATGGAAAAATCTTTTTTGAATATTAAATAGTTGGATGGCTTGATATCCAATATTTACTGAAAAAGCATTGAACGTGATTATTGTACACAAATTTGCATTGCTTTTGTGTCAAATGTACATAAAGCATTTCCAAGTTAAAATAATTACCGTCGACACTACCCCTTTCCATTGTTAACATTCAAGGTTCAAAATAGGATTATTGCGTCATCGCTTTTAAGGTCCGAAAAAACTATAGTTCAACTATTGCGAAGCTATAACTAGCTATTTAGAATTCTAATAAAAACAAAGCTGATAGCGTTATAGCTTTTAAAGTAAAAAAATATTATAGCGTAGCTATTGTGTAGCTATAGCTAATTATTTAGAACCCTGAATAAAATTACAACTTTGGCGCTGGCAAGTCGACGCCTACGGGCATCTTTACGGTCAAAACGGCGTACACAGCTCTCAAAATTGGACCAAGGACAAAAGAGTCAATTTCAAAGATTGGAAAGTCAAGGCACTGCCGAGATTCAAAATCTTTGCATGGCTGGCTATCAAAAACAAGATCCTCACTCATGACAATCTACAAAGGAGGAGTTGGAAAATAGTCAGTAGATATTTACTGTGTCATGAGAATATCGAAACGGTGCAGCACCTATTCGAAGAGTGTACCAACACACTGGGGTATACAGAAAATTAAGAATGTATAAACCTGCACAGAACTGGCCAGCAAAGCCAGCAATAGAGGTAACCAACAAAGACAAAATAGGGAAGCTGCAGCATACACAACAATCGGCGATGATGATCATGCAGTTCGTAATCTGGAGGAAGCGATGTGCCCGGTCATTTACTGACAAGAGCAAACAAATCGAAGATATAATGGAAGAAATCAAATGGCATCTGCAGCTATATGAGACATTAAAGCTACATGCCTCAGGAAGAGGCGGTACATAATCAGGCACGGAAAAACTAAACCAACCAAAATGATATGCAAAAAACAATAACACCCGAGGAGAACTGATACTAGCGTACCGATATTGGTACCAGTAAGAAACAAAATATGAGACCAGCCTGATAAGGAGAGAAAGCACTACCAACCTTACTGATGGCTCTCTAATTGTTCTTTCTTTATTTTGTCTTGCTTTAATTAATTTCTGCTATTTACTTTCATGTTTCAATTTCTAGTTTAACTTCAATTTTATTTTCTTTCTACTTTCAAATTACGCTCAATTTTTTTGAGCAAACTTTTTCTTTCCTTTAGTCGTTACCATCTTCGTGTAACGAACTTATTAATATATAAATGTGGACTAGACTCATATTTTTCTTAAAAAAAAATTTGGCGCTGGCCCGGAATCTGACATCGCCAGCCATTTTGAAATGTCAAACTTTATCGGATGGTTGAAGGCGCTACTCAAGACTTCTTTGCATTATCTCCATTGGGCAGCAGACCGTGTAGAGATTCAATAATATTACAACTTCACGATTCAATAATATTACAACTTCACCACTGGCGCGTAATCTGAGTACCTGACATCGTCAGCCATTTTGAAGTCGTTCAAACTTGATCGAACGGTTGAAGCTCAGACATTTGCAATATCTCCAACGGAGCAGCAGACCATCGAGACTACCCCTTTCCATCGCAAAATTTACAACTTTGCCACTGTCCCAGAATCTGACATCGCCAGCCGTTTTGCTCAAAGAGGCGCCACACCTACAGACCAGCCGCGCAGATACTCACGTGGAACAGCTTGTATAATTGTACTTGCTATGGCTGTTCTCTTTACCAATCGCTCCCTTTGAAAAATTGAATTTTCAAATACTACGCATTTTTATAAACGAACCAACTGGAAACCACTGCACAAATGCCCTTCTGATTTCGGTTTCATGTACCACTAGTGTTCCATCCGTTTGTCGAATTTGGTTAATCATATTTGCCTTTCTTCGCTGTGTTGCCATCATGTGAAAGTAGGAGGTATTTCGATCTCCTTCGCTGTGTTGCAATACTATAAGGCGATCTACTGTGGCGACCCGACTCACCAACAAAACCCCGCCCCCTACTTTCAGCATCTCCAACCAGCCACCTACCCGACCATCCCCCTGACCGAACACCCCCCCCTCATCGCCCCACCCTCAGAGTCAGAGATACGCGAAACACTGTTCAGCATGAGTCCCGATAAGTCCCCCGGTCCTGATGGGGTGACGACTGCTTTTCTGCAACAGAACTGGGAAATCTTGAAGGGAGATCTTGTGGCAGCAATACATGACACTTTCCAAACGGGCTTGGCCCCCAAAGAGTGGCTGACCTGTCACATTGTTCTCATTCCCAAGGTGCCGGAACCACTTATTATGAAAGATTATAGACCGATCACAGTAGGGAACACGGTCTACCGTTTGCTAATGAAGATTGTGGCGACACGGCTACAGAAGCACATGGGGGAGCTCATTTCGACAAATCAGACAGCCTTCCTCAAAGGCCGTCACATTGCGGACAACACCATCTTAGTCCGAGAAGTCATACACTCTTTCAACAATGCCAGTTACAAACACAGGTCCTTTATGCTCAAGGCTGATGTGAGTAAAGCATTTGATACGGTTCAGTGGCCTTTCGTAATGGCATCAATGCAAGCCGTAAACATGCCTCAAAAATTGATCGATTTGGTTATGTCATCCATGGCAGCCAGCAAGGTGACTCTACTGGTCAATGGCGATGGCCACGGGTTCATAACCCCGAATAGAGGATTACGGCAAGGCTGTCCGCTTTCCCCATACCTCTTTATTTTGTCTATGGAATTCTTGTCAAAACAGCTGCATCTCTCCATGCAACAGGGGCAGATCAAAGGAATTAAGTTGGCTGCCACGGCACCAAGGTTAACACATACACTGTACGCAGATGACCTAATTATCATGGGCGATGCTAGTTTGGAAGAGGTGAGACAATTCAAAGTGGTCCTTGACTGCTTTGCCCAATATTCGGGTCTTTCTGTCAATACAGACAAATCAATGTTGTGGTTTAGCAAGAACTGCGATTATGAATGCTCACAGGAAATAATCAGAGAGTTTGGGGCAAGAATGGCAAACGAAAGAGAAAGGTATTTGGGGGTATTTATAACACATGGGCATGTCAATAACGACCTAACACACATACTACTGCTACAGAGAATGAGGGATCGGCTGGCAGGATGGAAACTTAACATGCTCTCACCTGCGGGTCGCGTGGTACTAATTAAATCTGTCCTGGCATCACTACCGGTGTATTTCATGACAATTGGGAAGATTCCGGCTAAAACAATTAAGGAAATCACTGGTTTGATGCGGCGCTTCTTATGGGGCACAACCGAGGGGAAAAAGTGCTTTGCATTAATTGCGTGGCACAAATTGTACCACATGGCCGAAGAAGGTGGTCTAGGCATCAAGGATCTCAAATTGTTCAACGAGGCGCTTCTCTTAAAATTGGTATGGCAGCTGGCAGGGAACGAAAACAAATTATGGATAGCGGTGTTTCGAGCTAAATACTTTGCGAGGGGTGGTTTTTGGTCGGTTCAGACACGAGCTGGCACTAGCGCTCTCTGGAGAGCTTTACAGGATCTTAAACCACTGCTGAATGAGAGTCTCCGATGGAGTATTGGGGATGGCAAGTTAATAGGGGCTATCAATCAACCGTGGTACGATGGTTGGGAAATACAGCGGATACTAACAAACGAACAAAGGGATCTCACTGTGGCAGCACTATTTAATCATGGCACACAACAGTGGGATACTGACAAGATAGGGGACTTGATGGGCAATAGTGCGATTCCTTTGATACAAAGTACGGCAAGAAAACCAAAACTACTACCTATCATTGGCGACAAACTCATTTGGATGGCAAGCAAGAGAGGCTCTTATACCACTAAGGAGGGCTACAAAATGCTACGAGAGGCAAACCTGGTGCTACCAAACTATCCAGAGGATAAAAAAAGGGCATGGCGCAAACTGAAACAGTGGAAAGACCTGATACCAAGGGTAAAGATGTTTATTTGGCGCGCAATTCATGATGGACTGCCTACCTCTAATGAAATACACCGTCGGATCTCAACAGTGGACCCAGCATGCCCAAGATGTGGTACCGAAAATGAATTTCTATCTCACTTGATTTTTTTCTGTGCGGTATCAAGAGCAACGTGGTTTATCTCTCAATTCTCACTGAGGGTTGACAACATCCCTCTGGACTTCACACAAGCCCTGCTGCAACTTACATCTCACTTGCAACCATCACAAATCACCACCTTTTGCAATACCATGTGGATGCTTTGGAAGGTTCGCAATGAGGAGATCTTTCAGGCAAAGAAAACTACGCCACAGGGAGTACTAGCCAGGACAAGGCTGCTGGAAAGAGAGCAGGTGTTGAAGGCGGCTCAAACACCCAACTGGGGAGACACACTGATATGCATACAAGAAGGATCGGTACCTATTCTCATTGACGCCTCATGGGACTCAACAAAAAAGGCGGGTATAGCAGTCATCACCTATGACCAAGCAGGGAGAATGCAACGGGTGCAGGCAACACATACCACGGCCAATGACACTCTCCATGCCGAATCAAAGGCTTTGCTAGCTGCCCTTCTACAGTGTACCGGTACCAGTACCGGGCATGATGGCCAAAGGTATGTTATTTTCTCGGACTGTAAACTCCTGGTCAATGCGGTAGCAAGAGACCAGCCTGAACACTTACCATCGTGGAGGGCACAAGAAACGGTGGTCCGGTGTATAAATCAGCACAAAGCATGCAGAGGGAGCGTCCTAATTGAGCATGCTCCAAGAGCGAAATTGACGGCACCACACCATGTTTGCAACAAAGCACGAAGAGAAGGCATCAATTTCCAAGGTCGACCGCCTGACGGGGCAACGGAATTCATGCAAGTCCCAACAATACTCAACTCAAACCACTTCAGGTTTGTGGCGGGTACAAGATAATTCAACCAACTAAAGCACACTGCAGGTCTGGAGAAGTACATCCAGAGGCAAGCTACAGTATGGATTGAAGAAAATGAACCAACACAATGATATGGTCTGTGACCTGTCTCTTACAATGTTTCTCTTTATTCCAAGAATTTCTTAGTTATTACTGTACTAGTTATTTCACTCGGTACTGGTAAAACAGTTACCAGGTTTTTAATTTCAGATGTAATGCACTCTATTATGGTTTTAATACAATGCCTACGGGTTTCCACTCAAAAAAAAAAAAAAAAAAACTGGAAACCACTGTATACCAGTGGTTACTGGTTCGTGTTCCTCAGCTCCAGGCTTACGCAGTCTAGTAATTTATGTACCAAATCAAGCACTATTCTCTTTTCAAGTTTTCATTAATGAGGTTAATGGATTATGGACCTGTTATAAACCGGCGAAGAATTTCAAAGCCACATAAGATTCTTACTCAGAAGTTTACACATGCTTTAAAAAAAAAAAAAAAGATGTAGGCATGCCTCGAATCCATATCCTCGACGGTACCGTAAAAGATTTCCTTTTACAATTAGCTACTTACGGTTGAGATTAACTCTCATCCGGTTTGGGATTCGGGCTGACTGAGGGGCAGTATTATTGGGCTTAGAGATTCGTGCCAAGTTAAAAAGAACGGTCCAGATCAAGTAATTGTAAAAGATTCCCTTTTACGGTACCGTCGGTGATATGAATTCGGCATGCCTCTGGATGACTGTTACCTGGGAAACCTCGTCCTGCGAAAGACCTATTAAAAGCAAAAAAGAAATGGGTAAGGACTCACAAATTTAGGAGCTTCTATAACAAATTAACAATAGAATGGAAACCGAGGACGACGCTCCCCATATGTCTCTGCGTCACGTGATTTAAATTACATTAATTTAAAAACACAAGTGATAAACTGATAATGACCTCCCGGGTAATGTACCTCCTAAAGATCCAAAATGAAGATTTCAACAAATTCAGAAAACCTTCTAAAAGAAATTATCGTGGATAACAAGGAATTGATATCATCTAAGAGACTCCACTTTGAGTTTGAATCGGGTCTGTTCATTATGAGTACAAATCAGCTGTTATTTTTTTTGAAAAAACAGGTTTCTGTTCTTCCTCATGTAACTGTTTAATTTTTTTCATCAGTGAAGATCAACGGTTGGATGAGAGAAAACAAAAACAAGTAGGTTCTTTATATAAGCACAAATCTTAAAAAGACTTTGTGCATTACAGGTTTGGATCAGATTGATTCAGATTTTGTTCAGACGGTTCAAATTCAAACTCAAACGATGAGGAACACGGATTCTCAACTAGCATTTTATTAAAAGTTTTTTCCTTTTAAAAATTCAGATTTATTTTTAGAAAACTTGCATAGTTGTTAATTTTTCTTGATGGTGTGATAGAAAATTAGAAACCATACTAATGCTATTGTTTCTTAAAAAAAATTCAAAAAAAATTGTGCAAAACTAATAATGTTAGAATTTCGTTACTTATTTTCTATGCCTATAGCATTTGACATAGGAATTCTATTGAAATTACAGCATTAATGTGGTTTTTGTAAAAAAAAGTCAAGAAGAGACATAGTAGTAACTAGTAATTATGGTTTCTACCAAACCGTCTACAAAAATTAAACCATCATAGTACTTTCCTAAAACTATTTTTGAGTTAAAAAAAAAGTTGTTTAATTTACACAGTCATTGAATAGATTTTTCAAAAAGAATAAAAAAGAAAAGAAAAAAGATGGTATTATAGAGAGCATATGTATAGTAAAAAGATGAAATTTACTTACTTTTGAGTCATTTATATGTATAGTAAAAAGTAATTTACACGTTTATTGTTTAATTTACTCTCAGGTACTTCCAAAGAAGAAAAAGATGAAATTTCAATAAGGTTTTGCTTTGAATATGAAATTTATTTGAAATAAGACAAAATTGCAGGTCAATTGTTCGTTAGCATGACAAATCAAATGTTAGGATTAAAATATTTAAAAAATAATCTTTAGAATATGTCGAAAATAAAAAAAAAATCCGTCCAACTTTTGTTTTTGAAAGAAATGTCATAAGAACCCATAACATATAAAATATAAATTATTTTCCACCCTCTGACTCACTTTTCATTCTCTTTAATCTAATTTTAAATTTTCCAAATATTAAAATTTGACTCTCTTGATTTCCTTTGATTAAATACATAAGTACCTGTGCCTACGGGCTTTTCTTCTTCAAAAAGAAAAAAAAAAGACCCAAGTACTTGACCACTCTTTCGATTTTGATCTTGAATCTCTCCGATGAGATACCATACACAATCATCCGCTTTGTAGGTTAAAGTGATTAAAGATTATGACAATTAAGCCTTGCTCCAAAAGCTAGTAAAGGAGATGGGGTGAGCTGAGGAGTGGTCGGCTTTTCAATTTTGTGATTACTTGTTCCACAAAGTTCTCATTTGGAAGGAAGACAATAAGAGAAAAAACGGATAGAAAAATAATAAAAGACACGAAATATTTACTTAAAAGTATAAAGTAAAAGGGGAGGGCTATTTTTTAGCAAATACTAATCCTAATAAGGAATTTGAATCACCTGAAGTAATTCAAAGTTTGAGGATTCGAACAAGTATGATCGTATGAATATTTAAGAGTCCCAAAATATGGTTACATCAGATCAAATTCATCCGAATTTAAGAAAAAAGTATTAGATGTATCATCTAGAAGAAAATATATCTTATCATGTTTCTCTCTTTATGCGAGCATTAATTTTGATTTTCTCCCAAATTCTTTTAGTTACTATTTTAAAATTAAATAAATAAAGAGTCGTCATGTTTTTTTCAAAATATTTAATTTTAACTGATACACAACTATTATTTGCGCACCATCAAGAGTTAACATGCAGGTATTATCTGACCAAATAGTATGACAAATTGTACCCAATTAATCATGTAGATAATACTTGCGTACTGAATAAAAATAAAAAAATTAAAATAGTATGACAAATATCTATTTCTTTCAAATGATATATAAAAAGTAATTAGAGTTTTCTCGCACGCTCTTCTCTCTCTCTCTCTTCACCTCGCACAAAGCCAACTTTCTCTAGAACAAGCAAACCGCTACAGTTGGTATTTTCTACATCTCTCCCTACTTAGGAGTGTCAATGATACCTTTTAACCGTTTACCCTATCCGTACCGTATTCGATAAGATGGGTATGGGTAAGATTTTTTTTCGTAAACTTATCGGGTATGGGTATGGGTAAGATTTTTTTCGTTAGCTAAACAGGTAAGGGTACGGGTAAAGACTATTTCGTACCCGTTACCCTATAGGGTAATTATACAAAATAAAATTATATGATAATTTTTTAGCAATAATTAGTGATGGTGAAACTTATTTACGTGATATTTCATACGATAATATTTGAGCAATACTTAGTGATGTACTTTTGTTATTTAGTGTATATTTTTGCTATAAGAAAAATGTTAAACATATTACTTTTATTTGTATGTCTTGTTATTTAGTTAAATAATGAAATTTGTTCGAATACATATTCTTTTTTTATGAATTCACTTGATTAATAAAAAAACAATTTAATTAGAATTGATTGCAGATTTAACTTTTTAATTTTTTTTATTAGTAATGTAATTGCATAATATGTGTGAAATGAATGAGTTTTGATGTTCTATTTATAAAATATAATAAAAC
Source organism: Carex parvula (assembly GCA_025461045.1). NCBI lineage: Eukaryota > Viridiplantae > Streptophyta > Magnoliopsida > Poales > Cyperaceae > Carex > Carex parvula. The sequence goes on along the minus strand of JAJGRW010000542.1, from coordinate 210,257 downwards.
TAATTATTATATTAATATTATTTATTATTCACCCGCTACTGTTTCGTTATCCGCTAATTTTAACGGATAATGATAGGATATGGTAAGATCAATTCTTAATGAGTAAGAGTAATATATATGAGTAAATTCAATTCTGAATGGGTATGAGTATGAAAATGCTTCCACCCTACTCGTATCGTACTCATTGACACTTCTATCCCTACTTGCTACAACTGGTAAGAACGCAACTGCTGAATTCAAATTGGTGAAGTTTACATGTCACGTCTAATGCTTGTTGAATTCGGCCTAAGTGAAGTTAATTTATTCTGTTTTTTTTTTTTTTTTCTTTCATTTGCTTCTTTGGTAGTTTAAGTGAGCTGGTATTTTGCAGAAAACAGCTTATTCTGGGGTCTGGGCCACATTAAATCGATTCTGAAAGTTTTGATACTAGGTAGTAAAATTTGACAATTTCGATAGATACCAACTTTTTTAATTTTTTTCTTTTAAGACAAAAATTCGAAAAGTCCAAATAATCGTAGCAGTACCTTTTGTTTAAATAAAAAAATCCGCTACAATTGCTAAGTTAGGAGAGGAGCTCTAACTCTCAATCTTTGAATAACCGGTCCTAGGACCTTTTCCAAACCAGAGGCAAACAATCACCTTAATCCGAGAATGGTTCTCTTCTCACTCCTTTCATGCTTTCTCTTTTTTTTTTGCCCTTTAATTCTTAATCTAAACGTGATTTTTAAGCAAATATTGAAGGTCAAGTCATACAACATTGAGTTTTAAATATGTGATCAAAAACTTTTTTTATTTTTCTGTGAAAAACATTATCTTTGTTACTAAATTAAAGACTGATTTTTAAATCTAAAACATATTGTTAGACTTGACATTGAGATATTTGTAAATATTTATGAGGTAGAATAATTTATATTTTTGTCGTCACATGATGTTTTGTTGCTTATTTGAATTTATTAACATTTTAATAACTTTAATATTGCTAAAGTTGAATCTCTTCATGTTATTCATAAATTTAAAGAAAGTAATACCAATCATAATATCAAAGATTGTGCTCCAGAAACTTCAAAAGAAAGGGGAAAAAAAAGAGGGTGCAGACAGTTTATCTCCTCTACATTCCAGTTTCAATGTCACCAAATTTGTATAGTTTGTATAAAAAATTCAACTCATCTCACCACCTCTGTTCTTCTTTTCCCCTCAAAATTTAATATTAAGAAACAAGTAAATAGTGTCGGATATCACTCTTTTCCCCTTGTTATGTACCATCTTCTGTAGCCCAGGATAAGTATCTAACTATTTGAACATAACTTTACCAAAGATACATAAAGTAGAAGTACAACATTAGACATCTAAGTAGTGGTACAAAAAAAGGTAGAGACATAACTTTACGAAAGATGCATAATTTTGTTTGAGTGAGGCTATGGTGCTATGCATAGCACGGATGATTAGTGTATTACGGCTCAATATGATACTTTTTAAAACTCTAATGGTCGATTCGAACCGTTCAATGTGATAACCATATGAATATGTACTTGCAAACTAAATTTTATATTTTTTTGAATTTTTTTACGATTTTTTTAGATAGGTAGAATTTTGATGGTCCAGAATTTTCAGAAAACACTGATTTTTCTACCTATCTAAAAAAATAGTAAAAAAATTTAAAAAAAATATAAAATTTAGTTTGCAAGTACATATTCATATGGATATCATATTGAACGGTTCGGATCGACCGTTAGAATTTTAAAAAGTACCATATTGAGCCGTAGTACACTAGCCATCCGTGTTATACATAACACCATAGCCTCACTCTGTTTGTTTTGCCCGAGCCACTCGGGCTAGCAATACTTTTCTTTTCTTTTTCTTTTTCTTTTTTTTTTGACTAGAGAGATAGGTGCAGTGAGACACCAATCAGAAAATTCTGAGCAACACCGGGGGACCACAATGAAGCCATGAAGGTGATTACTGGTAAATGAGCAGGTAATCTCCTATTTGATTCGCTGAACAAAGAAATTTGTCTGTGTGGTCCTGTCAGTTACCAAGCACAAGCAGCCTTACTTTTGCTATTTGTTGATTAGATCACTGAGCTCAATAACTTGGATACTGTGCGGAGACCCAACGGTGATGATCCTCTGATTGGTAGTTGGTACTGGTCTAAATTAACGAACAATCATTTTATGTATTGATCGAGTTCAATTGTTAGTAAAAAAATATTGTTGAGGGCATCATCGGTCAATGGTTGCACGAGTTCGGATCCTTTGCAATCTCATCATTTGAGTTTGAATTCAGACTGTCCAATCAGAATAAGGTTAATCTGGTCCAAACATATATATATATATATATATATATATAATGCACATAATTCTTCTAAGATTCGGCTAATATATAACGAACGGACCAGAATTCATATGCTTCGGTGATATGAATTCTGGTTGCACTGACCAAATTGAACGACTTCAAAAACTTTTGAAAGATCGAACTACATTGGACTAAATTTTCATTTGCACAAACATAAATTAGTTTTGAATTCTAATTTGTACCATGTTATCTTTTCGAGCTTTTATAAAAAAGCTTAATTAGTTTTTTACGTAGTATCCACAAATTACTTGAAATTTGAACTAAGAGGTCCTTGATCTAATTTAAGGGGGATGGATAATTTGATTTGATAAGATTGTTATAATTGTTCTGTAGTTCAATTATTTGGGTTGAATTAATAATATTTTAAATCTAATTTGGGTTGTGCGAATATATGAGCCTGAAATTTCTACTCTCTGAATAAAATAAAATATGGATAAATATATCTGAAAAGGTGCAGATTAATGGGTGCGACAAACTGGTACATAATATTATAAATATACATGCATAGTTCATTTTAGAAATTGAGAGAGAAAGAGAAAGAAAATGAGAAATGGGACTATAAGTTGGTGCTAGCACTCAGACTCGTAGTTGTTTTCAACTTGTCCGTGTGGATACCGGTAGAGGCGTGGTTGTTGTTGTTGCGTATGTTTGACACGAGAAAGGAGAAGAAGGTCATTACTCCAACAACGAGACGAAGATTTCCGCTGTGTTTCTAGTGGTAAATTCTATCCTGGATTTAATTTTATACTTGAATTCTGTTTTCGAGTATGAACAATTGTTGGACTGAATTAAATTGTTGCACTTATGATTGTTGAGTATTTTGAATATGTAATTTTGGGATTGATTTAATATTTCACTTTTAAATTTATACCCAATACTATTTGATTGATTGCAAGCATACAACCTTTAGTAGTAGTATTGGGATCAAACACAATTAAGGACGAGGAGAAGTAATAAGAATTACATATTTAATCTAATTCTAGAGAAGTGTAGAATAGTAAATTTCGAGTTTTTGGTTCGCAAGACGTGACAGGTTTTGGGCTCAAGGCCCGAAGTGAGTCGGTTGTGAACTAAAATAAAAGCAAATAACTATAAAGGGTTGTTTGGAACAATATTAGTGCTGCAGCTCACTATCCGAATTAGCTAATTCTACTTATTTGGTTGGTTAATCATATTCATGTTTGTGTAATTGTGATTTCTAGTACAAATATTATGTCAAGGGCTTCACGTTTAATTTTTCACCACTTGACAACTTGTCTTAACCGATTTGGACTTCATGTTTAGTTTTTCCCACAAGTTGGTTAAGGTGTTTGTTTCGACTAGTTAAGCTATTCTCAACTACCGACACTTCGGGTTTAGCTTTTCGTGACCGGTGCCAATTATAACTTACTAAATCTAATTTATTGTCTAGACTTCACGTCTAGTTTTTCGTCATAGACAATTAACTATTGTGCTTGTGGTTCTGGTTGATATTGAACTAGAATGAGACTAATACCAATTTCTAAGGTTATTTCATTGCTACTATACTCGGTATCAAGTACCAATTGATCCCCATTTCAACTAAAATGACATAGTCTCATGTACACGAATACACATTCACAAGAATTATAAAATTAGAAAATCTCACAAATAATCACAATATAATTTATAACTAACCAAGTAAGGTAGATTTTAACCAATACATCCAGTTTTACAAGCCATCGCCCCTAGAAAGGGCAACTAGCCTTTCATAGCAATGTAAACAACTATGCTTGACAGGAAATACATCTCAAATAGCAGAAAAAAAAGAATTGTAAAGGTTAAACCAATATCAAAGTTGATCTCTTGCCACTCTAGAGAGCATATTGACAATTGAATAATTTGGGTTCGGTTAAGCGGGGTAAAAATTTCGTGATTCGGGTATAATTCGGGAATGATTCAGAATTATCTGGACCAATAGATCCTAGTTCCACAAGGGATAAAAAAAAAAGAAAATAAAAAAGTTATGGGAAAATTCGGGAATAATTTGCATAATTCGGGAAAAATTCGTAAAATTCGCGAATAATTCTGTCAAAGTTCAATCAACCGAATAATTCGGTGTTTGGTTTACCATCACAAAAAAATGAATTATTCGCGAATAATTTGCGAATCTTGTGACTATGCTAGAGAGTGCATGCTCCGCAAACCGTCGGCCTTTTGCGCCTTGTATCCTTGGAAGAGAAGAGAAGAAATGGAGAATTGTGATATGAAACTGTGGAAGGGAAGATAGATGTGTAGGGCCTCTTCGTCTCTTAAAAAGGGTTCAAAATCGTATTTAGGAGAGGCTTTAACAAATCAGGAAACAAATTAGGCGCCATAATGAGGAAGGCAAATTTTCAGCCAGGCAACGGCTCGCCAGGGGCATCTCGCAGCCCGCCAGATCCCTAATTTATCGCTTTTTCTTGATTTGAATTTTTGGGAGTTGGCAGGTGGCGGCCGTCAAGAGATGGTCGCGGGTCACCAAGTGAGAGTCGAGCTCCGCCAAATCGAAGTCGCGGGTCGCCAAACTCTCAGTCTGAAGTTATTTTGGAGCAATTGGTAGTGGCGGCCCGCCAGGTGAGTAGCGGGTCGCCAGACTCTCAGTGAGAGTCTTTTCCATTCTGCAGCTAAGTTCTAGGTAGCTGGCGGCCTGCCATGGATGTTTCGCGGCCCGCCAGCAAGCAATTTGGCTTGTTTTATTGGCAATTCCGGAAGCAATTTGATCTTTGAAATGTAATTAAGTGAAAATGAAGTAAAATAGCAGTAAACATGGATACATACTTGGAATATGATATTGTTTCACACTAAAATCTTAGTCAAATATAGGTATGTTTGCGGCCTATCAATGAAATATCCGAATTTCCAACAAAAATTAACGGTGATAATTTTCACAATAATTTTTCAGATCAATTTAAGTAAAATTAAATATGCAAAAGCAAATTTGTGGGTTTGTTATTCGAAAGATAGATAATCTAACAATTAAGTTCCATACAATTTGAATTTGTTGATGCATCAAGAATATTTATTATTAATGTACTTGAAACACACACAATCAACATTGTTACAAGCATGATATGTGTATCGCATAGATCATGTCTCTTAAGTGAAACTTTAAATTTGAATTTTATATTTAAATATTGTTACAACTTTTCAAATAAACAATTTTTAAGTGATTGGTCTCTTATTTTAACATATTACATTGATTTCTAAATTTCGTTTACACAAAATGAAGTGAGATTTTAAATTTTATTTCGAACCAATTTATCAAGCGAGCACAAAAAGACAAAATTGTGAAAAATTAAATTAAGCAACTCCGTGTGAAAAGCTAAAGAGCTCCTTTAGCATGTGACGTATTGGTGTAATTGAATTGAATTGACTCATCATAAATTATGAAGACTTTTGCAGTGAAATCAATAAATTTACTACTAAACCCCTCTTTACTCTATTCTCAAATGTTAATCTTGAATTTGCAAATTTTTAAAGTTGAATTAGAATTTTTCAGTAAAAAATAATAATTTCATTCCCGGATGATAATTGGTTGCTTTCTAAACCCAAAAAGTTTTCGAAACCCCCCATTTGAGATATCAAATATACAGTCCCATCCTGCATGTCGAGTCTACATCATCTGAGGAACCTCACAAGTTTTTTTTTAGGAAAAGGAACCTCACAAGTTGAACTTATAATCAGATCAGAAACCGTACCTTCTGATCCAACACTAAATAACTTTTGTTGAAGAAAAGGTACCAATTTTTTTTTAGGGAAAAAAGTACCAAAATTAATAACGACGCTTCAGGTGTTGTCAATTCAAGTGAGTCAACTCAAAGGACGTCAATTTCGTTTGAATTCGTATCCTCTGCATTAACTCAAATTTTGAGTTAAGATCTGAACCATCCTATTGAGATCCGCACTAATATTAAAGTGCACGTGCGTTATAAGAGTGGACAGGATTGGTCCAAATTCTGATCGTACGGTTCATAAATTAACTCAAACGGTGCGTTAATGCAGAGGATACGTATTCAGTTTGTTTTTCATTGAACTTTTTTAATAAAAAATGTTTATTTTTAATTGAATTGAGACCACCTAATGCACAAAGGTTCTTACAATGGAAATAATAGTCGCTGATATTCATATCAAAATTCCTTCTACTCTCGAGTGGGAATCGGAGCCGATATTTTTATTAAAACCTCAAAAAAAAAACAAATTATCAAATCTGCTCTCACTCCAAAGTTATAATTATTTCTACCCTAACCGCCCGTGGACTGGGCGGTCCACTTTTCCCACCAGACCGCCCAGCCACTGGGCGGTCCACTACAACGAGCTGACCGCCCAGCAGCTGGGCGGTCCGCTATAAAACCCTATAAAAGGGGTTTTTCTCTCTCCAGATGAGCACAGTATTCATTCCTCCACACCAGAAATTTTCCAGAACCGAATGAGAGAATTTTGAGGCGATTTTGAGGCGATTTTGAGGCGATTGAGCACAGTAATTTCAGAACAGTAATTCCAGCACAGTAAGTCCAGCACAGTAATTTCAGCACAGTAATTCCAGCACAGTAAGTCCGGCACAGTAAGTCCAGCACAGTGATTCCAGCACAGTAAGTCCAGCACAGTGATTCCCGCACAGTGATTCCAGCACAGTGATTCCAGCACAGTATTTCCAGAACAGTATTTCCAGAACAGTAATTCCAGAACAGAAATTTCAGAACAGAAATATGTTGGTTGCACTGTATGTGGGCGGGAAGTTTACCCGGGGTGAGGAGGGAGCACAGTACACTAAGGAAGCAGCATACGGCTTCGAGGTAAATGCAAATACCTCATTTGTTGAACTGAAGGGTATTGTGTATGAAAAGATCGGTGTGAACCCCAACCGGTGTGATATAGATTTAGCTACCCGGATTAACACTGTAAGAGGTGGTAGACCTTACTATACCCGGTATCCAATAACAGATGAGTCGTTATGGAGGAGTGTTTACAACACTTTTGAGTCACAGGGGTAATGGTAATGAACTTATATTCCAGGAGAGTTCAGCGTGAACCCGGGGTTGGAACATCTAGGGAAAATAGATGTTATGATCACTCGGGTTATGACAACCCGCGTCACTCGAGTTATGACAGCTCGAGTTATGAGCACTCGGGTTATGACAACTCGGGTCATGAGCACTCGAGATATGGCAACCCCCGCCACTCTAGTTATGACAACTCGGGTCACTACAGTTATGACAACCCCGGCCCCTCGAGGTATGACAACCCCCACCACTCGAGTTATGAACCGCCCGTATCACCCGTTTATGAGAATTATGTACCTGATTTTACCACCGATCTACCACCACCACCACCACCACCTCCTCCTGAAACCCCAATCCAACCCAGATTTCCATCTGTACCACCATCAATACCTTTAGTGTCACCCATTGCTACTCGGAGAGACCTTGACCTTGATGCTGAGCTCGATGCCGTACCACAAAGAAATTTGGAAACATGTGACGAATGGGAAGGGGATTGGAATTCTGATCACGAGTCAGAAGGTGATGGAGATTATTTACCTAAGGAAGACAGATTTCCAATTAGAGGTCGGACAGATAGGCATCCGTGCCGCACATTCAACGATACTACTGCTTTTGAAGAGGCAGACATCTCATTTTTTGGGCCGCGTGTCAGGTACAGTCAAGAGCTTGCTCCGCAGCAGGTTTACACCAACATAGATGAACTTGTGAAGAAAATACATGAGGTCTATGTTCACGGCAACTGGGAGTGCCGAGAGGAAAAAAGGGACCGAAGAAGGTTGGTAATTGTTTGTAAAGACGGAGTGCATTGCCACTTCCGTCTATATGCAACCCCTGTGGGTAAGGGCGAGGCATGGATTATTAAGAAGTGTGAACCACCTCACACATGCAAGGCTGCGTCATCAAGGAAAGACCATGCAATTCTTACGGCTTCACTTATTGCCGATGTAATTGAGAATGACGTTAAGGATGACCCATCGATGAGCCTCAAGGAGGTCGGTAGAGCTGTCAGACGGGTTTACAAGCATGTCGTCCCAAAATACAACAGGTTGTGGAGAGGGCGTGAACTTGCGATTTGCCGAATGTTCGGTAGCTGGCATGGTTCATACAGCTTGCTTGCATCATTGCTGCAGGCCATAGCAAGTACAAATTCCGGCACTGTCTTTGAATGTTGGAATATAGGCGTACGGGATGTCGACAACGCGTTACAATTCAAGGCCATAGCATGGGCGTTCGGTCCATGTATTCAAGCTGTGCCATACATTAGACCGGTCATCAGTGTGGATGCATGCTTTCTGTCTGGCCGTTATGACGGGAGACTGCTGATCGCATGTGCATATGATGCTGAAAACCAGTTGTTGCCTTTGGCCTTTGCAATTGTTGAGCAGGAGGACGGGGAAAACTGGGGATTTTTCATGAGCTTCGTAAGAAGACAAGTGGTTGGCGACCGGTTCTTTTGTGTCATATCAGACCAGCACAAAGGAATCAAATATGTTTTTGATCGCCCAGATTTCGGGTGGTCGACAGCGAACGGTGATTGTGTGCACAGGCTGTGTATGCAACATGTTACAGAAAACCTACACAAGAACTGCGGATCTGGAAAATGGGTTGCAGATACATTCAGAATTGGTTGCAAGAAGAAGAAGCCGAGAAGGGTGGAAGAGATGTTCAAAGATTTTGCGAAGGTATGTATATATGAATTATTTGTTGACTTATATTTTTTGAATTATTTAATCAAACGTTTTCTCAAGGTGGAAAAAAATTTGTACTTACTCAAGGTGGGAATTTTGTACTTACATTTTGCAGATATTTTCTGACTTATATATGAATTATTTAATCAAACGTTTTATTTGCAGTACTGTCCAAAGGCAAATTTGTACTTACTCAAGGTGGGAAAAAATAATCCCGCCGATCTGACTGAGCCACCTCGATATGAGAAGATATTGCAAGCCCGTGATGGAGGTTTCCGATGGAGAATTATGACCACAAATGGGTCTGAGTCCTTAAATGCTGTTTTCAAGCAGAGCCGGCAGTTGCCCGTGACAGCAATTGTGGAGGACACCTTCTACAAGTTAAATGCATGGTTTGTTGCACGGCGTGCTAAAGCCCTCGAATTACTGTCAAGGTATGTATATTTTATTCAGAGATGTTTGCTAAGGTATGTATATTTTTATTTGTTGACTTATATTTTCTGAATACTGTCCAGGAATCAAACGTTTTCAACAAGGGTGGAGGGAAAACTAAGGAAACATAGGGAGAAAGGTGCAGCTATGAGAGTTGTCCCGTACGGGGATAACCAAATGGAATTCGAAGTGCACTGTCCAGATGAGTTTGCTCCAACCGGCCGTAAACCGGATGGGACTATGGAGTTTGTGAAAAGGATGTTCAAGTATGTTGTTATTTTTGCACCTGACATACTGTAACATGCACTTGCCAAGGAATCCAGTTGGCCCATATACCTTGTTCTCATGTTATGGCGGTGTGCCAAGAGAGAAACTTCTCTGAGGATGATTATGTCGCTCACATGTACCGGACCGATTACCTTGCGAGTACTTGGGGGTGCATCTTTCCATCCTTATCCCAACCAGTATCAGTGGCCGCCCTATGTTGGTGATAAAGTCTATCCCGCAAGCGGGTGGATCAGAAAAGGAAGAAGACCCCACAAGCGTCAAGTAATGACCATGGACGGATGGAAGGTAGGCGAATGGGACATCAGGCCCGCCGTTCAACAACTGACAGGCAGCGGGCAGGTACGGTTAATTTATTTATTTACTTATATTTTATTTGTTTACTTATATTTTATTTTGATTTTATTTCAACTGGAATGCAATGCAGATGCCATTAACGAAGCCAACGAAAGAGAAAATGCTAGAGTTGTTGCTGAGGCTACCGGTAGTAGCCACCGCAGTCATGAAAGCCCAGGAACCGGTAGTAGCTATGGAGAGACATCCGGTAGTGCCGCACAACCAGCTGAACCCAGACCCAGACGTCGTATTTTGAGTTTGTTCGGCCGTCGTCGCTGATTACCAAGTTTTGTTAACTCTAGTTATGAAATATTTTAGATGTATATTGTGAACTCTTTTAGATGTATATTGTGAACCCTAGTTATGAACTATTCTAATTGGTAGTTTGTTATTTTTATTACTTAATTACGTATACAAAAACTAACAACATAAAATATAAACAAACACAAAACTAATGAAATAAAGTCTACGACATAAATTCCTAAAAAATTCTACAACATAAATTCCTAAAAATCTACTTCTTACAACGAGCCTTGAAAGTGCAAGGCACAAAGTCATCATCAGAGTTTGCCTGATCTGGATCAGTCACAGCAGACGAAGTGGTAGCCTTACCAGTACACGGAACAAACTTATCGTCCGATGCTGGAGGCTCTGGATCACTTTCTTCTTTTTCAAACCAAAGCCGTAGGGGTTTTCCACAAAGTCATCGTCTGAAATGTCATACTGAACATGTCGTTTCTTCCATTCCTCCAGCTTACATGTCTCACAATTAAAAAAAATCACGACATATTTGACACTTGTATTTTTTTTTCCTCATTTTTACCTCGATCACTAATTGACCTCCTCTCGCTACGCCACGATCTCGGTTGCTCGCTTTCTTACCTCACTGTTACTGTCCATATCTCAAAATCGCCTCAAAATCGCCTCAAAATTCTCTCATTCGGTTCTGGAAAATTTCTGGTGTGGAGGAATGAATACTGTGCTCATCTGGAGAGAGAAAAACCCCTTTTATAGGGTTTTATAGTGGACCGCCCAGCTGCTGGGCGGTCAGCTCGTGGTAGTGGACCGCCCAGTGGCTGGGCGGTCTGGTGGGAAAAGTGGACCGCCCAGCCCACGGGCGGTTAGGGTAGAAATAATTATAACTTAGGAGTGGGAGCAGATTTGATAATTTGTTTTTTTTTTTGGGTTTTAATAAAAATATCGGGAATCGGAGGCGGTTCGACGAGCTTGGAATTAAATTCGGTCTGTTTGGAACTGTTCAATTTACATTAAAATTTTGTGCGGAAAGTTTTAGAAGTTGTGCAGATTAAGTGCATACAAATTTTGATGCGAATCGAACAGGTTTGAATGAAAATTGAATTGAATTTGATGTGATGCCTATCGGATCGCTCCCACTACACTACAAAGACTCCTATAGAGAGCAAGAGTTTGTAAATATACTTTTTTCTAAGATTAAATACTATAATAAGTATTTTGTTTTGCACTTACACTGTTAAACAAGAATAAAGCATGATGGAATAGTACGGAAAAATAAATATTTTATGACGTCGTAAATTAACTCACTTACCGAGACTGCTAACTTTATTCCGTACTTTATTGCAGAGTGATCTATGTTGTTGCTTGATTTATATTTTTCACAAAAAATTTAATATGTTGTATTGTAAATTATGTAATGCTACATTTTTAATTCTACAAACCTTATGTTGCTTGTAATTTCTAAATTAGATACCACTAGTTTGTAATTTTAATTCAGTTGTTATTTTAGTTCTAAATCATGCGATATTATTTCTAAAAATCTTCAAATTTTTTTTTTTTTTTTTTTTTGCATTTACGTTATCTGCGTGTTTTTTGTACAACCATCCAACCAATTCCAAGATTACACTAATGATAACAGTGCGACAAAACTATAACATCTATAGTGTTTTAATTTTAAAAAAATAACTAAAAAGACTTGCTGATTATTATAATATGCGTATACAAAAACAATGGACCAAATAACAAGAAGTTTTTGTTGACCATACATATAAAACGTATTAATTCAACAATACACATAAAATATAACCATGTACAATTCAATAATTATTTTAAATCATATCTTAAGTATCAAGCTCTAATCAAATAAGAATATTCAAGTTATTTTTGTTTACTTGTGTCTTTAAAGTATGTCATGACTTAAAACTATTTTTGTTTGATTAGAACTCATTACTTAAGTTGTGACTTAAAATAATTATGGAATTGTATATTATTGTATCTTATATGTGGTCGATTAGAAAATATATTATTGTATTCAATTTTGCAATTTGATTAATACAATGTATTTGTATGGTCGGCTAAAATTTCTTGTTATCTGACCCATTTTTTTGTATTACATATTTAATAACAAATTAGCAACTTTTTTAATTACAAACTAATTTTAAAATTAAAAATTATAGATGCTAGAGCTTGTTGTAATGTTAATATTAGTTTATTCTTAGAACTTGTTGGATGGACAAAAACTATGCTCATATCATACTTACACAAAAAATTACAACCGAGTTAAAATTACTAATTTATTAATTAAAAGCACATATGATTTTTGGAATTAAAAAGGTAGTAGTAGAATAATGATTATAATAATAGTGCTAACAATAGTAATGAACATAAGTTAACTCACTTTTAAGATTGTGCTTTACAAAAGTGGAGGAGAAAGAAGAGAAAGAGAGAGCGTTAAGTTAACAGTTAACATTCTCATTTGCACCTCCTCTCCCTTCCTTCCCTGCTCTCTTTATCAAAATTTAACATTATGAAACAACTAAACAGAGTCCAGTCATGTCCAATCACCTCTCTCCTCCCTTCCCCTCCCCTCCTCTCTCCCTCTTCCAAAGCACACCCTAAATAATGTAATTTACTCTTACTTAAGTCATTGCTTACTTCAATAAGTCATAAATAAACTACTTATTTCTCACTTGAGCCTCAACAAGCAGTGACGCAAGGTCTAAGTATTTTGCTCCTGGGCCATATCCGTTTTCCTCCTGGAGGACGAGAATCTGCATCCTATACATTAGCGTATCGTTTAAAATTTAAATTAATTTTCGGATAGTACGATCAAAATTTGGAAGAATCCGGCCGACACTTATAAACGCACTCGGCTTTTCCATATAAGCACGGGTCTAAATCGGATGGTCAAGATCTTAACTCAAAATTTGAGTTAACAATGAGGACGGAAGGGAACAGGATCCCATCGTGCGACACGTGTCGCTCTACAAAAAAGCTTTCTACTGTGCGTACGCTATATCCTCTGAAATCGGCCACGTCAGCGATCGCGTCTGACGTGGGCTCTTCAGTCGAGGATGGACCCTCCCATCTGAGCATGGCACGCTCCTGTCCACGTCCCGTGGGGCCTACTTCGTGACTTTTTACACTTTTGCCCCATTTAAATCCCGTAAGCGAGGCCAGGGATGATCAGAGCAAAGACAACGGAGATCTCGGGTCAGGGATCTTCCGGCACTACGGCGTCCCAGAGTTTTGATATTATGCTTGCACGAATCTCGAGGCATCAAATTCTGTCTGTCTAGATCTCGTGTGGTGGGTACGAATTAGTACACGGTGTTGCGAGTGCCTAACTAACAGAATTACAGAAAGTCAGAAACCTACAAACCGGCATTTTGTTATCTGTTTTTTTAGGATGGCCCTTTTCACCGACATTTTTATAATATCCAAAGTTAATTACAAATTAATAAATTTAATCATGATTCTCGAGTTTTTTCAAAAATGTCCAAACAGGCATTACATAGCCGGTTTTCTCTTCTTCTTTTTTAGACACTATGAAGAGCAAGATAATGAAATCTAACATTAAAAATTAAAATTTTTTGTTTAAATTATTTGTTAGATTACTTCTTTTGATTTATAATTAGCATATTTATACTAAATACACTAGATTACTTAAAATTATGTTGAATTACACTATATTACATTAAATTACGCTAAATTACACTAATTTCGCTAATTATAATGAAATACGGTAAATTACGCTAAACTACGCAAAATTACGCTAAATTAGGCTGATTTTGTGCCATCTTTCATAAATCATCAAAAATAGTAAAAAAATTCAAAAAATAGTAAAAATTAGTATTCTACAAGTTCATTATATAACTAATTTACTGAGCTACTTAGATTGAATAATATAAATGAAAATCTTAATTGGAAACTTGAACTCAAGTTTTGAGACTCTTTCCTTAGTTTTTTGGCAATTCTAAATTTTGAAAAACAACATAGTGGTCATTGACGCATGCATATTTTCACAAGCTTTCTGAAAAATGGTCATTTGCTGAAATCGGACACTCGAGCGCCGTTTTATGGCTGTTTGAAGTTTCGTCGTCGTTTTTCACCTTTTCAGTGAAGATATCGTCTCTATTCATATGTAATTTAGCGTAATTTACCATATTTTAGCGTAACATAATGTAATTTAGCGTAATTTAACGTAATATATGTAATTCAACATAATTTCAAGTAATTTAGCGCATTTTACTATAAATATGGTAATTATACATCAAAAGAACTAATCTAACAAATAATTTAAACAAAAAATTCAAATTTTCAGTGTTAGATTTCATTATCTTGCTCTTCGTAGTGTCTCTAAAAGAAAATTAGTTTCTAATTATAAATCGCTATGAAGATAAAAGAGAAACAAAAAATAGTTTCTAATTATACATCACTATAAAGACACATAGTAATTTATCAGAATTTACCGTATTTATTGTAACATTGTAACACAGTAATTTACGCATAATTTAACATTATTTAGCGTAATTTAATGTAATATAGTGTAATTCAACATAATTTCAAGTAATTTAGTGTATTTTAGTATAAATATGCTAATTATAAATTAAAAGAAGTAATCTAACAAATAATTTAAACAAAAAGTTTTAATTTTCAGTGTTAGATTTCATTATCTTGTTCTTCATAGTGTCTCCAAAAAAAAAAAGAAAAAAAAGAAGAAGAAGAAGAAAACCGGCCATAAAATGGCCGGTTTCTGGGGGAGAGAGGAAACCGGCCATAAAATGGCCGGTTTGGACATTTTTGGAAAATATCGGGAATCATGGGTAAATTTATTAATTTGTAATTAACTTTGGATATTAAGAAAAATGTCGGCCCTTTTTACCTTTTGTGCTTCTAATTCTTGTAAAATTAATGATTTAATTAATATTTGTTGTTTTCACAATTTATTTCTCTGGGTGCCATGGAATTGAGGCATTTGGGACTGAAATTTGGTTTAGGATCAATTAATTTGAACTCGGATATAAAAAAATGCTGTTTTAATGTCGGGTAGCAGTTTGAATCTTATCTGCTCCTAAAGGATAAGCAAGAGCCCCAGAGGCGTATTTCTGCATCTATATGCTCCTAAAAGAAAAACTACCAGGCGTTTATTTGCACTTTATTTTGAATTTGAACTCGGATAATGTTGCTTTATTTAAACCAGAACCATAATATGATAAAGGACAATATAGTCAAAATATAATAGTATTAAATTTGAAGAACATATTTACCTCAAGTTGTTGCTATTAATATTATTTTCAGATTTATAAAATTAAAATGATTAATTTATTCTTTTTATTTTTAATAAAAATGAAGATCCAAGTCTTTCAACTTTAAATATCCACAAATGATCTTCTAATCAGATTTTAAAAATTCGACCTTCTGTAATAATGAATATTGCGTTTAATGCTTATTAGTTCCTATATTTACTACAAGAATAACGCCATAGAATAATCCTACAAGGAAAGGCATGTCCTAACAATGAGATGTTACCAAAGGTAAATGTGATGACTGAGTAATAGGTGATACCACAGAGAAGTGTTTGGCTGCATACCACAGAGAAGGAGAAGGGAGAAACTGGGAATAAAAGAACAAATTAAATGGATGGCAAGGATGAGACCGAATTTAAAGAGTAAACTTCCATCCATTGATTTTTACGTGAACAGAGAGAATTGAGTGTTTTTTTTTCATTAAAAGTTAGAAATCAAACCAACTAACTATTTAATAAGAGGTTTTTCTATTTAGATTGGATCGGCTCAGTGGCGTAGCCAGGATTTGAGCTAGGGGTAGGCAGATATCGATCGGGTTCGGGTTTTTTTTTTCTAAACGGATTCGGATTCGGATTCGAATCGCCTCCATAAAAATATAAATATCTATTGTGCAGACGGCCGAATCTGATATGATGATCTTAAATGAACAAAGATTTAAAAATACCCTTCTTCCCTAATTATATTAAACGACTCACACATCCATATCTGAATTCTGAACTGACAATTGTTACTCCGAATTGAATTCAGAGGTAGGCAGAATCAAATTTAGGGATAGGCAAGAACCATTAAAGAACGTAGTCCAAATAAAATAAAAAATTCCAGAGGTAGGCAGTTGCCTACCCCTGTAGTATTGTAGCTCCGCTACTGGATCGGCTGGAGTATTTACTTGCTAAAGGCATGATGCTTACAAGATTTTAATATAGTGTTTTCATTTTTTGGTAGGGAAGTTTTTTAAGTTGGATAGATACTGTGTTCTACTGGTGAGAGAGTCTTTCGCTAGTGACTGGAGTGGGAAAGATGTCGTTATCTCTAATAATTATTTGAAAATCATGCAGTCTAACTTCCTATTTGAATTTGCTTTGTTTTTATCTAATGATGAAAAAGATGGTCATAGTCGGCTACCTTTTCTTAAAAAAAAGTTTTATATATGATTTTTATAATAAAGTAGGGTTAAAATGTATTATTATTTTACTTTTTCAATTTTTCAATTATGTCTAGTATCTTTATTTTTGTTTTTAAAATTTAAACAGTTGATCAAATTACTTAACATGATATCTATATTAAAATTTACTTAAAAATCAGATTTTATATTTTCTTTCAACTTTTTTTTACTAATTTTTTTTATGAATACAAAATAACTTTTTTTTATGGTCCAGAATCCCGATTTTCTTTACCATCGGCTAAAAATGAATAAACGAAGTTAACACAGTTTTAAAAAATATGAAATATACCAAGGATGCAGATTTAATTTGTACTCATGTAAAGGTTACAGGCAACAAAAACACTGCGGTTTCTGGTTATTTCTCCCTGAATGACAGCGCATATTTAATCAGTGCACCCGAGTGGGGACATAGATTAAGTTTCCATCCCTCATATATTTTTTTTTTTTTTTAAAAACCATGTTAACATTGTATATTTGTTTTACAGGATGATAACAAAAAAAGTTCGGTCCATAGTTTTCTAAAAAACAGTGGTTTTATACCTATCTAAAATATTAGTATAAAATTAAAAAAATATAAATATGGTCTCGAGGTACATTTTAAGATGGAGATTATGTTAAGCGTTTTAGACCGATTGTTTGACCTTTGAAAATAGAGATAAAGATGCAAGGCATACTTGTTAGGACACAAAAGCAATGAGACATTATAACCCTAATCTTGATAAAAAATACTCCAAAACCAAAACAATTTGTTTATGTACATTTAAATCGAAATGTTCTTGTAATATTAGTTGAAGTGAAACGTCATAATAAATATACATAATTATACTTGAAGCTGGTAAACAGTTTTCCGATACAAATCTATTTATAAATTATATTGTCAGTACAATAAAGGCATTTTGACTGTCATAATTGAAAAAAAAAATTATATTTAGTCCTTTAAATTTTTGAAATGGATTATTTTCTAAAAAGATTTCAACAAAATGTACTTCTCGGCCTTTATAGCTTCCCCTTCGGCCCTTCCATTCCCACGTGGAATATCATTTTCATTTATTGTCATTGACTTAGTTTTAATTTTATATAATATTTTTTCTATCAGATAATCTATATACGATATTTATTTTACAATATAAAAAAATATTTATATAGAAAAATACAAAACTTTATTCTGACTAAACAATTAAAACTTTAGTTGAAAAACTTTTAAACTTTTAATTGACGTTATTGATCATAACAAGCATAATAAAAAATTATAAGAAGAGACAGTAAGCTGCATGAAATAAGAAAAACAAAATAAAAATATCATTAAAAAAAACAAAACTAGTTGTATAATATCTCATTTTTGTTTGTTAAAGCAAAATATTGTTTAAAAAAATGTAGAAGAAGTAATATATTTATGTACTCATGTAAAACAAAAAACAATTATTTAAAACTAGGAATATTTCCACATAAAATTTTAAAACACTGACTACTTAGTGTATGAAAACATAAATTATTTTGCCGATAAATATACCCTCAATCAAAAAATATTAAATAAAAAAACCACAAATAGGTGAGAATTCCAAATTTACCTGGGCCGCAACGTGAAATTGCGGCTCCATTCTTTGGGGACCACCATTTCACGTTGCGGCCTGATCAAGCTTATTTTGGTAGTGAATTACGTAGAGTTTTGACTTAAATTTTGTCTTATTTTCTCACATTTATGTTTAATTATTATGTAAAAAAGATTATTGTCGCTCTATTTATGTTTTAGTGCAGGAACCATTTTTGAGGCTATTTTACATCATTTGGAGCAAGAATCGGGTCGATCGGAAAAGCGCAGCTCACTGACTAAGGCTCTGTACATACCATATTAGCCAATACGTACCAAAGAAGACCAAATATGCATTAACTCCTGTAGCAACACAGTGGGAGTACAGTCTGTATTAGCCAATAGGACCGTACCTGAGGCGCCCTTTGGTGAAATCTTTGACAGCTGTATCCAGATAAGATAACTTGGACTCCACTCATCTCCAAGCGCCCCTTCACTCCTATAAAACATCTCTGGACTGAACAGAAACATATCTTTGTATCTTTGGTGTTTATATTTTCTTAAGTGAGAAGAGAGGAGTGTATAAAGATTAAGTAGGAGGGTACTTTGTGTATGGTTGTATCTTTCTCTTATCTCTTTGTAAACATACCGTTCAGCGGCTAAGTTTAGATTCTTAGAGTTGGTAGTAAACGTTTTTACTCATGATGCTTTGATATATACTTTTATTTGATTATTGTTTAGTCTTTTGTTGTTTGATTGCTTTTGCGCTTTATGTTCTATCTAACTTGTCGTGTCTTACCATGGGGAAGTCTGAATTCGTTTGGGCTAGTCACAGATCTCCTTGCACCAATCAAGACAAGCTTTAACGGAATATCTTGATTTGTAGTTTGGTTGCTAGGCGAAAATGGTAATCACTAAATTGGATTACAAACTCTCTTACAACAACTGAAAACCAACATCAAATAAGGTAAGAATCAAAGCGGATTGAAGTAACAACGGTGTGTTACAAATCCTAGGAATTCACAGCTCTATCTTTATTTTACTTACTTTTAATTTTCATCAAATACATTGATCAACAACAACAACTCTTTGATTTCAGATTCTGTCTAGCCTTTCGAAAGATTATGATTTAATCGCTCAAGACCTTTAATCTTATTTCCTGCGGATCAACAATTGTTTATACTACTCGATAAGATTATGCGCTTGTAATCTGACTCGATAGCAAACCGGGTTTAGTCTGATCATAATTTCACCATCACGGCCCCGCAGAAACAAAAAAATTCGGGCAAAAATTATGCCTAAACTGCAAACCGGTTATAAATTTTCCAATAACACATTAAGAAATAGTTTAATTTTTATTTACAAGCCAGGAAAAATTCTACTTGAAAAATGTTTCGGAGTCCTTCTAATACATTTAAATTATAATATTTATCTATTTTGTTTGATGTTCTTTCTAGCATATTTAAATTATTAGTTTTTCTTTCTATTTTTGAAAATTATTGAACAAATATATTAAAATTAAATGATTTGGTGGAAAAAAAATTAGTTTGTACGGAGCCGCAACGTGAATGGCGGCCCCCGAAGAATGGGGTCGCCATTTCACGTTGTGGCCCGGATAAATTTCAAATTCTCCCAAATTTGTAATCTTTTGGTTTATTATTTTTTGATTGAGAATATTTTAAAAAATTTCGGATTATTTTGTTCAGCATCAAGATAGAAGACGATTAACAGACGATGGATCTAATACATATGAAAGGTGCCTGAAATTGTTTTTTATTTCCTCATCTCATAATTTGAAAAGAGAGAGATTACGAAAAAAAAATCATAAAATAGGACGAGGTGAAGGGAAGAAGAAAGTGAAGGACCAATGAAGACATTTTGTTTGGATGAGAAGGAAATGTGTCTCAAAATTTTAAAATGGGTAAATAATAAATATCCTGTCGTAATTAGCTATCACAATTCACAAAGATAAAATTGATGAGAATCAATGTAAATTATTATGCTTATTCTCCTATAACTACAAATTTAAAGAAATAAATATATCAATAATCAACTAGTTTTTATGTCTCTTCTCAAATTTAATTTCTGAAGATGACTTAAGGTTGATGATGCCCCCTGGCTAAAAAAATTAAGATATGATTCTATTTGTATGTTTTTATTCAGAAAAAAATATATAATATTTAAGGTTGATTTTTTTTTATAATCTCACATCATCTTAATTTTTTTCTTCTCAAAATATGTTTCTATTTTATGATTTTTTTAAAGTATAAAATTATAATCAACATTCAAAATATCTATAAAATTACTATCTCACCTAAATGTTTTTTTCCAACCTTCGGGTACAATTCTTGAAACTTATATTCTCCTCAATTTGAAGATAACCAATTTAAGTTGTCTTCATTTGTTCGTTCCTTTTCTATTTATATTATATGTTCCTCTAAACGAGAAAGCAGACTATAGAGCTGTTTGTCATGATTATAACGGGTACACTAGACAATGCAATTACATTGGACCTGTTCGGTTGAAGAGGAAAAGAAAAATAAATTGTAATAGAGATACTATTTTAGCTTAATAGAAAAGAAAAAAGAATTGAGTGAATTTTCTATCGAGCACATATTTTTATTTTATATTTTATAATCATGTGATCATCGAAGCTTTCCTGATACTATTCCTTTTTACACTCACTATGATTTTTATTTAAAATTAATTACCAAGTTTAACAATATTCATTTGACCGGAGGCGGAGCATTTGCATTTTTTAAATTCCAACGAGAGCAAGAGCAGCACCAGATGAATTGACTCGCTTAAATTTTATGATTTAATGTCCTCCAATGACCAATCACCTGTACGGTGCTCTCACTTAAGTGGCATTATGGTGATTATCACTAACATCAGGACTGTTTGAGGGAGAAGCAGCCATAACTGCACGGCCCACCTGTTCGTGAACATCACGTGCGGTCTGCTGTACGGGCGGCGCTCCTCTCGCTCTCTCCTCAAAAAGTCCAAACTCCTAACAGCGATACGACTCAAATACTCCTCGCATAGAAGGACGGCCTCCTCTCCATTTCAAAAGAAGCAGAGAAATTCCATTGCTTTAGTATTCACTGTATATTTTGTAGGCTGTGTCAATATTAATGTCATAATATCTTATATTCAGCTAATCAGCTTCACCAAGTATAATATCAATCCTCTATATAACAAGGCAACTATCATGATATCATTTATTTAACAATAGAATTTAATTGTTGTTGAGGATTTGAGGGATGCATATAGTTGTTGGAGCATTTGGACAAAACACAAAGTTAGTGAGAATAGCTGTTAATTTGAGCTAAAAGCATCTACAATGGTAATTGTTTTTAAATTGCTAATCTGATTTGTCAATTGCTAATATAATTGTTGGGTTGTAGGTCAATTGCTAAAAAAACAAATTTGCTTATAAAGCAAACGATTTCTTTTGGACATGCTAATACTCTCTCTCTTTCCTATTGGCTCTGACTCCTTTGTTCTCTTTTCTATTGGCTCTGACCCAATTTCTGCAATGGAGGGGTTAAGAAATTAAAAGGAACTTAATTTTTAAATAGTGCTTTACAGCTGTTTTTAATTTTTTACGGATTGCTGGGTTGGAGATGCTCTAACCTCCTAATCGCTAACTCAATATTTTGTTAGTTAGCGGAATAGCCACTAATTCAAGAGAGAGCACTTTGTGTGGCATGCCCAAACATAGAATAGCACGTACTTCGGATTGGTGTAATCTTTGAGTTAGCGCTTACTTAAACCCATCCAAACGTACTCCAAATTTAAGGTTATATGTTGTTGTTCATATTAACTAATTAGATTTATTATTTAATTATGATATCGAAATTCATAGTTGTTGCTAAAACAGTTTAAAAAACTATTAAAACTAGGTTCGTTTTTCAGACAAAAAATATATAGTTGAAGGTTTTTTTATAAAATAAAACAATTTATATAAATATTACATCCAGTAAAAAAAATGAATTTTTTTTTTGTTGAAATAATAAAATTATATATAATAAAAATTACCGCAATACATGAGAATTCATGTAAATACACAAAGCAGATTGTAACACTTTATGTGTTTTGTTACACCTAAGACACATCAGACACTTATTCTTAAATAAGGAGATAATTGTGAGCCGTCTATTACAAGAGGCATAATCAGACGGACAGTTGAAATCATACTCGATGTAGCATGACTAAAAAGTTAAAAAACTCTTTTTATCAAGAGTCTATCTACATGCCGCACAATCTCTTACCTTTTAACATGAGCATTATATTTAAGTGAAACTACACAACTATTTATCAAGAGAAACTGCTTATTTAACCTTAAAAAAATGCTTATTTATCCATCATTTTTGCAGATTATGTAATATTTTATTGTTAACAAGTATGTATTTTCATTAGCATATACACAACTATTTTTAACATAAATAATGACAATTAGGTGGACAATTTAAGATGGACGTATAAGGATTTTTCTTATCCTTAATCCATGTAAATAAATAGACATGTTATTTGAAACGGCAGATGAAAGTTTCTGACGATATTTTTTATATACTAATAAATAATACAACAACTTGGAAATTATTTATGTTAATTAAACAAATAGTGTTGACCGGTAGGATCTTCCCAGGATGAATATTGAAGCACTGGAGACTGGAGGGAATCAGGAACTCTTTGTAAACACTAAACACACTCTCTCACTTCCGCGCTATTAAATCGCCCCCACTGCTATTATTGCAGCGCAGAGGCAGTCGCACGAATAAATGGGGGCTCTTTCCTCTTTCTCTTCTTTCTCTCTCCTCGTCCTCCCTGCGCCAGACCCAGCAAGCACCAGCGGTGACGACACCTCCACACCCCTTCTCGTACCGCGCTTCTACCGCACCTGCCTCAGTCCCCTTATCTTCTCTGGCGCCGCTGACTCCCATGTCCCCCACCCCCTCTTTCCGCTCGTTTCTCGTGACTTCTACTACTAGTCCTTCTACGAGATTCAACCAAAACCCCTTGTGGTAACAAACATAGGAAAAAAAACATCTGGTCACCGCCGGTGAAGGAATGGGGAACTGACGTCACGCCTCCCCGTCCCAAGTCTCCTCCCAAGTACCCAGATTTGTGCGGCCGTCGGAGGTTGCAACTCGAGGTGCAGATCTTGAACCGCGAGATCGGCTTTCTGCAGGTAACGCCTCTCTCTATCTCTCAGAGAAGTACAATGTGGTTTCCCTTTCCTGGAATTTGCTACAATGGGATGAGGCATTGGGGATGCTTGTTTGGTGTCACAGAGGGAAAAGTTATCTGGTTTTAGAAATTTTCTGAGTGCGCTTCTTTTTGTTTTCTTGCGGTATTTTACACGAATCTAAAAGGAAAGCGAGGACTCTGTTCAGGTAGATGTTGCAATAAAATAATGTACCATAGTTTTTTTAGTTCTTGTCTCCTTTTCTATTTTTTAGGAAATCTTCTTTTTCTGTTTGGCGGATATTCTTTTAGCTAGCAATTTTTTTATGGAAATCTATTGGAAAGGGATTTTTAAAAACTTAATTATACCCTGATTTTGAAAACTTCCAAGAGAAAGCAAGCATGAAGATGAAAACCAGAGCACCATATCTATGCAGAACAAATTCAAACATGGATTGAACACTAATACTTTGAAGTTGTGAATGTTTTTAGTCAGTAGAAGAGTGTCCTATTCCTGGCTCTAAAATCTTGTTTAAATTGTCAATTACTCAATTTTGTTGAGCAATACTTCTTTCTGAATTTTCTTTCTATTTAAATATGGATAAAAGAATAAAAGCTCGGTATGGGTCCTGTTGTAGTTGTCATAATTGGTTCTATACATTCTGGATCATACGGTAACATAAAGGTACAACAATTGATCTGTATGCAAGAAGGAAGTTTCAGCTAATGCAGATGGCTAAAATATCTTCGACTTCATTGAATTTTCAAGTCCATGAAAACTTATTTTTGGTGTCTCTTCTGACATCGCCTACAACAGGTGGTGTCACAGCCAGTTTTGGTTGGAATGCTTGGCAATATAATTATTGGTTATTGGTTTTGAAAACTACTTCTTTTTGCCATGCCTTTTTCCTGTTGTTGTTTAATTGGTTATTGATTGGCTGGTAGAACCAGGGTCCATAGTTGTTGTACTAATGCAGTAACTTGAAAGAGAAATAGTTGGCAGTTCTAAAATTGTTGGGTCCAAGAAATTAAAACGTGAGGCTGGTCTGGTTGTAGTATTGAATTTCAGTTTAATTGTGCACCGATGTAGATATTAACTTAATCTACCAGGAGATTTGTGTGGCACAATTGTTATTCAAAAGCACATAAGTTGATTTGGCAAGTATCAAATGTACTTCTAACCAGCAATGAAGGAACAAGTAGGGCTTACTCTAAACAACCTTCTATTTATTAGAATTATCTCCATATAAGGCCGTTAGAGAATTATATACTATTGAGTTTCAAATTTTGGATGAGGCTAAACTGAAATTGTCCATCAAATAGTATTTGAACCAGTGTTTATGTAGTCCACATGTACGTCAAACAAGACATCTATGCATTTGTATGGAGAAATTACACCTGAAAGGATAGTTATATGTAGTGAATTTGGTATTGTACAGGGTCTGATGCTAGTAGTAACCGCGGTGGGACTGCCAGCTTGACCCTGTTTGTTTTCTTGTCTCAGTTTGTTTGATTTTGCTTAATGTGAGTAGCTTAATACTGAATTGGACATTTGAGAGTTATTCAATTACTTGTTGAATAATTAGGTTAAATTGTCAGCTGCTTGCATAATCTACTGTTCATTTTGTGTTTAATTATGCTCAATTGCATGATTTGGGTTACCTTTGGGTTGTGATATTTACTTATTACATATGATTACTACTAAAATCCATTGATTCTGTTGATTTTAACTAGGAAGAGTTGCAATCACTTGAAGGAATACAACCTGTTTCAAGATGCTGCAAAGAGTATGCTATTATATCCAGAATTTTCCTTTTAATTTTTGTTTTGCTCCATACCGAAGTTCCTACTACTGGCCAGAAATGAAAATGAGCCCTCAGTTTGCTCTGTTTTGTATAACGATATGGTGAGGCCAAATTTGAACAACATTGAAGGTCAAACACCCCCCCCCCCAAAAAAAAAAAAAAAAAAAAATCTAGGATGAAGATCACACACAAAAGCAACGTGACATTATGTAGTCTGTACTGGTAAATGACCAACTGTCTCATTCATGTGTTATAATATTGTTTACTTGTTTGTAGCAATTTTAGACTTGAACCACAATGAACTCTCACATGATTACGATAGCTACTTGCATCTTATTCCAGATGAAACTCGTCATTTCTACTTATCTAATAATCTGGACTTTTTTACTGTGCAGATTGAACGAGTTTGTTGGAACAAAACCAGATCCGATTATACCAGTGTATGGTTCTACTCATGTAATCATATCTTATTGTCTTTTGAGACTTGTGATGATTTGTGCTTGTTTTTAGAAATAAGAAGAGACATGGGTCCTGTCGCATGTGGAGGTGGATCAGGTACTTCATAACTTCTTTTTTCTTGGACATTTCATGTTTACTTGCAATATTTTGTTAATATCATTTAATTTTATGTTAGCATATCGAAGAGACACCAATCACCAAAGAGAAACTTTACGAATCTTTCTTTTTTGTGGACTTCATATGGGCTCTCATTTGTTAATAATAGACTATATATATGTTGATTTTGGTTAATAAGCTACTTGTTTTCTGATGAGCTGACGAAAAGAATATGTTGACTAGGTCAACGATGTGCTGCTGCCTCTCATGGATATGCTGCTTGGAGAAACCAACTAATTGCAGCTGTCCACAATCAAAGAACTGTGAGTTCTGCAGCTGCGAGTGCACATGTGACAGTTGCAGTTGCCCCAGTTGTAAATGCTGTAATTCATGTGCTGAGGTCTCCTGCTGTCCGCGGTGCAGGTCACCAAATTGCAGTTGTAGCAGCTGCATGCCGAATTGCAGTTGCGGCAGCTGCATGCCGAATTGCAGTTGCGGCAGCTGCATGCCGAATTGCAGTTGCGGCAGCTGCATGCCGAATTGCAGTTGCGGCAGCTGCATGCCGAATTGCAGTTGCGGCAGCTGCAAGCCGAATTGCAGTTGCGGCAGCTGCTGGCCAAATTGCAGTTGCAGCAGCTGCTGCAGCTCGAACTGCTACAGCACTAGCTGCAAATGTAAACCAAGGTGCAGTACTGACTGTGGCTCATGCTCTAGTGCATCTTGCTGCAGTTGTATGAAGTGTTCATGCACGCAACCTCAGTGCTGTAGTTGGTTATACTCATGCTTCCAACCGTGGTCTTGTTGCTGCAAATCGAGTTGTGGCAAGTCTATTTGCTGCAGATCATGCTGTGTGCTTCGGACCCCAAGCTGCCCAGAGTGCTCGTGTGGCTGTGTTTGGTCGTGTCCAACTTGCGGAGACATATGCAGGTGCTTCAAACGCAACAATCCATGCTGTATAAGTGGTTGCTTTTGCTAGAGATGGTTCTTTCTTGGCACCCTTTTTTAGTCACCTTGTTTGTTGATGCAATATCATTAGTATTGTTTCGAATTCTTAAACATTGGTATTTAGAATATAGTTTTTGTCAAATGTGCAGCCTTTTATTGTTAGTTTTTGGGACAAATCTCCTAGTGTTTTAAATGAAGTGTTGCCCTCATTCATGTGACCCAACAAGTTTATTCCCTCCTGTCAGGATTTTCAAAATGATTTTCTCAAGTGATGTTAAATATGCTATAAGGATTTCATACTTCCATAATTTATGATAAACGATTTGGTTCTCATCTTTTGTGTATTGAATACTATTTGTATATGTATGTTCATCATCTTTGAGCGAATAGAAAAAATATAGTGAGCCCATTAAATACGTGAGAATGGAAAGTAGTGCCTTGGGGAGTATATGAAAAATTTGAAATATGCTGATCAGGAGGTGGATGCCTAGGTCTAGTGCAGCTAACAAAGGAGGTTAGTGGGAATTTGTAGTGGCTGCTGGTGCTTTTCAAGCATTGTATATTACCAGTAGGATACCTCCACGTTGCTGTACAGGTTGCTCTTAGAGAATCATGACTAGTAGCAAAGTTGATGCAAAACTATCCGAGGGAATTTGATAATTTGCTTTGTTCATACTTAAGAGGACGACAATCTAGTAATCTCTTTAATTTATTTGATTAATAAATGTTCTTTGTAATAGGATACAAAAACAACAGAAAATAGCAAACACTGGCGGTTTCTTTGAAATCAGAGTTGTACATATTAGATTTTGGTTGTTAATTCAAGTGTTGCCCTTGTTTATGTGGCCCAACAAGTTTTTCTTCTTGTCAGGATCAAAATGATTTTCTCAAATGTCAAATATAATTATTTCGTACTTCGATAATTTATCGATAAAGAATTCTGTTCTCGTCTTTTGTGTAATTATAAACAAGTCCATTATGCTTGTCTAAATAGGCACTTTTCTCGGCTTTGGTAATTATAAACAAGTCCATTATGCTTGTCTAAACAGGCACTTGCATTGATAACAGTGTGATGCTGAAATGCGTGGTATGAGTACCCATAATTAGGGGTGTTCCTCGGTTTGGTTAGGTTGAAACCAAACCGAACTAGGCAAACTAAAGTTATAATTTGATTTCTATAATAGAACTGAACCGAACCAATTTAGCATTGCAACCGAACCGAACCAAACTAAAGTTTTATTTCGGTTTGTTCGGTTTGTTCGGTTCAAACCAAATATATTAATTTTTTTATTTAAAGCAATTGATTTATAATGAACCGAAGTATATTAAGAAATAAATTGAAGTATTTAAAGCAATTGATTAAGAAATAAACCGGGACGGTCCGGACCAAATTCATAATATATAAAAGTTCGGTCGGTTCGGTTATTTCGGTTTTGAAAATTATCAAACCGAACTGAACCGAACCGAAATTATAATTTGGTTTTAGAAAGCAAGCCGAACCGAACTGAACCATTTAGTCCAAACTTATTCGGTTCGGTTCAAAACCGACTAAACCGGACCAATGAACACCCCTACCCATATAACCTTTGAATTAGATGAGATCATTTGGCAATTATTATTATTAGCACGGACCCTTTTTGGGGGCAATTAGTGCTACGTTTATTTAGACTGGAATGTCGTACTATTTATAGTAAGATAATTAGTTACTCGTATGCGCGTTGATGTGAGAGTTGTCAGTTGAATACTTTCTTGAGACAGGATGAAGGAGAGTTTGGAAATAGGAGCTTTTTAATTTAACCTTGATTTTCAGAGCATGAAGAATTAGTTCATAATGCTTTCGAGTTTGTTGAACCTATAAATAAGAAATACACGGTAAACAATCACTAGTAAGAGAAATCAGCAATAATGGTTACATTGGATATTTCCAATTTCAGGCGTAGGGCATAACAAGTTGGAGGCCAAGAGGATGAAGAAAACCTAAGTTAGGATGGTTGAGTGCAAATAACTACAGAAAGATTATATTATTTAATTGATTTAGATTAGGAAGTGACTGGTTTATGTTAAAATAAAAACTATTAGAAGGTGAGTAATTCAGATTGCGTTACATGTTATGGAAGAAGCGGCTGTAACTACCTTGACTATCACGTACATAAAACTAGGTTTGTTTAGAACTCAACTTGTATACGGAGTTTTAATCATCAGAATTAAGAATAGTTCAGTGAGCAATGAACTCACTAAAAGGCAAAAGAAAGAAGAAAGAAGAAAGAGAGACATCCGGATAGCTTGATTTGAATTGTCATAAATTCAATTATTGAGGGAAAAAAAGAGCAACATGGGCACTCTCTCAATAGTTCCAAGTATAAGCTATCGGACTTCGCACTTGATGCTGCTCATTGCTCCATGTTAACCAGCCAAACTCTGCATCTGATTGGCTTCCAACCTGTATCGACTTAAAAGTCACGGTAAAGCGCAGTTTCTGGCCTACCTGTCGGAAAACAAGCTTCTGGGGATTAATGGAGACACTGACACTAGCTGGCCCGGTGACTTTTGCATTGTAAACGGACCCTGCAAGGCCCACATTGGTTACCTCCCTTTGATACTTCACAACCTTTCTTGACTTTTGACCAAACACTACTGAAAAAGAAGGATAGTTGAGGTTCCCAGGAGTTGACAGCTTGTGTGAGCATGTCAAACTCGCACTAGAGGTGATAACTTGGATTTGCTGAACTGTGTAGCCTAAGGTGCACAAAAAGGCAATGTAATCTTCGGTGGTAGTGTTGTAAATAAGACCAGGAGATTGGGCCTTTACGGGGTCAACATGACCTGATCCATATGACCATGGTGTTGCAAGTTGGGTCCCACTGGCAGAGTCATGGAGTGGGGAGCCGGTATTGTCGACTGTGTAGGCTGTGGTCATGAGAGCCGACTTGATTGCACTAGGGCTCCAATCTGGATGCGCAACCCTTATCAGTGCAGCTAGACCGCTGATATGCGGGCAGGACATTGAAGTTCCTGTACCAGTAAAATTTGAAAATCAATTAAGCCTACAATAAAACCTGTTCTTTCCCTCCTTTTTCAGTACATACAGGCATTATTTCCCAGCCCATGTATACTGGTAAGGAGTCCGGAGAGGTATGCTTCTGTCAAATTTCTGTTAAATTCAGGGTCATAGAGGTATAGCTTTGATTTTACCGATACATGTAGCTTAACAACCAAAATACCCAGATATTTAACAAGTGAAAGCATTTTTCTATATGGTAACTGGTAAGGAGTGGACAGTTAACCTTATCACCCGTACTGTGCATTTCTTGAACTAAACAATGGCAAACTAGATCTTACCAGATATAATATTGAAGTCAGATCGCCTCTCATCCTCGGCTAATCCACTAGGCCCAACCGACCGAGTCCAACCAGCTAGTATGTTCAACCCTGGTCCGATCATATCCGGTTTGAGCAACTCTGGCACCAGTGTGCTAGGTCCTCTTGAGCTGAAAGCTGCCACCAGCGGAGACGGCCGCACGCCTAGTACAGTTCCTCCAAAACTCATCTCAACTGTTGGATTCTTATCAGATAGAACGTAATCTCTTATCATATCACCACTCTTTGCTCCAACATTAATTGCTGGTAAAAGGTGGCTGTCAGCTACCAATTCCTCTCCATTTACTGCCAGATTTATCAATATCATCCCGGCTCCACCGGCCTCTTTTACAACTTGTCCCTTTTGGGCACGTGCATTCATGCCCCGTTCGCATAAAACTACTTTACCTTTGACTTGTGCTGGGTCTAGTGTACGAGGCAAGCATAACTTACTTGAATTGCTCCCGACTTGAACTCCCTTGTTATATACGATTGGAAGCGTTTGTTTTGCATCCCACTCTCCACTATACAGGGAAACTCCAGTGTACTGTTTTCCATTGCCTAATTGAACATTTGCTGGAAAGTCCCTATCAAGTGTCCCCGCACCAACTGTGGCAATCCATGGTGCTGTGTTTGTGAGGGATGATGCTGTGGGCCCGCTGTTACCTGCAGAGCAGGCCACAAATATTCCTTGCCTTATAGCAGAAAATGCACCAATTGCAACTGGGTCCCGAAAAAAAGAAGAAGCCCCGCCACCTAGGGACATCGATAGCACATCTACCCCATCCTCAATTGCACTGTTTATCCCGGCAAGAATATCTGACCCATAACATCCTTGAGTCCAACAAACTTTGTAAACTGCAACTCGAGCACCTGGCGCCATCCCGCGAGCAATGCCAGAGGCATAGCCAAACAAACTAGCATTTGCCACTGGTGAACCGGCAGCAGTGGATGCAGTGTGTGTACCATGACCATTAAGGTCCCTTGGTGAAACCACACTTATATTGCCTCCCGCTGCCTGAAATCCACGGGAGAAGCTACGTGCTCCAACCAACTTGCGGTTGCATACTGATGAGGGGAAGTCAGGTCCCGACTCACACATGCCTCGCCAACGTGAGGGAATTGCCGGGAGACCAGCATCGCCAAAGCTGGGATGTTCTGGCCACACACCAGTGTCGAGTACTCCAACAATGACGTCAATAGAAGGGTAGTTGAAATTAGTTGACGA
Organism: Carex parvula; assembly: GCA_025461045.1. Lineage (NCBI taxonomy): Eukaryota > Viridiplantae > Streptophyta > Magnoliopsida > Poales > Cyperaceae > Carex > Carex parvula. The sequence continues at coordinate 178,830 of JAJGRW010000542.1, read as the reverse complement.
AGTGTACGGAGGTAAACCGAGAAAGGTCGGTGAGTGGGTCGTAAGGAGAGGGATGAATGTGTCGGGATGGATGTGGAGGGTAGATTCATGGCTGGCAAGGAGTGGTACATGGTGTGGTAGTAGAGATGCCGCAAAGGCACTTACGGAGGAGTATGAATAAAGTAGGTGGCGCGACGGGTCAATGGAGAGTGACTGAAGCAGGGCTCCTGTGCCAGGCAGTGTGGGTGTGGTATGGTGCATGTTTGTGTGATGGGTTCACATAAATGATGTATGTGTTGGAAGATATGCTTGAGGCAAAACTAAAGGTGGAGAAAGAAATTAAAAATAGGAAAAATATAGTGGAAATGTGATGATGATTTCGAATTGACCCCATGGGAATTGTTATATATCTTACATGAGAATGGCAAAGCAATGGCGTGGAGAGTATATATAGGAAACAATTGAAATATGCTGATCATGAGGTGGATGCCTGGGTCTAGTGCAGCTAATAAAGGAGATGAGTGGTGGGAATTTGTAGTGGCTCCGGTGCTTTTCAAGCATTGTATATTACCAGCAGGATGCCTACACGTTGCTCTGAGAGAATCATTAGTAGTAGAAAAGTTGATCCAGAGCTATCAGAGGGAATTAGATAATGTGATTTGTTCATACTTAAGAGAGCAACGATCTAGTAGAATCTCTTTAATTTATTTGATTAATACCCTTCTTTGAAATAGGATGCAAAAACAACAGAAAATAGCAAACACTGGCGGTTTATTTGAAATCAGAGTTTTACATATTGATCCTGTAGTTTAAACCTTTTTTTACAATTGCTAGTTAGAATTTATTTTTTGGAAATTTTTTAGGAAATGTTTGAATCTTGGCGAAGATCAGGGTAAAATGGTTAACAGAGCAGTTTTAACTTGATGCAGCTCACTGACTATAGAATTAAAACAGCAATGCACATGTCCATGCGCTGCATAACCAAAAACTGCTCTGTTAGAATATTTGCCCGAAAATCATCCAAGAATTGTTAACATACACGGCGCATGTTTGATCACCTAATTTGAAATCTGACAGTTTAGATACTGAAATCACGCGACATAAATAAAGCAACGGTGAAAAGCATACAAAACTGTAAAAGGAGAAAAAATCTAGCGAGATTTTGGGAGGTTAGAAAGTGTCCAATTTGTTAATGTTCACTGCATCATGAAATGGTTCAACTCGTCCTGTCTTTTACAGAAGTGTCAAAAAGAAAGCAGAGGCACATGAAACTAAAAAGAACGAGAAAAAAAAAGAAAATGATCAAATGTGAAGGAAAAGATATGAAAATATCTAATGATGGTGATGTATTCTGACTATTAGGCTCTTCTCCAATAGTGCAAAAGTTATTGGATGGTTTATGGATTGTCCATTTCGATAGTTGAGACCACATTTTATAATGTTTCAATGTTCCTAAAGCAAAGATTTAAACAACAAATATATTCAATACTCTAACCGCATGCTATCGCAACTATGGAATGATTGCATGATGTAAATGCTCTGATCGAAATGAGATGTTCGCAAGAGTTCAACAAATAGAATTGAACAAATAAATTTTAAATATAATTTTGTTGATTGGAATCAAATTTGATAAAATGCTTATTAATTAACAAACCCACAAAATACTCAAAAAAGGTAGTCCGGTAATTTATCAATATAATCACTGAAACTCTAATAATTTTTTTAAAACATAAATGTAAAATTACTGCAGGTAATACAAATACAAATAAAATAAAGATCCAAACCTGAGAAAAGGAAATAACTATTAGGTGGTAATTTTCAACAACAGTTGCTTCTAGCTCGACGCTTCTTCAACTTAAAAAGAGTTTTTCGTTAGTACAAATCATTTTTCGTGAAATACCAATCCGGACTACATAATTTCTTCTAAGGATATCATCATATCAATCTACTCAATTCTTGCCTCTTGTCTTTTGTTCTCCGCTTCCTATTCTAATCACCAAAATTTTTATTTCTATCTTATTCACAAAAAAAAAAACACTCCAATTTAATCAATATTCAAAAATTACCCAGACCGCAAAACTGTTTGGTGGCCCCAGGGGCGCATAATCATTGGGCGGTCCCCTAGTCTTTGAGGCTGCAGGGGCATGTAGCAGCCTTGGTAGTTTTCAAATTCTCCCAACATTGAGGTGTTTTTTGGTTTATTTTTTTTTATTATGGGAGAAATAAAAATTTCGGTTCCAATCCTTTTACTGGTTTGGTGGCATTTCGGTCAGGGAGTAAAGTTACATATAATATATGCTAGAAAAGTTACACATATAGTATAGCCTTCCTCAATTTTTTTTTTAAATTAGGTACATTTGTGGTTCTTTATTATTATTTTTTTTTTTGTAAAATCGCCTTAGTCAGCGATTCTATATTAAAAGTTGGATTGTCACCCTGTCAAACACTATTACAACCTTTCTTCCATTATACCGTACCTTAGACAACAAAATATATTTTGAAAATTAAAATGGAATAAATAATAGGATGTTAGCTATTTATTTTATTATGTTTGAGGTAGTATTTTTTTATCATGTACACAGTACACCATTAGGCATTAGCTATTTATTTTATTATGACTCACCTTTTCTTTTGATCATTTTAGCCTTTTAGAGCACCCACCACTACACAAGCTAGTGCTTCTTGTTCCTGCGGATCCTGCCCATAAAGACCAGGGTATCGTCTCTCCATTCGGAAAACACTTGTCTCTCCATTTGAATTTTAAGTATGTTATTGTTGGGGCTGTTATACAGCAAAAATAAAAATAAAATTTTAGTCCATACTAAAGAATTTCTGTTCGTTTTTTTTTTAATTTGGAAAGACTAAAGATGTTTCATCTGGAGGTAATCTGGAGGTAGAGATGTTTAAGGTTCGGGCATGAGTTAAAAACGACTAAAAAAGTAAAGAAATTTTAAAAAGTTAAATGAAATGTTGCAAAATGTGGGAAATTGCATGTTCGGAATCCGGATGGATGAATTTTTGTGTGGATATTAAATATTTGTTAACTTGGCCTTCAATTTTTATTTAAAAAATAGTATTACACAATAACACCATCAATTCTATCTTCAACAGCAGTTAATATATAAATTGAACAAACATATTCTCCATTTCTCGCTCAGAGCTACTATTTGATCGGAAAAGAAGAAGTCCTGAAACATATTTAATTAACGAGCTACCAGAATAATCATATTTTAGCGGCAAAAACCGCATCCATTTTATCAAAAATGGAGACCAACTGTTCTCGTCCTTGTTTTCCAGTCCTAAGCTTCTTTCTTTCTTTCGTTAATTCATTCAATTTTGTTTTTTTTCCTTTTTTGAATATCTCCAATCTTTATCTTTTGCCTCTATGCTCTGTGACATGCACATGATGTCAAGCAGGGTCATCGTATCTCATCCAATCAATAAGAAAGATTTTTGTAACGGGATATATGATGAAGCACGGTTGAAATCTACCAAGAAAATGAAATCTTCGTCTTGTAAAAATTGAACCCAAAATTTGAATTGAAGCCTTGCTCCAAAATGATCCCGGTACATAATCTTTCGCCTCACTGAATTTTCACTGATCTTTTGTCAGAATTTTGCTTGAATTCTTATTTTCAGATCCTCTGTAACGCTTCAATTAAAAGCTAACATGTAACGGGTCATACATTGAGACAGGTCAATTTCCGATTTGTTTCGCCTCAATGTGAATTCTTCAAATTAATAGTCGCCGCAGAACTTCAGCAGAGAGGGAAAGCATATGGGGCCCGATTTCCTCAGGCGCGACATAGAGTTATGTCGGCACTGCAGCTCCACTCAATGTTTTTATATATATTTTAGTGTGGTATGTGGAAGGTCACTGTATATGTGAATTTTTATGCGGATTTATATATACGAATTTTTAATTGAGAATAATCTACAAATACGAATACAAGTGGATACGCACGATACGAATGGATACATACCTATTTAGATCATCCGTTATGGCCATTAATATTATAAATGGGTATTTGAATTATTTATTATGGATATGGCACTAATAAATGGATATATTTACCGGTCCAATCCTTAAGTCCAGATATATTTTTTTATGATAGTACAAAATCATTCTATTAGAATTTATCAGAAAATATCCACAATACTGCTTCGATTGTGAAGAAGATCTTCAATAATTTTGTATTGTAAAAAAGAAAAGAAAGTAGTACGCAAGACAAATTTCAAAAGGAAGATTGCCAAGATAAGAAAGTAGTATGCAATACAATTAATCTCAATCAACTCCAAGCTCGTGTGCGGGTTGGAACTTCTATTGCATATATTGATTCTTTGTATTTGAACTATTGCGTAAATGTTAATTTAATAAAATAAGAAAAATACCTCAAATGTCGCACAAACAACATGATAAGATTGTGCTTGATTCGTATCAATAAAACTGCTGAAACAAATGTGAAAAAAATCAATTATTTTTTAACTCTGCCTTTTCTTAACTAAAATACACAAGATTGAACTATAGTTGTGCACAAAAGTCAGCTGAATAAAAGTATAAATGTTAAATCATAAATTAAATGAGATGGGAAGAGGAGGGGAAGTTTGGAGAGTTCCTTCTTTCCTTATTTTTTAGAAGACGGAACTGGAAGTTTTCAGGGAGCGCGCAGTGGGAGAGAGAAAAAGAAAGCGACGAGATTTTAATCAGAGAGACTGATAGTGGGACCTGTCTGTCGGTTTCACTGTTCATATTACTGTAGCCCTCTATCAAGGATTAAGTATATAGTAATAGATATGTAGTAGTAGTGCATGGGGAATTGATTAATTTAATAATAAAACAAATGAGTTTGCATTTGACGCAGAGAACAAGACGCTTGAAACTATAAAAGAAGACGCTTGATATTGCTTTCAAAATTCACTTGACTGGATGGATTCATCCGGATGAGTATATCGAATTGGGTTTCGGGTTATATTGGATATCCGATCCATCTTTGTACTAATAAAATTATTAGGATTCGGATTTGGATATTTTCAAATTCGTAGACTCCGATAATGGATTCTAAATATTTTGATTTATTTTCAGCATAGACATGTATATGCGGTCTGCGTAAGTATTTTTTATATAGTTTGTTACTACATAAACATATACGGCAACATAGACCGCATTTAAAAACACTGGCCTCCATCCATTCCTGCTTTTCTAGATGTTGTGAACATGGCAATGAATATTTCCGTGTTACCGAAAAATGAACATCTCTTATCCGCTATACACAGTGCGGCAATGATTTTAGTTCATATGCGATTTATTATTTTCACATGGAACCCTAATAACTTCAATAATTGTAGAAATTATATGTAAAGTATGGTTGTAAATCTTTAGAGGTTCACATTTTGTCTTATAAATATTAAATATGGATAAATTTTCAGAATATACCAGTAGTGAGATAAACTTCTATTTCGAAACAAGTCTTATCCTATCTTATCTCCAAGTTTATCTAAGTTTATCAAAGATGCTTGACATTTGAAACAAGTCTTATCCTATCTTATCCCAATTAGTTGCCATTTGTAAAAGAATTTCCCAATTTTAACCATACAGTATTTCCCAATTTAAAAAAAAAGAAATTTCTGCAAGATCTTTTGGAAAAAAAAAAGAGATGAATTCATTGATTTCAAACAAATTTGAGGAATGAATTTGAGCAAGTATCAGACAGGCTCCAAAAATGCGTCATATGATCCATGCCATTTACAAGGATAATAATATTCCAAAACGAAGAATGAGTTGATCTAAATTGTTATTATTTAACCTTAATTACTACTTATAACATAAAGTGCGTTTCCTAATTAATTTAGCTATGATCAATTTATTTTATTCCTAAGTACGTAATTAATTATAAAACGTTAATTACTTAATTATCCTACTAAACTAAAATTTTGTGATCGTAATGATTCAAAAATGTTAATATGTTGTTAATTAATTGTCATTTATTAATTAACAATATATTTTATTTTTAGAAATTATTTTCTTAATTTAATTTAAAAATCCTAACTACTTAATTTATCAATTAATTAAAATTCTAATTAACTACGGTGTGTTGAAATTAAATTATTTAATTTTTGTGTGTTTCGGAATCATACATTGTCCTGTCTGGATAATCTAGTATCTGCTCATAGTATGTCATGAGTTGTCAATCCATGACTTTTCTAATCATTTCCCGTGTTTAAGTGAAAACTTCGGATCAAGCTAAACCAGAAGGAGGCTCGAGACCCGAAGTAAATTATCCGACTTTTTTTTACTTCGCTTATTTTTCAAAAGCCCACTTTTAATCCTTTCCCTTTTTAAATCTTTGGGCAAGCCTATTTAAATAAATTTCCAAAGCCCAAATCATTAATTTATTTTCACAATTGCCAAGCCCAATAACAAAATCCAACAGCCACGGCCCAAGGCCTCAATTCTAATTTAATTTATCAAGTCATGGCCCAAAAAAATTTATAATTCTGCCGGCCCCTAAACCCTAAACCCTAAATTTCAAACTTCCCAAAATTCACAATTTAGTCCCTTACATTTAACATATAACCTAAGGGTCAAATTTTTGCACATCAACCGGTCCCTGTTATTTCAAAGTCAGGTTTAAGATTCAGTACCAGTGGCACTACTGGGCTGGTACCGACTGGTACCAGCATCGCTATCACATACCAGGTTACCAGTAAGGTAAACAAGGCTCTCGCAACAACAAACAACAGACAACCAGATTAATTAACAACAATCAAGGCACAAAGGAAACAGCAGAGACCACAAAGGTTAGCGCAAGGCAACCAGAATACCACAACCAGAAAGGAACAAGGCACAAGGCCAAATCCCAGCAACTAAATCGGTACCAGAGGCAAAGAACAAGGAAGACAACAGCACCCATCAAGGTGCTGGTATGGGGGTACTAATGTACCAGAATCAACAAGGCACCCGAATCGGCACCAAAATAACCCCATCAAACAAAGACAACAAAGCAACCGAACCAAAATTCATCCGAATCGGGAAAATCAACAACCCGCATTCGATCTTATCAATTCAATTTTTACGATTCACCACAAAATTGAGAATGCGCAAGATAAAAAGGGCTGTTACCAGGAAAATCGATCGTCTCACTTTAAACGGTCGATACCAAGGCACTTGCGTCACCTCGCTTATCGGCCGTCCAAGAAATTGCCAAATTAACCAACGGAATCACCAACAGCGGCAGCACCGAGAAGAGGCACCACCAAAATCGCACACAATCAACGAAATTTCAAAACCAAATCTCAATAGAGGTAAAGAGCGACAGAAAGAGTATAGAGAGAGAGAGATAGCAAAAGTTCTCTCCAAGAGAGCCGAGCCCTCTATATACCGCAACGAGGGAGAGGGTAACCGACGGGACAGCGACCAAAGTCGCACGAGTAGGTAACTGAGGGGACGACTGGGTTGTCGCAAGTACGAGCCCCTCTGACATGAGAGGAGAAAACAAGCGCGATCGCGCGTGTGATAGAAAACACACTAAAAGCCCTAGGCTTTTTCCGTCTCGGCGCAACAGAGAGAGATGAAGAAATGAAGGGGGCGGCCCCCAGTTAACAGAGGATATGCATCCGCTGCTTTTCTTGATAGAAAAGCAGGGAGCTGCTCGTCTCTTTCTCTCTGTATCTCTCTAAAAAAAAGAGAAGAGAGAGAGAGTCACGTGGGAGAGAGAGGAGGAGGAGAGAGATAGAGAGGCAAGCAGGAGAAGAGCAGTGGTTTGGCAAACACCGGATCTCGTTCCGTTAACGGAGAGAAAAAGATAAAAGGGAGGGTATTTGGAAATTAAATATCGCGTCAAGACCGTGCCACATTAAATTTGGATGGTCAGATAATTCGCAGAAATTTAGAAACTTAAATTCAATGGTCTCTTATGAATAATTCCGATATTTTTATTAAAACTCCAAAAAAAAACAAATTATCAAATCTGCTCCCACTTCAAAATTATAATTATTTCTACCCTAACCGCCCGTGGGCTGGGCGGTCCACTTTTCCCACCAGACCGCCCAGTAGCCGGGCGGTCCACTTTCGATACCTGACCGCCTAGCACCCGGGCGGTCCACTTTTAAAACCTGACCGCCCAGGGACTGGGCGGTCGACTATGAAATTTTTTTTTTTTAAAAGCGGTCCGCTGAGAGCAGACCGCTCCCCATCTCCCTCTCTTTCGCCTCTGCCTCCAGCCGCGTCGCCGCCCGAACCACCACCCCAGCCGAAGTCTCTCTCTCCCTCTCTCCCTCTCTTCCTCTCTCTCTAGAGCTCTCTCTCTCTCTCCCTCTCTTCCTCTCCCTCTCTTCCTCTCTCTCTCTTCATCTCTCTCTCTCTTCTGCCATTCTCTCTCTCTTCCTCCCTCTTCCTCTCCCTCTTCCTCTCTCTCTCTCTTCCTCTCTCTCTTCCTCCCTCTTCCTCTCTCACCCGAACCCTAATTTCGGCCATCTCGGCGACAGTCCGATTATTTTCGGGTAAGTTTCTAAATAATTTTTTTAATTTATATTTTGTATATTGTATTGGCATTGGAACGATTGGTAGAATTGAATTGTTAATTATCGTGTCCGGGTTGTTGATTTTCCCGAAACGATTGAATTGTTCAAAATTATAGTTTCCGGTATGAGTTTGTAGTTTAGGGATTTAGGGTTGACAAAACTGAAGTTTATAAATTAGGGTTGAATTGTTAATTATCGTGTGCGGGTTGTTGGTTTTCCTGTCGCGATTTAATTGTTAAATTATGGTTGAATTGTTAAATTAGGGTTTATGATTGAATTGTTTAAATTAGGGTTGAATTGTTAAATTAGGATTTAGGGTTGAATTGTTTAAATTATGTTGAATTGTTAATTTAGGGTTGAATTGTTAAATTAGGGTTTAGGGTTGAATTGTTAATTTAGGGTTTAGGGGTTAAATTAGAATTTAGGGGTTAAATTAGGGTTTAGGAATCAAATTAGGGTTTAGGGTTGAATTGTTAGATTAGGGTTGAATTCCTAAATTAGGGTTTAGGGTTGACATAATTAGAGTTTATAAGTTAGGGTTTATAAATCAGGATTTGTAAGATAAAATCTTCTGTTTATTGAAATGTAGTATGGTCAGAACTAGACGGGGACGTGCATGGGATGCCCCTCTGGAGACAGGGGAGAGTTCACATGATCACGATGCTGAGGCATCCGGTGCAGAGTCGTCCGGTGTAGATGCTCCCTTTGGAGATTATCCCCCTCACCATCCTAACACGTTTAGTCCTCTTCTGTGGATCCCACATGTCAGGCACCGTGTCTCACTTGCATCTATGGAGGTACGTTGGTTTTGTATTCCTAATTTAATATTGTTTACATGCAGGATGAAGCTGCCGCCGCCGTCGAGAGAGCCCCCACCGCCGCCGCCGCCGCCGTTTTCTCTTTGGATGACCTAGCTCCAGATGAGGGCGGATGGGAGCCAGCTAGCTCCCACCGACCGCAGTATATGGAGCCCAGACAGCACGACGGCGAGGCCAGTGGGAGTGGGACACAGACTGCAGATGGCTTTGCCGCTGCTATATTTGGCACACCGCCTCCGGCCACGTATCCTCCTACTTGGGAGGCCGATCCGTGGGTGTTGCGTACACATGCGGGGATCCATGGGGAGCATGCATTACACCTGGGGGCGGACCCATGGGCGCGTGAGGCCGTACACGATGACATGCAGGTGGATGAGGTTCATCAGAGGCGTCCGCCGTCGCAGAGAGAGCGCCATGCACCTACTAGGTTGGATCTCTCCGGACCTCGCCCTCGTCGTCGCCGTTAGGGTTTTTATATTTTTTTTAGTTTGATAGGTTTCTAGTATTTTAGTTTGATAGGTTTCTAGTATTTTAATTTGGATTATTATATTTCATGTTTGGACTGTTATGTTTCATGTTTAGACTTACCATTTAGATTACCTACTTTTATTGTTTATACTTACTATTTAGATTACCATTTAGAACATTTAAACATTAACAAACTTAATATAAAACTAATCAATTATATTAAAACTACACAATTACATAACATATAAAAATAATCGTCAATTATAAAAATATAATCGTCAACAAATAATAAATATATATCATACAATTTAATATAAAACATTCAAACAAATCATTACAACAATTTAATATAAAACATTCAAAAATTATTACAACAATTTAATATAAAACATTCAAACAAATCATTACAACAATTTAATATAAAACATTCAAAAATCATTACAACAATTTAATATAAAACATTCAAACAAATCATTACAACAATTTAATATAAAACATTCAAAAATCATTACAACAATTTAATATAAAAACATTCAAACAAATCATTACAACAATTTAATATAAAACATTCAAACAAATTAAAACATAAAACCTTATAAAAAAAAAAAATTTCATAGTGGACCGCCCATCCCTTGGGCGGTCAGCTTTGAAAAGTGGACCGCCCGGCTGCTGGGCGGTCTGGTGGGAAAAGTGGACCGCCCAGCCCACGGGCGGTTAGGGTAGAAATAATTATAACTTTCGAGTGGGAGCAGATTTGATAATTTGTTTTTTTTTTTTTGGGTTTTAATAAAAATATCGGTGAATAATTTATTTGGAATTCGAATTAATCAACGACATTCTTCGTTTAACAATTAACATATACTCGAATGGTTTTCGGTTTATTTAACAATTTATTTGTTATTTGTTTAATTATTAATAAAAAATGGTTATTAATCAGATCGTGTTTGATTCGAAATTTCGCATTTATAATAATTAACATCTATAATCTTACGAGTTTTAATTCAAGTTAACGTATAGATCGACATAGTTATTTAATTTAATAAATCTTTTAATTACTTAATTACTTTCAAATTTTGTTAAGTTTTAAAATCTAACTTTCTAATTTGTTTAGTTTTGAATTTAAATTTAAGATTGGTAAATCTACAAATTAATTTAAATAATCAATTTTATAAAAACTTCATCATCAGGTTAATTGTTTAATCTTCGCTTTGGTTAATTAATTAACCCAAGTTTTAATTAGTTGCAAAACTCGATCATTAGACTAATTAATTAGGTTTTAAATTTACAGGTTATAATAGCTCGCATCATCCCGATGCTCAGGATGGCAGCGGGGATGATATCGGAGATGACTAGTTTTAGAACGATTTGTATGAGTTTTAGATATTTGATTTGTATGTCGCACTTTAGATATTTTATTTTTTATGTCGTACTTTAGATATTTGATATTTGATGTTTATGTAGTACTTTAGATATTTCATGTTAATGTCGTTTCGTGAATTGCTTGGTATGTACCAATTAAATTGCTTTTGAATTTCTTTTAAATTGCTTGGTGCTTGGTACGTTTCGTATCATTATTTTATATTGTATATTTGAATTGCTTGTGAATTATTTGGTACGTTTCGTACCAATTGGGGCTGGAGAAAAATAAATGAACAGAATGGGTTCAATGGTTTTTATATTTGTTTGCTACGTTTCGTACCAATTGGGGAAAAGAAAAATAACAAAAAAATATCAAAAAACAATTACCCTTCTGCGACCGATTCTGGGCCCATCAGCGACCGGCCAATCGGTCTATGATGGTCTTCCGCCACATCAGTATATGGCATTAGCGACAGATTTCATCGGTTGCTATAGGGTCATCTGCGATCGGCGTCTTACCCTTCAGCGACCGGTGATATCAGCGGGGTGGTCATCAACGACGGAGCAACTGCGATCGGATCTTCTGCGACCGATTTCGATCATCTGCGACCGTCACTACCCTTCTGAGACCGGCGCCATACCCTTCTGTGACCGATTTGGCTGGTCGTAGAAGGATTCCGCTGCTGTAGTGATAGTGGAGCGGCATTGCAGACATGACTACTTTGACTGGTGTGATTCTCCCTCCATATGAAGTCCACCCTTCTATCCTATTTTGTACCGCCTGTAGCATTGGTTGGTAATCAACCTTTCTCGGATTCCTAATCGATAGTGGCAGTTCCAAATATCTGATTGGCAGTTGCGATGGTCGAGATTCTAGAATGGACTGCACTACCCGAATTAGATTTGGCGGTAAGGCGATAGGGACAAAGGTGCTCTTTCTTTTGTTAATGTTGAGACCCGTGAGTTCGGTGTAGAGTTTGAGCACGACTCACTATTTTAAGAGTTGCTGGATGAGCTTCGCAAATGATGAGTGTATCATCCGCGTATTGTATGTATATTCCATTATTTTGTAGATCATGAATGTTACAAAACTATTAACTCACGCTTCGGTGGAACCTTTTGTTTGTATGCGATTCCTTGATACTTGAATGAAAGAAAACATAGTACATGAACAAGCAGATGAGTGATTAATAGTCAGGGTTGGCTCATTCTAAACAACTAAAACGGAGTACATGATATGCTTATATGAGGAGTGTAGCTTGGATTCGTATAAAACTACATATTTCTCACATTAAAAAGTATTGTCGTTACACGTTACTAAATATTATATGAAAAATAAGATATTTTCTCTGTATAATTCTAGCGTAATAAAAAAATGTTACATACACATTTCGTCTTTTGTATTTTTTGAGGAAAAATAAGGGTCTAGCCCATATTTGAATTGATAATTGCAGTTACAAGCGTTTGTAGTTGCAATTGAAAATAAACACAAGTTGCTCAAATAAGTTTGAGCAAAATAAAAGAAAGCTTAGTAAATAAGAAATGTAAAGCAAAAAGTCCAAGAATATAACAAAAGAAAAACAAAATGTTATTCGATAGTCAAACTTCTCCCGGTGGTTCATCGTGGCGATGCAACATTTGCACCACTTCCTCTATTAGATCTCTGTGTGGCTTGTTGGTATCTCTAAAGATGAGTGCACATCTTTCTCTCCAGATTACAAACATTGCCACTAGTAAAGTACCTCTTTCCCTTTTATTATTGTCTAGCCGCAGTATGGCTTCAATCGGTTGTGCTCTCATTTGTGTCACAATCTTCATCCGTCCGTACATCTCTGTTGCAAATGAGCACTGGCTAACCATGTGTTTTGCTGATTCTGCATCGCGACGGCACATAACGCACATGTTTGTGATCGGCCATCCTCTTTTCCTTAAATTATCAATGGTTAGCAATCTGTTGTTACTCGAAGCTTCCACAGACGGTCAACGTGGTTGGTGATGTATGGCCAGTTTCTGAGTAATATGTATGCACTCTTAACCGTGTATGTACCTGTGTCCGTCAGATTCCATTTGATGTCATCCGGTTCATGGTCCGTGTGTGAGACCACTCTCTGCAGGTATCCTCTGAGTAGTTGTAATTCCTCTTCTGCTTTTTGTGAGTACCTATTGAAAATATTGTCGGGTCGTCCCCTGCAGAGCATCTTCCAGGTTGATCGAGACATCAGTCGCATGTGTGTAAAGTGTCTGTAACTCATGTTTTAATATACCATGTCCCCAATTGTGATTCCAGAAGGATATCTGATCGCCCTGGCCAAAAATGTGTGTGATAGCCCCCTCTAAGAAACTGTGACATTCCTGTAGCATTCCTGTGAACAGGGTGGAGTCAGGCATGAGATTTTCATTGAGTCTTGTCCCCTGAAAGACCGGTTTCCACACCCTCTGTTCTGGTTTTTGCCTGTACCAGGACCATTTCATGAGTAGTGCCTTGTTGAAAGCTGATAGATCTGTTTTTCCAAGGCCACCGTATTCTTTGGGTCTGCATACCATGTCCCAATTTGCCAAACTCATCCTTTTTGACTCCAAACCCACTCCGTGCCATAGGAATCGTCTTCTGATTTTATCAATTTTCTTAATCACCCATTTCAGTAGCCTTAGTACCATCATGAAGTGTGACGGTAATGTCGATAAGACTGAATTGAGTAAAACAATTCTGCCTGCAATGGAGAGGTTCTTAGTTGCCCATCCCGCCAGTCTGTTGTTTAACTTGTGTATCAATGGCAGATAAGTTTCTTTTGGGAGTCTCTTGTTGGAGAGTTGGAGGCCGAGGTATGTGAAAGGGAATTCGCTTACTCTGCATCTAAGCACTGTCGATAGCTGAGCTATGTCTTGCTGCCGGGGGTCTTAAAAAATCAATTTAGACTTTTGTAGGTTTACCGTCAGGCCCGATATCTTTGAAAATACCGCGAGAGCTATCTGCAGGGTATGAAGTTGTTGCACCTCCGGTTTAATGAAAAAGAGCGCGTCATCTGCATACATGAGACATGGCTTCATACCCTCAAAAGGCAGTCTGACGCGTCAGTGGCTGCCAATTTTGCGAAGTATCTAGTTAGGAAATCCATTGCGATAATGAAGAGTAGCGGAGAGAGTGGGTCTTCCTGACGAACTTCTCTTTGTAAAATGATCTTTTTTCCTATGAGGCCATTTACGATGACCTGTGATGTCCCTGGTAGTACCGCATTTTGGATCCATGTTATCCATAAATTTGGGAAGCCTAGGTGACGCATGGTCTGTAACATGAAATCATAGCTCAGTGTGTCAAAAGCTTTTTTTATGTCAGCTTTGTAAAGGGCTATTGGCACCTTTCCCTGTTTTACCCTGGTTAGAGTCTGCTGAGCGTAAATGAAGCTTTCTGTTATCTGCCTGTCTTTTATGAAACCCGTCTGAGCAGTGTCAATTATTTCATGCATCCTTCGTTGTAGCCTATTTGCAAGGATTTTGGAGAAGATTTTTTATATGCCATGCACTAGGCTAATCGGTCTGAAACCATCAGGTCCAGTCAGCGCTTCTTTCTTTGGTATCAAGGTTATGTATGACGTGTTAAGCGGTGCCAGCAGATTCTGTCCACTTGTGACCGTGTTAAGAGTGACAGTCAAATCTGGAAGCAACTTCTTGATGAACTTCTTGTAAAATTCTGCCGTGTATCCGTCGGGCCCCGGACTCTTTCCATTCGGTAGGTTTGCCACCGTGGCTTCTATTTCTGCTATCGAGATTGGCTTAATCAGCTGGTTAAGGTCGAGTTGCTCCGGATAAAGATTTCTTCAGGCTAGCCTCGGTGTTGGATGTGATTCTGCCCCCATTAGCTCCGCATAAAAGTCAAAAAAGACTTTTGCCTTCGTTCTGTGGTCCGAGAATAGTTGACCCTGGTACTGCACTTGTGTGATATTGTTATCCCGCTTTCTGCTAGATGCATAGGCATAGAAGTATTTCGTCCCTCTATCCCCATCAAGATCCCAGTTTGTCTTTGCCCGCTGCTTCCAGACATCCTCCTGCATAATTGATAGTTCAATGTACCTCTTTTTAATTCTGCATGTCATGAGCTTTTCTAAGCCAGTGATGGTTCTGTTCTCCTTGACCCCGTCAATCCATCCCAGGTAATCTTTGCACACTGTGACTTATGTGGCTATGTGGCCCACTTTGCTTGTTACCCAGGCCTTTATTGTGCTCTGAATTCCGTCATTTTTTCGTGCAACTGTGAAGGTGTCTGGATCGGCTCCATATTAGACCACTTCTGTTCCACCATGTCAATAAATTCTGGTGATTTGAGCCAAAAGTTTTCAAATCTGAAAAACCTTGAATTTCGAAATTGTGTGTGAGCTGTGTACTGTATCGGGTAGTGGTCTGAGGATGTGTTGGGAAGCCGCTTCTGTGTGGAATTCGGGAAGCATTGGTTCCATTCTGTCGAGATTAGAAATTTATCAAGTCTTGCCATGTGCTGGGTTGAGGACCACGTGAATTTGCCTCCATGCATTGTCATGTTTAAGAGGCCTAATTCTGATACCAGGTTGGCAAAGTTTACCGTCTGGCGCCATTCGCTACTGTTGTTTGTTCTATCTTCCGGTAGTATGGTTACATTGAAGTCACCGCACACGATCCAGGGCTTCCCGTCTGTTGGTTTTATGTGTCTTAATTCATCATAAAAAGTGCTCCTGTCTGCTCTTGTAGATGGACCGTATACTCCGGTAAAATAAATTTGGGAGTCATTTCGTCTTTTGTTGGTTAAACTTTCATAAAAATAAAGTGTATATGAAGTGCATTTTAAATATTCAAACACATTCACAAGATCCCATTTTCAAAGATTTAGTCACATTATAATTCTATAATATTTTTTGCTAAAAATATTAAATAATATTCTTATTATTGATATTTAACTAACGGAAATTAAAAAATAATTACATATTATATATCTCACTCTCATAAATTATAATATTTTCAAACTTTCTATATATAAAAAGTACAAGTACAAAATAGCTAAACGTGCCGAAATACACAAGGATTCGGAGCAAGCAGTGCAAATTCTCAAAAATCAAGCGAATCTACAAAATAAAGGGTTCTCTAGCCCATAAATACTGGATCCAAATGTCAAGGCTATTGGGTTTTAGGCCCAAAAAGGTTTAGGTAGAATCCGACACGAACCGGCCTATGATGAGATTTAGTGGGAAAAAGTGTTTTTGTTTTTAAACACTGTTTGTATTGGGTTCAATCTGTTTTTAATCATATTCGATGAATTTATGTTTATACTTGAAATATAAACTATAGAACATAACTATCATGTAAAAATGCATACGCAATTGACAAATGTTACTTGGAGCCTGGTTGACTAGAAAAACTAACCCGGAATGAAACTATCAAGTCCAGATTAATTGACATTAATTGGTTGATAAGGTGCGTAATTATTCAGTTAATTGACATTATTTACGTAATTTACCTCTCGGACAAGTCTCTTTTTGTAGACTTCAGGTCGTGTAAAATTAATTTGAAAATTACTACTCAGAAACAGATAAAGAAATTGCACAAAGTTACGTTTGTATAATTTTGAGGTTATAATTTCAAATTTCTATTACCAATCACAATCTTTCTTTTGTAATCACCAATCATAAATTCAAAGAAACAAGCATTCAAATTGTACATTGGACAATTCTGTTACAAACTCATTTTCATGTACTCTTTTACTTATATATTACAATATGATTTCTCTTACTTCCTCATAAGCAAAACAGAGAAAGAAGGGAAAAAAAAGCGAGAACGAATTTAAGGAAACAACCAACCAACCAACAACACTTTTCTTTAGAACAAAAGAAAAAAAAAAACAAAAAACAAAAACCAAAAAAGAATTCTGATCATTCTTTTGCAATCTATTTACAGAGATCGCCGGCACCGCCAAAATCCTATATCCCCTACACACCCGGCTTACGTCCCTCTGTCCCGGTTGTTACTCAATGATCTTCTACACGCTCTCAGTGATCGGGCATACGATCCGTTCCACTGAAAGACATCATCTGCGTGAATCGCCGAATTAGGATACCTTTGCTTATGCCTATCATGATGGCTCCGAGGAGGCTTATCTCCGTCATATCTTATGCTCTCTACTCGCACCTTCTCCTTCCCGTCTTCTCCATTCTCATCCTCGACTATAAGACTGAACACAAATGGACCCATCGGCACGTCTTTAAACTCGAGTACGGGTTCCAAGGCCGAGACCACTTCCTGCATGTGGGGCCTTGATTTGGGGTTTTCACTCAAGCATCGGTATGCCACTTGTGCAGCTATCTCTGCACCCTTTGTCGAGTACTGGGATTCGAGATTAGCATCCATGATTCTGTATAACTTCTCGGGTCTTTTCAAATACGGCCGGGCCCAATCGACGAGGTTTTGCTCTCTAGGTTTTCTTTTCTTATCCACAGATCTCCTGCCTGATAGGAGCTCCAACAGTACTACTCCAAAGCTGTACACGTCACTCTTTGTTGTAAGATGACCTAAGAGATGAAGAAAAATTGTTGGATTGTTAGCTATGTAATTATATCGTTTTGCTTTATGAGGAAGTGAGAATGCATGCATGTATAGATAGTAACAGTACCGGTCATGATGTATTCTGGCGCAGCATAGCCGTGAGTTCCCATGACTCGGGTCGTGACGTGAGTTTCATCTCCTTGCGGTCCGTCTTTTGCGAGTCCAAAATCAGACAGTTTTGCTGAGTAATCCTGAAATATACATAACAATTTTTTAAAAGTTAATATTCAATTTCTGCTACTGGTTTTGTAGCCCACAATATTTTTGCTAAATCCATGGTAACTGTTCAATTTAGGTAATCTCTGGTTAAAAAAGAAATGCGTCACTTTCTTGCACATGTTAGAATAAGAGCTCATACTTGGAAATTAGTTGGAACTATCAAATAACGAAGTCAAATTAATTAATTGATTAGCCAATAAGCCAGCAGCTTGGAAATTTAACCGGTGAATTTGATAATTTGACTTTTATCTGGAAAGAGACTGCGTGTTCTAACTAACAGTCAAAATAACCACATAAATATCAAAAGCTAAAGGACCAATTTATTCAACAATTTCTCTTTGCCATATTTTAACTAAAATAAATCAGTATAGTAATTTATGCAAGAGAAACACACGCATAACTTTTTACCTGACTATTGTAATAACTGAGTTTGTGACTCAGAAAGTTGTGAAAAAATATAACAACTTACCGGGTCAAGTAATATGTTTGAGGTTTTGAAGTCGCGGTATATAACGGGTTTTTCAGCCTCGTGAAGGAAGGCAAGACCTTTTGCAGCTCCAACGGCAATTTTCATTCTTGTCATCCAAGGCAAAGTTTGAAATACACTAGCTGGTAGAATTATATTGTCAAAGGAAGAAAAACATCAGATATTTACAAAAATACATGACTGGAAAATTATCAAACAAATTTAAAAATTAGAGTCATTCGACTCGTTATAAATACGTTTTTATCAATGAAATTATTAGTTGGCATTTAAAGCCACTAACTTTCAAAAGAAACTAGTATACATGCAAATTTAGTATTAAAGGGAGCAGTCCCAATTAATCTCTACAAAACTAGATATGTTAGGTACTTTTCAAAAAATGTATCTAATTAAATTAATAAGGCATGCGATTACTTTTCAATTAAATGTAGACACTGAATATATATTTTAAAATCTGATAGTGTATGAAATGAAAGGGGGACATGCTTTGAAAGGTATTGATGTCCTTGGAATTAATTAAGAAGCACACGGAGGATATGTAGGAAGGAGAAGATCCTATCAGAAATATAAATATCTACAATAGACCAGCAAAGAGACATTTGACCAGTTCCTATCAAGATATAATATTTAAAATTAGCCCTCAATAATTGAAATCATGTATTCTTAAGCAAAGGGGAATATATTCAAAATGTCAAACAGGATAAAGTTATGCAACCCACGAGCAACTTTAAGCTGTCGGATAAACTAATTAAATTGAGACATTTCTACTAAAACAAAAGCAATCAACTATTCAAAAATATTAAAAAGAAGAAGAAGAAGAAAAGGCAGACAAGACAAGCTATAAACGCGCCTTCTGAATTCTTAATTATTTCCGCGAGAGGGGAAAAAGATAAAATCTTACATTTGAAAAGATGGTTTTCTAAGCTTCCCTTGTCCATGTACTCATACACCACCATTCTATGCTCATCTTCATAGCAATATCCAATCAACTTCACCAGATTTGGGTTCCTCAGTTGCCCAAGAAAAAACACCTCTGCCTGATGTCAAAATAAAAACAAAAATAACCTCAATAAATTAACCCGATGTAACGGTACAAATCACGCACGTGTTAACTGTTAACATAACAACATAAATGATGCTGCATTTTTCTATATATTTATTTTAGTACAATAATTATATGTAAGATTTTAACGTTAAAAATATATGAAAATTTTCAAAAGTATGTAAACTTCTTTTTTCATTTTCTTTTTTCAAATA
The DNA here is from genome assembly GCA_025461045.1 of Carex parvula. Classification (NCBI taxonomy): domain Eukaryota; kingdom Viridiplantae; phylum Streptophyta; class Magnoliopsida; order Poales; family Cyperaceae; genus Carex; species Carex parvula. The sequence continues at coordinate 159,162 of JAJGRW010000542.1, read as the reverse complement.
AAAATGAGAAATTAATTTCCTTACCAGCCATTCCCTATGTCCTTGCGTGCCATCGGCATCCAAGTACTTCACCGCAATTTGTTGCGGTTCCAAACCGGGTCGGACCTTCTCATCAATGAAGCCCTTATAAACTGGTCCGAAACCACCTGACCCAATAAAATTACTATTGGAGAAATTGCGAGTAGCAGTTTTAAGCTCTGACATGGTGAACACATAAAGATTCGAGCTTGCGAGTGTGATCGATAGATCCTCCGGCGAAAGCAATTCCATGGAGTTAATGCTGTCGAATGACTTGCATGATCGCGAGCTACTGACAGTTCTCCGGGAACTGTCTTGTGAGGAGAAACATCTGAAGAGAGATTTGTATGAACTTTTTCTCGCCATTTTTGGCTTTGAAATTTTTAAGCTTGCTTAGCCAAGCACGTTTGCCTCGCTCTTTACAAATGTAAAGGTGGAGTATTTATAGAGGTAGTTCCCTTTTGTTCAGGGGGTAAGTTAGGTTTCTTTGTTTGTACGGAGAAACAGAGAGATATAGAGGTAGAGAGAGGTATTGGCTTGACTTTGTCAATTGGAAGGGAAACCGTGGATTGAGAAGGATTGGTAGTTGTTGAGTCTAGCGATGGATTTTTTTCGTTTTATTTTAATTTATTTCTTATTATTATTGTTGTTGAGGAGCTGTGATGAAGTAATTTAAAAGTAAAAATAAAATAAAATAATGTTTGGATAAGGAGCGGGTAAATATAAGGTAGGTTTAAACTAATTAAAAACACCACTGACATGGGTTTCTTCGTTATTGGTCCGATGCTATTTTCAACTAAAGAAAGAAGAACTCATTGCGACGTCTGATTAATTACTCCTTTTAAAATTTTAAAGTATCTAGAAGACTAGAACATTTGAAATGACATAATCTCTCTCTGATTAATTACTTCTGTTCCTTCTTAAATTTTAAAGTATCTAGAAGACTAGCAAATTTGAAATGACATAAATTGGAAATTGGGACCTTCTCAACCATGCAATTTAATTCCTTGTACCCTGCTTTGGAATAAACCTCGCAAAACCACCATCTCTTCTCGTACCAGTAGGATCAGATTTTACATTCTCAGTAGCAAGTCCCTGCCTTTATATTTTTAGTCTATATATATATATATATATAATCTGGCTAATATGATACGCGTATATAAGGGCCCCTCCGTGCTACGGCTCACTTTTTGAGTTTTCAAAATCCTAACGGTTGATCCGAACCGTTCAACACGATCTTCATATAAATATGTACTTGCAAACCAAATTTTACATTTTTTAGAATTTTTTACTATTTATTAAGCCACTTTGAAAATCACTGATCCAATGGTCCAGAAAAGTTTACTATTGTGTACAAATTAGTGTTTTTTCAAAGTGGCTTAATAAATAGTAAATTTTTTTAAAAAATGTAAAATTTGGTTTGCGAGTACATATTCATATGGAGATCATGTTGAAAGGTTCCGATCGACCATTAGGATTTTGAAAACTCAAAAAGTGAGCCGTAGCACGGAGGCCTCTATGCTACGCGTAGCACCGTAGCACTGTCCTATATATATATATAGAGTGAGGCTATGGTGCTATGCATAGCACCAATGGCTAGTGTACTACGGCTCAATATGGTACTTTTTAAAATTCTAACGGTCGATCCGAACCGTTCAATTTGATATCCATATGAACAGGGGCGGAGCCAGACTTTCAGACTATGGGGGTCAAACGTGAATGGGGGTCAAGCATATAAAATTTTTCTACTACGAATGGGGGTCAATTTCACACTATCCATAACATTTTACTTTAATCTATATTAAAACAGAGTATAAATAAAAAAAAATTCAAAATGAATGGGGGTCAATTGACCCCCATTCATTGTATGTGGCTCCGCCCCTGCATATGAATATGTACTTGCAAACTAAATTTTATATTTTTTTGAATTTTTTTACTATTTTTTTAGATAGGTAGAAAAATCAGTGTTTTCTGAAAATTCTGGACCATCAAATTTCTACCTATCTAAAAAAATAGTAAAAAAAGTTCGAAAAAATATAAAATTTAGTTTGCAAGTACATATTCATATGGTTATCACATTAAACGGTTCGGATCGACCGTTAGAATTTTAAAAAGTACCATACTGAGCCGTAGTACACTAGTCATCCGTGCTATGCATAGCACCATAGCCTCACTCATATATATATATTAATGGCATAATTTTTGATGAAATACGAATTTCGACAAAGTATAGTTTCTTTAGTCGATGCTTGAACTTTCTTGTTCTCCAAAATAAAGTAACTTCTAAAAAAACCTTGTAACTGAATAATTTATTTTTTTTGAGAGGAATTGAATTGCGTAATTATAATTAGCTAGAATCTTTAATGTTTGACTCCATCCGATATCTATTATTATGATGTTTTTATAAAAATTCAACATAAGTTAGATTCTTAAAAAATGGCCATTTATTTTTCATATTTTAAATAACCACAATAACAAAAAAATCAAATAAATAAGCCAACTTTTGGAGGATTTAAAAAAGTAGCAAATTACTAGTAAAATGCAGTCGGGTATTTAACTAGCATCCGGTAATTCCAGTGACAGCTCGTTATATATGACCCACCTCCTTTAAATAATATTAAATTAGGTTTTAAAAGAAATGGTTATTTGAAAAATTGTATCAAGTGCTAAATTTTCCTTTGATATATCAACGGACCAGTTAGAAATTCTATCCTTTTATTACATTAAAATTGGATCAAGGAAATTAGGAAAATAATTCATCGCTACCAGTGAAATCGGTGATTACTTGAAAGGTCCAATGACAATCGTAATAATGAGAAAGTGGCAGGGTACAAGTAGAAAATTCAAGTTGACCATTCTCTCTTTAACAAGCCCCTTTTATTTTTATTATCAACTGAAACATAAATAATTGAGACAATTTATTTTAGTTTTATTCATACATCATTAAATTAACTTGATTTTATTTATAGAATTTTAATTTGTAAAAATCTGTTTTATTTTTAAAAGCCCTATTAATAATTACTGGAAAATATTCCAACAACTTTTCCTATATTTGTAATAAGTGCAAAAATTCAAAATAAATGGTATTTTTTTTTTCCTTCTAAATTCTGGGGCCATGCCTCCATTATAAAACCCCTTCTCAACAGTCTTATACTCTTGTAGCAAAGCATATATTAGGGAGATCAATCGGAAGCAACTTTTCATTTTTTTTTTCTAAAAAAGAAATTCCAAGTGACCCCACAAAATCCTTAGTCAACCACTAACGATTGAGTCTGTTGTTTAATGTTATGCAATTATTATTTAACTTAGTGAATGAGGTTGCACCATACTTTTAATAGCATATTTTTTTAAGCTCGTACAAGCAGAATCTTACATAGGTTACCTTACCACGAACAAAACAGAGCCCGCAGAACGCTTAACACAAACAAATATATTTTTTTTCTCTTGCGTCAGAAGATTGTTCTGGAAATGCGAGACCAGAACTAAAACAATCAATAATACTTCAGAATCGGAACGGTCTGATGTCCGTTTGAAGCCGTTCGTTGTGTGTCATTTAGAATCGGAACGGTCTGATGCCCGTTTGAAGCCGTTCGTTGTGTGTCAAATTCGTGCTAATTAAGGTATACAAATTTTGATGTAAATCGAACGGCTCCGACCTAATTTGTATAAAACCTCTGGCATCATTCAAGGTACTGTTTCGACCTCAAAAACAGGTAAAGATTGAAAACCTTAAATATTATGGATGAGGTTTTGTTTAAAAAAAAAAAAAAAAATTATGGATGAGGTTTCCTCAAACGAATTCAAGGCATGATAAGGTGTCCATTTTGTGAAAGCGGAACATTATTCGCACCTATACCGCTACAAGCTTCCAACGGTTGCAACATCTCAATAAGCTGTCGGTCATGTGGGCCCCACTCCGTCTCGTACCGTAAACCACTGGCAATTTGGAATGGAAGTTGGAACAAGACACGGGGCAAAATACAGTAAAGCGAAAGGGCTAGAAAACAGCCTATTTTTTTTTTTTTTGTTCTGTACCATAAAAAAATATAAAATTTGAGGATCAGAATCTTCATGTTAAGAAATACAAAAACATAGTACTTGCATTCTGAAGTGATTCTATGCAGCCTCTCTCAATGGCGCAATTTTTGTTTTAGCAAATCCATCTCGCTATCTCTTTGCATTATTAATTTATTATATTGAAATATATCCATGAGATTAAGGTTGCAATCGATTTATGAGCTGTGTTCGTTTAATTATCCATTACAGTAATTTAATAAATCTCATCAAGTAGAAATATTAAATATCGAGATGTAATATTTAATGTTTATTTATAAATATTTTTTTTTTCTAGAAACGCGATCAGGTCATAACTTGCCAATTTGGGAACATGGATGAGGCCTAATTAATCAAAATCACCTCATTAATATTTTGATTGAGTATGAAGAAACATAATTGGTGGAAGACCTAGATAGATTTAATAGTGGGATCCTCACATTCATTTTCTTAGTCACTGTACATTGTTTAGGGTTTTCATTATTTGTTTATCTATCACAATCCCAATAATCAAAGGAATCTAATATTGTGCATATCTTTCAACTATTTGGTCACTAAATAAGAACTTGATATTTTTTTCCCCTTATCTTCAACTTTAAGAAATCATTCAAACGAAATGATGACCGATAACCCGATTTATAATTATATTATTAACTTGAAAAATCTTGAAATCTACTATAATATCATATATATACATTTTTTATATATAAATGTATTTTTTTTTTCAATTTATTATAAGAATCAATAAAATATTAACAATTAAATAAGTTTCATCTAGAAATGAATGATGATAGTTATTTTATACTTTATTCTTAGATAACGTGAAAATATATAAGATAAAAATTAATAACCGAGCTCGTGTGTAGTGCGAGTTCAAATTTGTATGAGGTGTGGATAGCTCTAATTAATTTTAACTCAAACTCGATTTGATTGTACTTATAATTAAATATAGTTATAGTTCAGATTAATTTACTCGAGGTCCATTTATTTACAGTTAGGACTACGATAATACTTATATGAAGATCAAATTTAAAATAAAATAACCAAGAGTAGAACTAGAGTGTTCTTAAGTTCATCAAGTCATTTTGTGAACTAAACTCTAAAACTTATCGAATTGATTTCAAATGACGATTCTTAACTGTTGAAACTCATCTACCATGTGAGTGATGCGTCAACATGCAAAAATTTTAAACTTTCAAATTAATTTAGTATAAAATTAAATGGTCAAAAATTAGAAAGTTTATAAATAATTTTGATGCATTTATTTTTCGAACTTTTTTGACCACTTGACTCTATACAAAATTAATTCGAAAATTTAAATTTTTCGCATGTAGACGCATCACTCGCAAGATAGATGAGTTTCAACGTTTGAATTTATCATTGAAACCAATCCAATAAATTTTAGAGTTAAATTTCCAAAAAAAAACTTGGTGAACTTATGAACACCCTAGTTCTACTCAATAACCAATATATAAATTTCTTGAAAAGAATAAAGCTATTTAATGAGAGTATAGAGCCATGGTAGAAATATAAATTACTGAATTGATCAATTATTTTGGATGCCAAGACTAACAATGATAGTACATGAATAAATAAATTTTGGTACAATGATAGTACGTGAATAAATAAATAAATTTTGGATTTAAGGACAGCCAACGGATTTTGACTTTAGTCAAATTCTTCAAAAGAGGAGAAGAATTCCGAAACGGTCAGGAAATTAAAACCTCCAACTCATTACAATAGGAGGTCCCAACCTGTCAGCAATAAAATATATAGGACCGTTTGGCAATAATAATGAAATTAAATTTAAATTTAATTAATCAACAGGTAAATACTAAGTAGACAATTCAGGAGGGGAGATATTTAAAGGCTCAAACGATAGTTATATATGAAGCTACCATTGTACATAATTAATTAGCGATTAATGAAATAATTTCCGAGTTCTCTTTATTCCTTTATCACAAATTCCGACAAGATTTAAACGTGATTATAAGATGTCATAAATAACATAAATTAACTCAAAAAACAAAATTCTATATTTTTAGTCCAGCTGATCATATCTAACAAAAAATAATGTGAAAAGTTGAATTTATGACAACAATTTTGTGAATTTAACACAAACAAACGAATGTCACCGAAATATTGTCTGGTAGATTTGAATCTCAGACATGCAACCTCAACAACATGCATGAGAAAATAAAAAATTTCGGATGTCTGAAGAAGCTACGCTTGTCTGGTATATAATCTAATAGAGACAATTATATTATCCTTCCCAAATCCCAAATTTATAGCGGCTAGCACAAAATATTATTACTATAAACAAAACAGTTGATCGTTGTGCAACAAAACAACAAAAGAACATTCTTATATTCCATTTTATTCCCCCGAGTAGGTTGAACCAAACCGCCGTGTCTTTTGGTGAATCGACAAAAAAATGATTGCGATTGCTGCTTGTTAGGTGTTAGCAAATTAGCTTTTGAATTATATTATCAATAGAGTCTGGTTTTGATGCGGCTTGTTGTAATGTCACGTGTAAGTAAATTCCAACCGGCCGGAGTTCGTTAGAGTATACTAAAATCTTCTATTAATGGGCACGTGGCGAGTGCGTTATTCTATTATTAAATTATTAGTCATTATCCAATCTCAGTCTTCTTAAAAATAATTTAAATTTGGAAGATAAATTATTATCGTGAAGTGATTGATTAAAATTTTCAGAAATTAGACGATATATATATATATATATATATAGATAGATAGATAGATAGACTATATATGGTGAGTTGTGAAGTAAAACAATTTTTATTTTGAAAATTGAACAACCGATCCGAACCGCTCAACAAGTTCTCTATATTGAAATGTGCTTGGAGACTAAATTTTATATTTTTTGAATTTTTTTTACTATTTATTAAGCCACTTTGAAAATCGCTGATCCACTGTGAATAGTAAAAAACAGTAAAAATTTCTGGACCACCGGATTAGCGATTTTCAATGTAGCTTAATAAATAGTAAAATAAATTTCAAAAATGTAAAATTTGGTCTCCAAGCACATTTCAATATGGAGATCATGTTGAGCGGTTTGGATCGGTTGTTTAGATTTTTAAAATAAAAATATGAGCGTGAAGTAAAAATAACATCTTACTTCACAACTCACCATAGCCCAGCTCTATATATATATATATATAAATACACTATGGTGAGAGTCAAGTAAAACAACGTTTTACTTCACGTCATATTTTCATTTTGAAAATCCAAACAACCGATCCGAACCGCTCAACATGTTCTCTATATTGAAATGTGCTTGGAGACTAAATTTTACATATTTTGGAATTTTTTACTATTTATTAAGCCACTTTGAAATCGCTGATCCACTATGAACAGTAAAAAAACAGTAAAAATTTCTGGACCACCGGATCAGTGATTTTCAAAGTGACTTAATAAATCGTAAAAAAATTAAAAAAAATGTAAAGTTTAATCTCCAAGCACATTTCAATATAGAGAACATGTTGACAGTTCGGATCGGTTACTTAAATTTTCAAAATGAAAATATGAGCGTGAAATAAAAATGACCTCTTACTTCACAACTCACCATAGCCCGGCTCTATATATATATATATATATAGAGAGAGAGAGAGAGAGAGAGAGAGGAGGGTTCAAATGCCTCCATTTTTCATGCCTCCACCATGCCTCCATTTTTAAAAACTTTAATAACTCAAAATTTAAAACTTAAAAGTCAAAATAAAACCGTTGGATATGATCTACATCATTTTATCTATACACATGTAAAAAATTATGACATTTCAGTTTTGTTTTGCTTGTCTCAAGAGCTTGTAAAAAATGTACTAATTTGGATAATTTCTAAACGTTGATTTTTCAACTTATTGATTCACATAAAAACATAATCGAAATGTGATAATATTTTATGAGCACATAGATAAAATGATGTAGATCATATCCAATGGTTTTAGTTTGACTTTTAAGTTTTAAATTTTGAGTTATTAAAGTTTTTAAAAATGGAGGCATGGTGGAGGCACAAAAAATGGAGGCATTGGAACTCTCCTCATATATATATATATATATATATATATATATATATATATATATATATATATATATATATATATATATATATATATATATATATTTATATATATATATATAGAGGAGGGATCAAGTTACAACAAAGTTACAACAACAATTTTTTTATTTTCAAAGTCCAAATCGTCGATCCAAACCGTTCAACATGATCTCCACAATAAAATGTGCTTGCAGATCAAATTTACATTTTTTTGAATTTTTTTATTATTTATTAAGTATTTTACAAAAAAATAGTCATATTCAGACCATTGAATTTTGTACCCATCTTAATAAATAGTAAAAAAATTCAAAAAAATGTAAATTTGATCTGCAAGCACATTTTATTTAGATAATCATGTTGAACGGTTTGGATTGACGATTTGGACTTTCAAAATGAAAAAAATAATTGTTGTAACTTTGTTGTAACTCAAATTCGTTGTAACTTGATCCCTCCTCATATACACACACACACACACACACACACACATATACAAAGGAGATTCCAATACCTCATGCTTTTCATATCTCATCATACCTCATATTTTATATCTTTGTTTTCAAAGTCCAAATTGTTGATCCGAACCGCTCAACATGATACCCATACTAAAATATGTTTGGAGATGAAATTTTATTATTTTTGGAAATTTTTTACTATTTATGAAGATAGGTACAAAATCACTGTTTTTGAACCGTTAAAAAAATAGTGATTTTCTATCCATCTTAAAAAATAGTAAAAAATTCCAAAATTATAAAATTTCATCCCAGCCATATTTTAGTATGGATATCATGTTGAACGGTTCGGATCGACAATTTAGACATCGAAAACGAAAATATAAAATATGAGGTATGATGAGATATGAAAGGCATGAGGCATTGGAACCCTCCTCATATATATATATGAGTAGAACTAGAGTGTTTAAGTTCACCAAGTCTCTTAGTGAACTTAATTCTAAAATTTATCGGATTGACTTTAAATGACAAATTTTCTTACGAGCGATGCGTATACATGCAAAACATTTAAATTTTCGAATTCATTTTGTATAGAGCCAAGTGGTAAAAAAACGTTCAAAAAAATGAATGCATTAAAAATAACTTATAATCCTTCTAAGTTTTTACTGCTTGATTTTATATTAAATTAATTTGAAAGTTTAAATTTTTCACATGTAAACGCATTACTTTTAAGATAGATGGGTTTCAACGGTTTGAATTTGTCATTTAAAGTCAATCCAATCAGCTTTAGAGATGAATTCACAAAGGAACTTGATGAACTTGAGAACACCCTATTTCTACTTTAAAAATATCGATGATAGATTTTATATTTTTCACATATGATGTATAAATGTTGATACATAACGATGTTTAATAATATTTTATGACATTAAGCATCAGAGTTTATAATTACACAACTATATATGTGGACGGTTAATCGAAAAACAATTAATTAGTTGATGTTGGGAGTTTATTAAATTAGATTCAAACATAAATCATTGTTCATAATTTAAACTGTTAACTAATTTGGTGGTTATGAGGATTATGTGGTAAATTAATCGAAAAGGACAGATTAATGGTCTTGGTGCCGATTAGTTGCTTGGATTTGCAAAATACTCACCTCATATTAGAACAAGTGACATACGACTTTTGAACCTGGCCATTCTAGCGACTCATCATTTATCAAAACCGCCTTTTATCTTCAATCCTAAATTCCTAATTGTATAATTCATATAAGCATTAAATGCTCATACAGCACGTTTTTTTTCATAGGAGATAGCGCTCTTTTTTTTCTTTTATGAAGCACGAGGTGAAAGGTCAAGATGTTCAACTTTAAAGGATCGAAATTTGAATATTTTTTATATTAAACAGTTGAATAAATAGACCTGCATTTTTTACTAAAACAAAATGTTGAATTTATCCAATGGCATATATTAAAATTCGAACCCATAACCTTTCGTACAATAAATAATGTCTTAACTGATAGTGTTAACCATATTTTTAAAAGAAATTATATTGTTATAATAATATTTGTATTTATTTTCCTAAAAAGAAACTGAGCTGCATTACAAAAACAATGGCCTATCAAGATAAAGCCCATGATCAGATACTGATTTACTTCATTAGAAATGGGTGCTTAGACATTCTTATGATTTAATTTTTATTAATTATTTTTACTAGATTTAGTTGAATTTTATTTTTTTAAGATTTTTTGTATGGTTCAACCCTTCTAATAAAATGCTAAAGGTGTGTTTATAGTCTAGTGTTTTTTCTTCTTCTTTGTAGTTGTGAAAACTCGAATTTAAATCTCACTACCACACATAATGTATTTTACATTTCAGTCCCTCCATCTAATTTTTTTTTGTGCCACCCCTACTCATGAAGAACCATGACAGCCTATCATGCACCTCCTTCCTTCGTATCAGGCTGTATGTTTAGGAAACAAATCTATTTTATTACTTCCTTATTTTTACTGCTAACATTTTTTTAAGCATATGTAAAATAAGAGAGAAATCAAGCAACAGAAATTGAAATTTTCTCCTCTGATATTTAGTTATTTTTTATTCTTTGGATTTATTTATCTTGTTTACAAAATAAAAATACAAAAAATATCCACCTCCCTCCACCCACGTCTAGCAGCGTTTTGTGTCATGTATAAAATGTTCTCATTTATTTTGAAAACTTCATCTAAAATTTCCTCAGAAGTTCAAAATACACAGTCAACCTCATAGAATTTTTGTATGTTTGTTTGAATGCTCCGTCTCAAATCGGACAGTTTTTGGTCAATTGTAATGTTGATAATTAACATTGTGAGTCCAAGTTATTATGAGAAAAAAGATAGACATTAAAGAATGTTTGACAACAATTCCTATAAAAAAAATTGGTCCACTTCCGCTTTACAAAAAGCTTTTATTTTCTATATTTCTGTTAAAATTATGTCACTTCGATTGTCTTAGATTTAAATTTTGTATAAACATGAATTAATTTCTGACAAACTTATAATCCCATCAACCTGTGGAGCATACAAACAAGTTTCTCTTCTTTTTAAGAATTTTATGGATGACTTTGCTGAAATGTTTACTTAGATTTTTTTTCAATTAATGTACAGAACATGACAACTCAATTGGACATTAGTTTTTTAAATTTGTGGAGTCGGTCATCATAATTGAACTTGTTGACATAATATATAATATAGAAAAATAAACTGTACTTCTTATTTTTACCTTCGCCTGTGATGAATGGGAATATGGGATGTATTATTTATTTATTGAAAGAACGAAGGTAATTGGTTACATAGAAGATATATGATGCTTTAAAATAAAGCCTTTTAAAAAGGAAAAACAAATATACCAAAAAGGATTGAGTCCTGTCAGAAAGAGGGACATGAGATGTAACTTAACAATGAAATTTCTCTTCTCATATATGTTCCAAAAGTTTCTTCCTATGGACGGGATTTTCTGTACCCTTTAGTCTTTTGCTAATCTTGTACCGAGTCTAACGAGAAGCCACACAGTTTTTAACACAAAAGGTGCAATAAATAAACAAAAAAATTCGAGTGGATCAGAATCAGTGTTGTAAATAACCTATGCGCTCGTCGGACGGACCGGGTACCGCTAAGCGATTAATCAGTATGCGGCTGATTAATCAGAATTATGCGACTAAATTATGTGTATATATTCATTATTTATTAAAAATGATTTATTTAACTCATCAAATTTATCAAATAAGCTAAATTTTAACTTAGTTTTATTATTATAACATGACACTACACTACGCTTATTTCTTCTTAACAACACATACACATTTTACATTTATATGTAACACATTTATTTAATGCAAAATAAATTCAAAAATTAAGCTTTTTCAAATACTAATAATATATTATTTGAAAGAAATGAAACATTCCAACATAAATTACTAAATTTTGTTTATGATAACAACTTAATTTCATATATAAATATGTCGTACTAATTGAAAAATTACATCAGTAAGTAAGAAAAACATATGCTATATAAATAATAGAAGAATTAATCAATTTCAAAATAAGTAAGAAGAGAAAATATATATAAAAAATATTAGATATATATCCAAGTACAAATAAAACTACAATACATAATTTATGAAACTTATTATCACACAGTCACAGAAAAAAAATAATGTGAAAATAAATATATATTCACTGGAATAAATGGGAATAAACGGGAATAAACGGACGATTAAATGGAAATAAATGGAATAATCGGCCAATTAATCCGAAAAATTCATTAATAGACCTCTGATTAATGTATTCGTAATGGTTTAGCCGCCGTTAACGATTAAACGGACGTTTAATCGACCATTAAGACCGTTTTTTACAACATTGGATCAGATAGACCAATTTATTTTTGTTATTATCTTTAAAAAAATAATAAACATAATTGACATTGTTTTCTAGACTTTTCAGTGTCAGAACATAGAGTAGCTAATAGCTGCATATTCAATTAGGTTGTGCAGCTATTAGCTGTGGTCCACAGTTTCGTATGCGTAGCTAATGGTTATGTTCCACACTTCGATTGCGTAGTTAATAGCAAATGCGCCTGTATTTCATATCAGACGCGTCCGTATTTCCGCTATATAACACAAATATACAAATTTTAACACAGATCGGGTAATTTAAGTTCAATTTTGAATAAAATTTGTCAAAAATTCTTTTGACGAAATCCAATTCCAATATGTATTCTTGTTATTGGTCTCCTGAAATAGGACACTGATTTATTTGATCTACATAAACGGATACATTACAACAAAAAGCGCCTTAAATAGTATCAGCCAATCTAATTCAGTTTACGTTTGATAATTTAAATATATAAACAAAAAAATATTTTCTCATGAGACAGATGATAAGTATTGGTGAAACTAGAAAGTTTGAACAGAAGGGGTTAAACTATAAAATACATAATATGTGAAAAAAAAATTGTGGTCAATAATAAGTGAACTCAAGACCTCACAAAAAATTGTGGTAAATAATAACTGAACTCAAGACCTCACAAACATCAAATACGTAGAACTCTAATTACTAAACAACAAACACAAATTTAATTACATTTTAAGATAAATAATTAAATTTTTAAAATTATAAAAATGACTTAGCTACCTTTAACTAAGTCTTAAATCCAACTTAGTAATAATACATAAAACCCACATAACTATCCGTATCTTCTCCTTAACGCTGAAGAATTAACTTCTTGGATGACAGAAGCACAAGGGGTCAATTGCGACAATCATCATCCACGTACCTTTGATATTCTACGTAGGTAATGCTCGCAAAAATAAAAGACACCAAATTTGATAAATATATACAAAAACAACACAACAATAACAGGGTTAGAACTAGAGCGTTTCTAAGTTCACCAAGCTTCTTTGTGAACTCAACTCTAAAACCTATAGGATTGGTTTCAAACGACGAATCCAAACCGTTGAAATCCTTCTACCTTACGAGTGATGTGCCTACATGTGAAAATTTTACAGTTTCAAATTAATTTAGTATAAAGTCAAGTGGTCAAAATTAGAAGATTTATAAATTAATTTTAATGCATTCATTTTTTTTTAAACCTTTTGACTACTTGACTCTATACAAATTCATTTAAAATTTTAGAATTTTTACGTGTAGACGCATCACTCGTAAGGTAAAATGATTTCAACGGTTTGTATTTGTTATTTGAAGCCAATCCCGATAGATTTTAGAGTTGAGTTCACAAAGGAACTTGGTGAACTTAGGAACACCCAAGTTCTACTCCAATAATAATAATAATAATAATAATAATAATAATAATAATAATAATAATAATAATAATAATAATAATAATTATTATTATTATTATTATTATTATTATTATTATTATTATTATATAGTGAGGTTATATGGTAATATGCATACTACAAATCCATTTGTGCTATCGCTCTATATCTCTATTTTTAAGTTCAAACAGTTCATCCGAACCGTTAAATATGAACTTCATATGACATATTCTTAGAGATCAATTTTACATTTTCTTAGAATTTCTTTTACTATTTTTTATATAGGTAGAAGATCACTTGTTTCAAATGGTCCAAATATTTTTATATGAAGTAATTTTCTAGCTAGGTACCAAAATTGTAAAAATTAAAAAAATATATAAAGTTTGATGTGAAAGTACATTTTAATATGAAATTATGTTGAGCAGTTTTTTAATCGATTATTTGAATTTTAACAACAGAGATATAAGTCCATAGCGCAGATAATTAACTTTGTAATATACATATTACCATAACCTCACTCATCATCATTGTAATAATAATAATAATAATAACAACAACAGCAACAATAATAATAAAGGACAAATAAGGACATTCTTTATTCATCTTCTTAAAATAATAATAATAATGAAGTCTAAGTTATGGTGCTTTGAGAAGTAAGAAGGCTATCTTTTTGTTCATATCTTTATTTTTCAATATTCAAACCGTCGATCCGAACCGGTCAACACATATTTTACAGTTTTTTGGAAAATTTATATTAGTTTTTTAGAATTTTTGAAAATCACTGTTTTTCAAGTCCACAATTTTCTTAAAAACAGTGATTTTAAAAAATTCTAAAAAAATAAAATTCTTTTCAAAAAAATTGTAAAATTTGATCTCCATACGTTTAATATGGAGATGTTTAACGGTTTGGATTGACTGTTTGTACTATATAATCACAAAATATGAGCACGAAGTAAGAGATGGGCTTTACTTTCCAGTAGCCCACCTCATCATCATCATCATCATCATCGTCATAAAAAAAAATAATTAAAAATAATAATAATAATAATAATAATAATAATAATAATAATAATAATGATGATGATGATGATGATAATGATAGATTATGCGTGGCAAAGAGATTAGGTGAACTCCAAGCAAATAACTCAATTGTCATAGTTTTATTTTAATACTCAAACTGACGCAATCATACAAATGATCTGGCTTATACATGTGTACAAGTGAAAATGAGAGCTTAAATTATTATATTAGTACTTCTGCATGTTCCACACGAATTGCCAGGAGTCTCCTCTCTCTGCATCGAGATAAAATGTTAGATTTTTACTACAAGTATCTAAAAAAATTATTGCCAAGTTAATGAGGCCCTTATTTGAAAAAAAAAACAGTATTTATGAAAATAAGCTGTATATTAACAAGTAAAATATTTTTTTTTAATAAAAGTTAGAAGGTCAAACTACCTAACTATTTAATATCTATAATTGATTTCTTCATCTGAGTTTTGAACCTGCGATCTCTCATACCATCTTTACCACTAAACCAAAGACTGATTCTCTTAACAAGCAAATTATTTTTTAAAGAGATTAAAGTGTCAAAATTAAAAGAACGAACACAATAGATATATTCTTTATCATGTAGATTGATAGTATTTATGAAAATAAGCAATATATGATATAATCTGAATTTAGCTATTAATCTAATTCTACAAAATTAAATAGTTAATTTCCCCAATAACTCAATAGATAACTAATTAAATTTTAAATTGCATCTAATTTAGTACACGGCATATTAATAACTCTACCCACAATGTTGTAAAATTTTCCATTAGTGCTCCACCTAACAAAATGAGACTTAATTAGCATATATAAATCCCAAAAAAAATTTCTGAGATTTGATTTTCCGTGTAAAATTTTCAATGTTCTTGACGATCTCAATCCAATATCTTTGGAATATCCACCTCCAAAATTTTATTGTCGGTCGGAAAATAGTTACATGACAACATAGAACAGTTAACTGTCAATTTTAACGAAGATGTGAAAGTATCAATTGGGGAAGGTGACGAGACAACTTGCGTATAGTTAATGTCAATGTAGACTTGTGCAATTGTGCTTTACTTTTTTTTGAGTTAAAAAAAGGGACATTTCATTAAAAAAGGGGAAAATGTATCGTTTTAGTCAATTCCATAAGATATACAAATTGTTGCATTCTTTATCAAATTTCTCTATTTCCTATATGGAAGATACACAAATTGTTGCATATTACACGACGGCTCGCGCAATGGAGTTATATCTTTGTTTTTAAAATTAAAATTGTTAATTTAAATCGTTCAACATGATTTTCATATGAAAATGTACTTGTAGACCATATTTTATTTTTTAGAATTTTTTTTACTTTGTTAGATACATAGAAAATTATTCAATTTGAAAATTTTGAACCACTAAAAAATAATAATTTTCTACATATCTAAACAATAATAAAAAATCCTAAAAAATGAAATTTAGTCTAGAAGATATTATTATATAATAATTATTTTTAATAGTTCGGTCCACTATTTGAATTTAAAAGTAAAAAAGATAAATTCATAGTATGAATGAATCCGTATTATCCATATTACCATATATCCTCACTACACAACCAATATTTGGTTTTCTATCTCCTTGTTACGTGTAATTAAAAGTGTACCTACTTAACTATTCCTCTATTGAATTGTTTAAGCCGCAACGAGGCTATGTCGTCTTAGATATACTTCGGCTTAGGTAGATGACATTTCTCACTATGTGATTGACACACAGATAATTTTGAAGAAGACTGATCAACAATTACATTTAAGATGAAAATTTCAGATGTTGTCTAACTATGATATATTTGAGTGAATGTGCCTGCAACACCATCTATCATTTTTTTAAGTATGAATCTTGAAG
The DNA here is from genome assembly GCA_025461045.1 of Carex parvula. Taxonomy (NCBI): domain Eukaryota; kingdom Viridiplantae; phylum Streptophyta; class Magnoliopsida; order Poales; family Cyperaceae; genus Carex; species Carex parvula. Next base: position 142,333 of record JAJGRW010000542.1, on the reverse strand, counting down.
GGAGACAATAATTGATTTTATATTATATTGATGTGATTTTAGAAATTATTTAAAATTAGTTTTTTTTTTCACACAGAGAAGAGAGAAACAACAACAATAATAACAACTAAATTTTTGTTTTCAGTAAGTTGAGATAGCCAGAAGTGAAATCCAATTAGAGTCATAAAACCAAGATAGATCTGATAGAGAAGACAGAAAATTTTAAAAAATAATTTAATTTAATCTAAATTTTAAAATGAGCATATATCTGCAAAAATTATTAGAATTATTAAATACATTTGGTTGTTCGGCAACACCTCTTAATCTGCACTAGGATTAAATTTTAAGAAGGTTTAAGGAATTAATGTTCGGTTGTCTTAATACACGGGTGATAGCTAAGGAAGCTAAAGGAAGATGTAGAGGTGCCTTATGGCCGGACAGATGATTAAGATCCGGACAAAAGGAGGCTAAAGGAGGTGAATTTAATCCGAGCTAAGAAAGCGGTGTTTGACATGATTAAGCGGCTAAGAAAGCTAAACAAGATTCTTTTAGTCTTAATGAGGCTTAAGAAAGCCTTGCCGAACAACACTATTGAGATTCTTTAAATTAACAAATTTTAAAAGGGTTGGTATGCAAAAGTGCCGAGTAAATGATACTAATTATAATGCTATCCTGCCTGTTTTGCCTGATATAATACTTTATTGTCTACCAACTAAACTTTAGTGATTTTCATTGTTAGAATGAGTATAACAAAACTTCAAAAATTGAAAAAAAAAAAAAAATATATGTAATAACTTTCATGACAGTAGGAGTTAAATTGTGGATCCCACCTTCTGAATGGTAGAGATTCATGACATGCCGATTTTCTGTGAAATTTTTATTGCATTGAGATACTCTTTAACTTGTTGATCTTTACCCTTTATCATTCTATTACTATTCGTCCCTTGGAGCTAGGATGTAAACAGATCAGATATTATCTGTTCGGATCTGTATCTGAAAATTAGATATATGAATATTCATACGGATACAAATATGATTTTAAATTTTAATTATCTGTATCTGAATATTAAATATATATCATATAGTTTAATATATATTATGAAATATATTATGTATATATCTACAGATATTCAATTCTTATCCATATCCGAAAAATAAAACCAGATACATATATAGTTTTACCACTACCCGATCTGTATCCAATCCGTTTGCAACCCTACTTGGAACACTACATACTTTTTTTATTGATAAGTTTAACTAAAAATAAAGATTAATTTTAATCGTTCAATTAAAATTATATGCAAGTTTTGATGAAAATTTAAAAGTATTGAGAAATTTAGATTGTCAACAAACATTTATTGTATGGATTTGTGGTTTCTATTATTGTTGTCAGTATTCTATAAAGAACTTTCCGTTTCCGAATCATCATATGGAAATAATTGTTTGCTTTATATTACTAGAACCTTATTTTGTAAGGCAAGTAATTACGAGAAAGAAAACTAACATAGTGATATTGTTGTGTGTCACCAACCTATATTTATTGGACCTAAAACACGTATTATTTTCTGGTGGTTAATTTTCTTGGTCCGTTTCCGCATTAATTTGTAAATGAGATAAACGACCTTTTCTCCAATAAAAAATGTAGAAATATAAAGATATCCGTGGTTTAAATTTCATTCCGAGTCCATCTGCTCAGCTGGGATCCTGCCCTGCTATTTTCTATTGCATAATAATTTACTCAAATTAAGTGGTCCAATTGGTTAAATTTATTATTAGGCTGAACAAAAATTTAGATAGCGTCAGCAAAGTAAAATAATTTAACTCATGAACAACTTTATAACTACGACATCTAACGATTTGGTCGAAAACATGAGCACCACAAAAAGGATTTAAGAGATATAAAATAAAAGAAATGAGCTTTTCCATGTAGATTAAGTCTATATATAGCAAGTATTTTTTGGAAATTTAAATTGAATCATAATTTAAATCGGATGATAATAGACGTGCACAATAACTTATTCTTACGAGTACAAAGACTGACATAGTTTTGAGGACCAAATTTTAAAGTATTAAAGCACTAAATTATTTACTAATAAAAGAATAAAAATTTGACTAATTCAAGATACATGAACAACAGTTTCCTAAATAACATTTTGTTCCACTTTGATTTTTTTTATTTTTATTGTTTTGCGTTGAGAATATTGGGACATCTGGTAACAACTAACAAGTTCAAGCTCCATCGGTTAATTCATTCAATAAAAAATAAATAAAAGTTCCATAAGAGAAAACTAAATTAACTAGCGAATAAATAAAATTTCCATCGGGTACCTAACAAACTAGGAAGACGGAGAGAAAAATGGAGAATAAAAAGAAAAAGAAAAAAAATGCAATACATCCATTATTGATCGGTACATTGAAGGAAGGATCGTAGACCCAAAATTTTTATTTTACCATCCTTAAAAAAAAAAAAATCAAGAATTAGTTTCTCGTAAGAATTTCAGATTTATTCTATCAGTTATTTGAAACGTCGATCCATAACAAATTGGTCACCATTTCAAACGGTGGTCCACATAATAAGTCGCTATTTGAATTGTTGACTAGCTCGTTACATGGGTTGTTGTTTTAAATGACAACCACAAACCTTATAAAATTGCTCTCAGCCAGAATAGCTCATTCTCTCACTCTTCCTTTCTCTCTCCTCAATTGACAACCGTTCTCTTTCTTTCTCTCTCCTCGGTTTAAGGAATTAATGTTCGGTTGTCTTAATTCATGGGTGATAGCTAAGAAAGTTAAAGAAAGATGTAGAGGTGCCTTATGGCCCGGACAGAGAATTAAGATCCGGACAAAAAAAAACTAAAGAAAGCCTTGCCGAACAGCACCATTGAGTCTTAGATACGCCTCTGCTTACATAAGTGTGGCTTATCCACTTTTGGTTAAGTCTTAGATACGCCTCTGCTTACAGCCGGACCCTAGTCCATAGGGACCAACCATCTAGAAGCCGGGTTTCAGTTCAAAGGAACGAATCGGGTTCAATTTGGGCCATCCATGTCCAACTAAAAAAGGTACGGATGAGAAAGAATGTGAGACGGAGAAAAATTGAACCACATATAATGATTAAGTCATCGATAACTTTATAACAACGTTATCTAACGATTTTACCAAAAACATGAGCACCACAAAAAGAGTTCAAGAGATATAAAATAAAACAAATGAGCTTTTCCATGTAGATTAAGTCTATATATAGCTAGTATTTTTTTTAAATTGAAATCAAAATTTAAATGGGATGAAACATATATGTGCAAAATTACTAATAAGAGAATAAAAAAATTACTAATTCCAGAGAATTGAACAACAGTTTCCTAAATAACATTTTTTTTTTCTACTGTGACTTTTTGTTTGTTTGTTTTGTTCTGTGCGTTGAGAATTGAGATTCTTGGGACATCTGGTAACAACTAACAAGTTGAAGTTCCATCAGTCGGTTCATTAAAAAAATAACTAAATAGATAAATAAATAAATAAAAGTTCCATTCGGTTAGAAAACTATATTAACTAACGAATAATGAAATTATACGACACAGGTGACATGTGGCTGAACTAGGAAGATGGAGAAAATTTGAGAATTTAATATAATAATAAACGAAAAGAAAAGATGTACGAAGGAAACTTCACGGCAACGATTTGTATCCGCATGGAATTCTAATATATATAAAACTTCAAGAGAGAGATATTATGTTACGTGTTTTAGGATTGAAATTCTAATTTATCAATTTATTTTAGTATTGGGTTATTTTTTGGGGTAGTTGAATTTGTCGGGGTAATTCATTGTCAATGGTTCCATACCTATGAATTTTTTTCGAAGAATGCACACTTTTTATAAAATACCTATTTGTCTCTTATGAAATTAACATCTATGTGTATATTATTTCAAAATAATTAATAGATTTTCATATACCAAATGAAACAAAAATAATACTTTAAGAATAATTCTTATACGTAATACAGTTCATCTTAATTTTATCTCTTTAGTATTTTTTTCTTAAAAATCAATGGCCAACTTATAATATATTACTAGTATCGTGTTCGTGCGTTGCAACGGAAACATATTATAAAGAACAAAAAAAATCTCAAACAAAATGACATAATTTCATAAAAAAATTGTGCCAATGAAAACAATATTCAACAATAAAAAAATAGACCAACATCATACAAATGTAAAGTACATTCTTTAATGACCGAAATTTTTATTTATACCATTTTAAAAAAATCAATTAACCAAATAACCACGGTTTTCTGACAATTTTATTTCTAGCACGGCCGCAGAATGCCAGAGCGGACCCATATGGGGGAGACCGCAGAATGCCAGAGCGGACCCTCATATGGGTCCGCAGAATGCCGGAGCGGCCCCTGGGGCCGCAGAATGCCGGAGCGGACCCCTAGCCTATATAAGGGGCCGATGGGTTCCGATTTCATATCATTTCATTTCAAGTTTCAATCCCTTCGACCTCGGGTAAGTTTTCTTCTTCTTCTCTAGTTTTAATTTTTAGTGTAGAGTAGTAATTAGGTTTAGGTTTAGGGTTTAGGATTAGGATTTAGGTTTAGAGTTTAGATTTAGCATTTAGAATTAGATATTAATTTAGGATTTAGAATTAGAATTGTACCCAAATTTAATTAGAATTGTACCCAAATTTAATTAGAATTATACCCAAATTTAATCTGGACTGTACCCAAATTTAATTAGAATTGTACCCAAATTTAATTAGATTGTACCCAAATTTAATTAGAATTGTACCCAAATTTAATTACATTGTACCCAAATTTAATTAGAATTGTACCCAAATTTAATTAGAATTGTACCCAAATTTAATCCGGACTGTACCCAAATTTAATTAGAATTGTACCCAAATTTAATTCGGACTTTTACCAAACTCTCATATTTGACAAAAAATTATCTAATACAGCATGGCATCCAGTAGAGATAGACCATCCTCCAGTAGGGGTACACAGCATGGCCCTACGGCCACGCCATACGAGATGTCTCAGTACATCGAGACAGCATTGGCGGATGTTCTGGGTATCCGAAGTCGCACCGACAGGGTCAGCGACTTCTTGTGGTACCCGAATGCGGAGCATAGGATTTTAGAGGCTGCCACTGGGGTAAGTAAATTTGTCATATTTATAAATTTGTCATCTCGAATTTTTGATGAATGAACTTCATCTGATTATTTACTTAAATGCAGGGTTTGGATGCGGTTACAGTTCGTCACAACCGCACTCATCTACGGTACCAGCCGGCGTACAGGGGGATTTTACGCTCGATGGGATTGTACCAGATATCCCAGATAGCCGAGGAGAATGCTGACGAGGGTTTATCTTCTGGCCTCGTTGAGCGATGGCGTCCCGAGACACACAGCTTTCATCTCCCCCATGCTGAGATGACAGTCACCCTACAGGACGTCAGTTGCCTGTGGGGTATGACTATATTGGGGAGCCGGTCACGGGCGTCGAGTACGGAGACTTCCGGGCATTGTGCTCGGAGCTGTTGGGGATCTCGCACGAGGATCTCCAGAAAGAGAAGAACAGAGGTGAGAAGACCGTGGTCTCGCCCAGCTGCATCAGCTTGGCAAAGCTGCGGGCGAGATTCAAGGATTTTCCGGATCGACCAGATCAGGTATTTGCTTGTACAAGATTTAATTTAAATAGTATTATATTTATTTTCTTGTAAGTAATGTTCTAATTTAAATCTATAACAGGTGGTTATTGACCGATACCTGCGCGCATATATTTTGGAGATGATCACCTGTCGGTTGTTTCCGGATTCGCATGGAGATCAGGTGCGGCTGTGTTACCTCGATCTTCTGCGCGACCTGTCCACTGCGGGCAGGTTCAACTGGGGAGGTGCCACGCTGGCATGCCTATATAGGTAAGAAACACCTTCTTATAAATATTTTCAAATAGTATACATCGTAGTGTAGTAACACTGACTTTGTAAATTGTAAAGGGGTCTTAACACAGCCTGCTTGAAGAAGAACAAGACCTTCATTGGACCGTGCATGTTACTACAGCACTGGTCCTGCGCACATCTGATTGTTGGCCGTCCAGTCCTGGCCAGCAAGATAGATGTGCAAGAGTGGGGCAAGACCGAGCCGGGCAACTGCCCTGCATTTGCCGCCAAGTACTGCTATCCCAAGATTTGGGTGGGTGCAGGGCATGGCGCGTCTCTCGGCATCACATTCTGGAGACAGGAGATCGAGCATCTCAGAGATGATGCCGAGTTTGTGACTTGGGAGCCCTACAGAGATTATGTAAGTTTACTTTTATTTTTATTTTTATTTAAATTTTTCCAGTTTGAATTGATATATGATATTAAATCTATACTTCCAGGTCGAGGTGGATGGCGCACATCGGTCATATCTTGAGATATTGCCGGAGCGATGTCGTCAGCAGGAGCGTTTCTGGCGTGCAGAGGTGCCGCTCATATGTTTTCAAGTACCGTAATTTCTTTATGTTAGTTATTTACACAAGCAACTTAATTTAATAAAAACAGTCTAATGTATTAAAATATATAGATCATCAAGCACCATTACCCCGACGGGTCATGAGACAGTTCGGGATGCGCCAGCTTGCTCCGCCCCCGGCACCGATCAGCGAGGAGGTCTGGCGAGGGCTGCACCATCCCAGGGAGACCACTGCAGGCAAGAACTGGGGGATTACCCGTGCCGACTACGTGTTCGAGGCAGGAGCTGCAGATCCCCCATTGGCCGAGCCCGACCGTCAGATGGATGTCGCGCCAGTGTAAGAAATTTTATTAATTCAAAACTTCAACTATAGCTTTTTGATTGGAATATCTAACATTTGTTGTAATTCGTACAGACCTTACAGAGATTGGTACCAGGATCACGGCGCGTACACCATATTTATTGAGGGATACATCACCGACAACCCGCACGAGCGGGTACCGAAGCCGAGGGATCGTAGAGGACGGATCCACGGTATTATCCCCGCCGGCGCACCTCTCGCAGCCACGGTATTTTTGATTTAAAATTTCAAATTCAAAACTATTAATATTTACAATTGTACAACTTCTTCATAATTTTTTCAATTTTCAGGCATTATATCTTGTCAAGAGTTGCATCATAGGGGCTACGATGGCCGTCACCAGGGGATGGAAGAGGCTCGGGAAGGTCATCCTCAAGCACAACGTACCCGCAGTGTGCCAGTGTGGGTACAGGGCGCGCCTCGACTCTCTACTGAGGTGCGTTGGCTTGGGCGGTGTTGATGCGGTCGACGACATATCTGACGAGCCCGATGTCTATGTACCCTACACTGGTGATGAGGACGTGTTTGCACCCGTCCATGATACTGAGACGGTCGGTCAGGCGTTCGACCGAGGTGCTGAGTTGATGCGCCGAGCCGCACATGAGGCCATGGAATCCCAGTCTAGGATGCCTGTCGAGGTATAATTTAAATTAAAATACGTAACTGTGATTCTTTTCTTATTCAATACATTATCTAATTTGTAAGTTACTACAGGGTGGACACGAGGAGGACCTGGGCTTCGATATCTCCGCTGAGTATGGCACAGAGGGAGATGGACTGTATTCCCCGGGTTACAGTCCCACTCAGACAGCACCTCCTGCCTATCAGCCAGGGTATGTTCAGACAGAGCCCATCCCGCCGTTCCCTAGCCAGTCCTCACAGCAGGTACCTCACCCTTCCCTCCACGATGACCCCATTGCCAGACAGGCGTTTTTATTCACGCAGGCTGAGTCTGGACAGACCACAGTTTTTGGTCCTGGGGTCCAGCAGACATCCGAGATTGAGGAGGTTCGCCAGGAGCCGGTTCAGTCTACGGATGTCCAGGCAGACGACTCTGCATCCTCCGCAGATATTGACGAGACGCCACTCTGCAGGCGGGGTCGGGGGTATAGGAAGAAGAAGGCGAGGACGGTGTTTAGTCCAGAGCCGTAGATTTTCATTTGTTGTACTGTTAGATGTTTTGTTATATTCTTATTTGTAGTATTGGTAGATGTTTTGTCAGATACTTATTTATTTTGTTGATTAGTTTCTTCTTTGTTTGATTTTGTTGTTATTTATTTATTTTGTTGATTTCATTATCTCAGAGTACACAAAAGAATTTCAAAGAAACCACATATCTAAAATATCTAAAATATTTCAAACCAACGACATATCTAAAATACGATACGACCAAAAATCAATTTAAACCACATTCGAAACTAAATAAATAACCCTTAACAAATTACAATTTCGTATTTCTAAAATAAAAAATAAAGGGTCCGCTCCGGCATTCTGCGGACCCATATGAGGGTCCGCTCTGGCATTCTGCGATGCCCCCCATATGGGTCCGCTCCGGCATTCTGCGGCCGTGCTAGAAATAAAATTGTCAGAAAACCGTGATTATTTGGTTAATTGATTTTTTTAAAATGGTATAAATAAAAATTTCGGCTTTAATGACATACCTATATTTTACTTTTAATGATTATAACAATTTTTTTTTTTTGTTATGTTGCTTAATGGAACAAGAGAAAAAAATCATCAAAATAAGTTGTATTTATGTGTTGTTGTCATATTATGATACCTTTTGTTGTAATATTATGACTATTGTTATTATTATAAGGGTTATCCTCCACTCCCTAGGATTTATATGTATTTGTGTATCTAAAATAGAAAATATAATTATGTTTATTTTAATGAGATTATTAAATGACAAATAACATTTTTTTATATGATATTAAAAATACAAAGAAATGAAAACATGACTAAACAATAATCAATTAATTCAAAAGTTCTTTAAATGATATTAAAAAATAAAAATAAATCAAGACCGAAAGAAAGCATACTAAATAAATTTGTGGTGAGTACCTGTGACAAGTATGTATCTAAATAAATTTTGACTTCTACACGTAAAAAAATATAAAAAAACAGATTTATAAAATCAAAAGATGACATACTATTTGATCGGTGGACTGATATTTAATTCGAAATTTTATATTTTAGACAGTCGAATCACATCTTCATACTAGATATAAATATAGAAATAAAAAATACAAAACTATACTCATTAAACAAGCAATTTCCTTTCAACAATATATAGCCCTTATAATTCTAGCCTAAGCCTTTATATATAGCCTTCGAAAGAGCTACTTTTGATGAATTCTCTCTATTGGCCGACTTGTGGTCTATTTTCCGACATAGAATTAACCAAGGACCAAAACAAAAGGCTTAAATGTAAAGATATATATATAGAGAGAGTGGCTAAGATCAAAGTGGTATGACCAAGGCCTTTGGTGCTACCAAGTCGTTTTTAGATTTTCAAAGTCCAAACGGTCGATCTAAACTGTTAGATGTGATATCTATATTAAAATCTGCTTGAAGACCAAATTTTACATTTTTTTGGAATTTTTTTACTATTTTTTAAGCCACTTTGAAAATTGCTGATCACATGGTCCAGAATTTGATTGCACTGTTTTTACTGTTCACCCGGACTGCTATTTTCAAAGTGGCTCAAAAAATAGTAAAAAAATTCCAAAAATGTAAAATTTGGTCTCCAAGCATATTTTAATATAGATTGAACATCTAATGGTTTGAATCAACTATTTGAACTTTAAAATTGCAAAAACTTATTGATAGCACTAAGGCCTTGATCATACCACTTTGGCTAAGCTCTATATTAAAATCTGCTTGAAGACCAAATTTTACATTTTTTTGGAATTTTTTTACTATTTTTTAAGCCACTTTGAAAATTGCTGATCACATGGTCCAGAATTTGATTGCACTGTTTTTACTGTTCACCCGGACTGCTATTTTCAAAGTGGCTCAAAAAATAGTAAAAAAATTCCAAAAAATGTAAAATTTGGTCTCCAAGCATATTTTAATATAGATTGAACATCTAATGGTTTGAATCGACTATTTGAACTTTAAAATTGCAAAAACTTATTGATAGCACTAAGGCCTTGATCATACCACTTTGACCTTAGCCACTATATATATATATATATATATATATATATATATGAATTAAGCTTAAAAGAGTCAAGAAGCGCAATCTGGATCAGAGTGCGTTGCCAGCACATCCACATGTGTTCAAAACGCAGTACTCAAGTGCGTCGCAGCATACGTTGCAACGGAATCCCCTGATTTGAGTTGTGTCTCAGATTCACAGTAGTCTCGTAGTTTTGCATATTTTGCTTTTACAATAAGCAATTAAATGTTCTGATCTGTCAATGTAAATAAAAATTAAATTTTAAATTGAATTTCGATCCTCCAATCAAACATATAGTTCTTTTTTTTATTCTATGCAACTTTTTGAAGTTTTTCTATGTATAGAAATCTAAATTTATTTAGATATGTATTCACCACATGTAGTAGCCATATATAGATGCAATAATTTCTATATTTTTTCCCAAAAACTATCCTAAACACAGCAATTACACGATTATAGCTAACTACAACAACAATATATAAGTTACAATCATTCATCATATCTAATTTAAATCACAGTACATGATATTCTAACAAATTATCAACATTTGGTATCTTTGTTAAATCCATACCTGATGTGAATTGTAATTAATGAGATCTGATTGGTAGATCAATCAATTCTTAATAGTTGAATTCAAAAAATAATTACTAATATTGTCACGCCCTGGCGGCCGGGCCGGACAAGCGATGCGACAGAACGACATCCTCGCATCTATCCGCCGTCCTGTCGACCTACGTCGCAACAGAAAAAAACAGAAAAAACACCGAGCCAGCTACAAAACCGAGTAACTAGTTATTTAATGACGCAACTTCTCTATAATTGACTTAATAATAGTAAACAACCATTTCAATAGGATTGGATTAATCAACACAATTAAATATCAAATTATGTATGCATATTTAACCGATAATATCAATTGGGTTTAGGTTTTCAATAACAACAGTTCCATTCCAGTTGGAATCCCTGAAACAGGCGATTCCCAGCATTCCAGTCCATTAAAAACAATTTCAGTCTCCAGATCCCATATTCCGGTTAAACATACTATCATAATCCGATTACCCAAATCAATACCCAATCAACCATACAAATCAAAAGCAGAGATTATAGAGAAGTCCAGTTACCTAATAGCGATTAATTCAAAATCCAATTCGAATTGCAATAACTGTTCAGAATCAACACGACGTAGTCGGAATTCCAATCGAACAAACAATCAAATTATAATCAATATCAAAATCTTTATTTACATAACTCTCTTTCTTTCTTTCTTTCTTTTTTTCTCTTTCATTTTTCTCTGTTTTCTGTTTTGAATCGGTAAGGAGAGAGAGAGAGAGAGAGAGAGTTAAGAGGTTGAATAGGGAGAGGGAACCCACATGAGCCGCGTGGCATAAGTGCCACGTTGGCCTTTTGTTTTTTTTTTAGTTTAAGCTTTTTACTTATATCTTTAGATTTTAAATATTATAAAAACATTCAAAATAAATTCAAAAAAATTTATTAAAATTACCGGGTGTTACAAATATTAAGTCATAAATATAGGAGGTTAAAGATTAATTTGAGCATCTATGAAAACAAGTCAATCAAATTTAATTTATAATTATTAGAAGAGCTTAATTGCCGAGTTGGAATGCCAATTTCAGCAAGAATTTTGTTGATTTAAAAAATTTCAGAACAAACAATCAAAACCAAATAAAATTGTGTACATATTTAATTCTTTCTTGTGATGTAAGAAAAAGATACCACATTATCATTAAGAAAATAATTTCTTAATTTATTTGTTTTTATATTGTATTATTATTATTATGTGCACAATAATTTTTTTAAATTAAAATTAGAGATCACATAATTAATCAATACTTCGTAAAAAAAATATCTTAAAAGTTAAATCAATGACAATTTTACACCATGTAATAAATATTATGTTATATGTACAAAAATAACCAACATTCATAAAATGAGATATATAAGGGAAAAGGGCATGATGAATAAATGGAAATTAATAAAATATCACACAAAATAAAAATACTTATGAATTAGAAGTCCTCCAACTTATTTTCTATGAAATAATGAATTTTGTATATATTTGTTTTCTTATAATATGTTCCGTTCCAATCTATTTTAATATCATTCGTGAATATTATTGAATAATTATTCTTTTCATTAGTCTATTTTTATGACAATATGTTATTTTCTATGAGAATTTTTTTTTCGTCCTTTTATAATATGTTCTCGTTACAACCCTCCGGGTACAATACTAGTTATTATTTATTGTTGTAATAATGCACTTTCATGATTTGCCGATAATCCCTATCCCGTAGCTGTATTTCATCCAATTTCATGATATTTATAGATCCAAATATTTTGAAAGCAAAGGAGTTTTTTTTCAAAATATTTATCTTTTCTTTCCAATAATGAATTGGCCGTTTGGAACCGAATGACGTAATTTCTCAAACTTAATCTTTTTCTGACTATTTATTCAAATAGCTCCAGAAATGGATCAGTATATTGTCTTTACTAAAAAATTCCAACAGCTTTAAAGTGGATAAACACTTGATCCAAAATAACAATATTTTTAGTATCATTAATACTGTAATTCTATTATTTCTTAAGAAAAATGAAACCACAATGTACTTACTTATTCGAGTACAAATCTGTTGTTATTTTTTTGGAATAACAAGAATCTACTTTTTCTCATCCAATCATTCAATTTTTTTCATGTACAAATCTCGATGATAATCAACAGTAAAATGAAAAAAACAGATTCTTGTTAGTCCAAAAGAATAATAACCGATTTCTTTCATACTTATTCATAACTGTGTGCATTGCTCTGCTCTATGAAGTTGATCAATTTTGAAATAAAATATAATAATTGTTTTGGCAGGGAAAATTACTAGCACTTTTTTATTTTCGAAAACTACATACTTTTTTGTTAACATGCAACTTAACATCTACAATCTTTACCTATTTTTTACTTTCACCATCAAGTAAAAAGTAAAAGATTAAAATGTAGCCTGTTTTTTTAGTAAAGTAATAATGGTCTGTCGTAATTTTATTAATAGTTTTATACTCCAGATTTTAGTTAAGAAAAATATCCTACGTTAAAAGTACGAAGTCAGAGACTTTCAATCCACATCAAAATTTATATGCACTTAGTATACACAAATTGTACAATACTTGTGCAAATTTATAATACAATCGGACATTGCCAGTGTTCTAAATAGCGCGCTATAGCATTTTTGGACTCTAAACGCTAAGCTATGGCATGAAAATACGCTAATTGCGCTACGGCCGCTATAGCGGTAATAGCGGTCCGCTATGGCGCATAGCGTGTAGCGCGCTATTTGCGCGCTATGCATATTGAGCTTTTTTAGACAATTTATATGGACTTAAATAAAGATCCATAAAATTTATTTTGTATAGAAAAAAAATAGAATGAATCATGATGTTTAAGATATTTTGTATAGAAAAAGATCGATAGTTTATGATATTATTATGGATATTTTGAACTATGGACTTTCGTACTAGTTCAATATGAATATTATAATTTCTTAATTAATTTGGTGTTATTTATTGTTCTATGAAACTTTAGATAATGTTAATATATAGTACAAATATATAATATAATTTTTTTTTAAAAAAAACGCTATTTAGAATAGCTTCCGCTATAGTTACGCTATTCGCTATAGCTTTTTTTATAACCTTCCCGCTATAACAATTATAAACGCTATTTAAAACATTGGACATTTCTGATTTAGCATCGGACCGTTACGATTCATAAAAGTACAAAGCCTTGGGACACCGTAAAGTATAAAAAAAAAAAAAAAAAAAAGTTAAAAATGGACCCACCGCAAAATGTCGGGCCAAACCCTGATCAAATCTAAACATAATTAATTGTATCAAATCGTGTCAAATTTGACAGAAGAACAGGGTCCGATCCAAGTTAAACCCACGTGGGAAATGCTTGGATCACGACCCGATCGACCCACCATTAATTAATCTGCTAGATCATCCTTATAGCTGTCAATTAAGAATTCACCACATTTTATCTATGGTGGCATTAAATAATTTGCGTGTTATTGCTATCAAGTTCCCTCTGTTGTCCACGTCGGAAAAGATCTAACAAAATTAAACCTTAACTAACCGAAATTAGCAAGGGTCCGGATCCCTAAAGTAACTCAAAATTTGAGTTTAGATCCATACCGATCAAAATAAAGACCAATTCGATTCGAAGTAGAATGCAAGAGACTACTTTAATATTTGTGTCCAAACAGATTGAATGGTCTGTTGCAAAACTGCATGCAAATAGTATATGTCTGTTAGGTAGTTTTATTCTACTTTGTAAGATCTTTTGTTAAGCTGGTTCTGTTTAGTGGTTTTCGCACTGCTTTTGTAAGAACATTTTGAGTTTTTTAATGAAACTGATGTCAGAATTTTTATTAATCTGTTAAAAAAAATATCAAATGTATCCTCCATTATGAAATTTCAAAAATAACCTAACCGTCCCATGTTAGAGCGGTCAGCTCCCAATACCAAACTGCCCCCTAGTGGGGCGGTCAGCTCAAAACCAAACCGCCCCCAGTGGGACAATTTGGTATATAATAATTTTTTTAATAATGTTGTATTACTATATTTATGTAATAATTTTGTTATAATTTTTTAATTTACGGTTATAATGTATATAATAATTTACGGTTATAATTATAATTGACGATTATAGTTTTATTTGTCGTAATATTTTATAATTTGTTATAATTTTATTATAGTTTTATTTGTTATAATTTTATTTAATGTTATAAATTGGTTTTGCTCGACTAACAATTTCTAAACAATTTTGAATAATTTCTAGTAATTGGAAACAAGTTTGGACAATTTCTAAACAATTTCTAACAATTTTGGACTAAAAAATAAAATACAAAAAAGTTGAGGGACTTATATGCAAAAAGGGAGGTGATAATCTGGAGAAAGAGAGAAAGAGAGGAGAGAGAGAGTGAAAATTTGAAATGAACGGGGTAAAAAACAGAAGAGCTACCCTCCAATATATAGACAATACCAAATTGCCCCCCTGGGGGACGGTTTGGTCTTGAGTTGACCGCTCCACTGGGGGGCGGTTTGGTATTGGAAGCTGACTGCCCTAACATGGGGCGGTTAGGTTATTTTTAAAATTATTTCATAATGGAGGGTACATTTGATATTTTTTTTTAGGGTATTAATAAAAATTTTGGAAACTGATGGATCTCTGGGCATGGCAAAATAGCTCGTGGCTCGATCGTGACTCGCACCTGACTCGCCTGCTACTAGCTTGTTCGTTACTACACCGAGATATTAAGCCAGCTCGCCACTAGCTCGATCCAGAATTAACGAGTTCAAGCTGGGGCCTAGCTTGCTTGCCAACTCGCGAGCTAGCTCTGCTAGCATCAATTTGTAAATTTGTATGATTTTGTGCGCATTTTATACTGTCTAGCTCGGTTCAGCTCGATCTAAAAAGTTTGTAGAATTTATTTTCTTCTTAAAACAAGATCCAGCCAAATCCAGCGAGCCAGTTCGTCAACTCGCGAGCTAGCTCGGGCTAGCTTTTCACGATTTCAAGCTGATGTTTTAGCTCGGATGCCCTAGGTCTAGCTCGCTCGGCTGTAGCTCGGTCCAGAATTAACAAGCTGAGCTAGGATCTAGTTCAAACGGAGCCAGCTCGTTGCCACCCCCACTTTATATTAAAAAAAAAGCAGATGCGATGGTCCGTATCTAAACTCAAAATGTGAGTTAGTTAGGGGATATGAATAGGCGTGTTCAAAAGGCTTGCTTGTTTGGTTTTCAACCGAATCAAAAATTTTTGGTTTAAATGGATCAATTTAGTTGAATTTTTAATTTATTTTGGTTTAAATGGATTGGTTCTGTTTAGACTTTTCAATAGCGACTAATCCGAACCGATCAAATTATAATGGTTTAGGTATGGTTTATATTTTGTTTTGTTCAATTATCGCATCTTTCTTTTCATTTTGGTTTGAATATTTTAGATTATATATATATTTTGTATGGAACTGAATATTTATTTTTATGATATTGCTAGTGTATTGAGTTTGATTCAACCAAACAAATCAAAATTTAATTAGTTTAAATTATTTGATTAGTTCGGTTAAATTTTCAAACCGAAAAATAATTTGATTTAACTATTTTACTTCAATTTCAGCTGAACTGCCCGTTTGAACACTTCTATATCCCGAATTTAATTAGCAGCCCCAGCTTGCATTACAAGTACCAACTGAAATTCCACCGGATCAGTCCAGAAAGAAACAGAGAGGAAGTTATCCAATTTAATTTGAACTCGCCTTAATTCAATAGTTGGTGAGGATGTACAAATTCAAACCATATTCTCATGATTTGATTTCATGTAGGAAAAAGGGTCGATTTGATTTGTGATGTACTGTTGCATTTCAGGATTATAATTACTATATTACTTATAATAGATTGTAAATTCCCAGTTGAATTTTTAGTCCAAATAGTACGGACTTAGAATTCTTCTCAAGATACATACATACATATATATATATATATATAGAGAGAGATGGGCTATTGTACTTCGCGAAGTAAAACCCCCGTTTACTTTACGCTCATATTTTCATTTTGAAAATCCAAACAACCGATCCGAACCGTTCAACATGTTCTAAATATTGAAATGTGCTTGGAGACTAAATTTTACATTTTTTTGAATTTTTTTACTATTTATTAAGCCACTTTGAAAATCGCTGATCCACTGTAAATAGTAAAAAAAAAGTAAAAAACAGTAAAATTTTCTGGACCACCGGATCAGCGATTTTCAAAGTGGCTTAATAAATAGTAAAAAAATTCCAAAAAATGTAAAATTTAGTCTCCAAGCACATTTCAATATTTAGAACATGTTGAACTGTTCGGATCGGTTGTTTGGTTTTTTAAAATGACAAAATATGGCCCGAAGTAAACGGGAGTTTTACTTCGCGAAGTACAATAGCCCATCTCTCTCTCTCTCTCTCTATATATATATATATAGGACAGTGCTACGGTGCTACGCGTAGCATAGAGCCCTCCGTGCTATGGCTCACTTTTTGAGTTTTCAAAATCCTAACGGTCGATCCGAACCGTTCAACATGATCTCCATATGAATATGTACTTGCAAACCAAATTTTACATTTTTTGGAATTTTTTTACTATTTATTAAGCCACTTTGAAAAAACACTAATTTGTACACAACAGTAAAATCTGCTGGACCATTGGATCAGCGATTTTCAAAGTGGCTTAATAAATAGTAAAAAAATTCTAAAAAATGTAAAATTTGGTTTGCAAGTACATATTCATATGGAGATCATGTTGAACGGTTCGGATCGACCGTTAGAATTTTGAAAACTCAAAAAGTGAGCCGTAGCACGGAGAGTCCCTTATATACGCGTAGCATATTAGCCAGATTCTATATATATATATATATATATATATATATATATATATATATATAGAGAGAATGGCTAATATACAAACGTTTGTTCCTGAGCTCAGGAACAAACGATTTGGTTCTCCGATTTTCAAAGTCCAAACAACAAATCTAAACTGTTAGATGTTCAATCTATATTAAAATCTACTTGGAGACTAAATTTTACATTTTTTGGAATTTTTTTACTATTTATTAAGCTGGTTTGAAAACCGCTGTTTTTCAATGCTGCAGAAATTTAATAAAAACAGCGGTTTTCAAACCAGCTTAATAAATAGTAAAAAAATTCCAAAAAATGTAAAATTTGGTCTCCAAGTAGATTTTAATATAGATTGAACATCTAACGGTTTAGATTTGTTGTTTGGACTTTGAAAATCGGAAAACCAAATCGTTTGTTCCTGAGTCCAGGAACAAACGTTTGTATATTAGCCATTCTATATATATATATATATATATATATGAGTTTGTTATCATGACTGAATTATTAAAATGTGGAGGGTATAAGTCTTGATTTTTGTTCTTTCCAAAGATATTGACAAATTAAAATTACTGGAATTTGATTTCAATACTCTTTCACCGCAACTATATCTTCCTTCAACAAAACGCAAGTTAATTTAAAATTTCACACGAACTGGGAGAGTTTCTTATTAGAGTTTTTAATTTGATATGGCAGTTTCTAATTCAATTTCAGAGATGTGGGAGAGTTTCTTATTTAGAAACTATGCAGTAAAGTTTCTTATTAATAAACTGTTTATAAACTCCATGCTGGCTAAATGATTGGCTCAAATTATTTCTCTTTTTTAATTTGTTGCTGGCATGATATAATAGAAACTCTAAAATTAATTTCAGAGATGTAAGAGTTAGAAACTTTAGAGACCTTAATTTCTAAAAAGTAATTAACAGTTATTTAGAAACTCATTTGAATTACTGGCATGTAGATGCTCTAAGTTCAAGTAATCAATTTAGAGATTACTATTAGTAGACCGTTTTTTTTTTATTATTCTCGGTGAAGTCAATTTTAACGGATCTGCTCAATTAATGAACACTGAGTAGTAATTTAATTAACCCTTTAGAATACAAATATCACAAGTTACTATTTAGGAAGAGAGCAAAGTAAAAAAAAAAAAACTAAAAAGCCACGAGAGAGCTGCTGGCTTAGTTGTAAAAAATAAATATATAAGGAAAAATGATATTTTCCATCATTTCATTGTTTATGAGTTGTTAGTACGATCTATGATGTGCTAGCAAAAATTTGATACATTAATTATTTAAAATAATGAATCTTGTCCAAATTTGAATTTATACATAATTCATATTTAACAAGAATTATTTTTGTCATGTATAATTTTATTAAATTTTAATTTATACAAAACTAAGTAATTGTCGTAATATATATATAAACATGATAGATCGTTTCTTATGTAACTTTTAACTTCATTTGTTAAGCATATGATCATTTGTTAATGGAGATGCGCAGCAGCCAAGAATAGTTTGTTAATAGAAATAGAAGCAAAATAAAATGATTTTTTTTTTAGGATAATAAAATGAAATTGAGTAGAAAGAAGTGGAGTGTTGTCAAACACAATTAAAATTGGAATGATATTCCAAGGGGTTTAGGAATATCTTATTCATAATAATGGCATTCCAATGGTCACAGAATTTGGTCTCTTTGACGTGGCACAACACGATTAGAATGAAATGAACAAAAAAAAAATCAACATTGTCTTTCTTCAGTTCCATGTTTAGCGAACACGAGCACCAAGAATAAATTGTTGGATATAAGCCGCCAAAATTCAAATTTCGTATATTACAGCTCGTTCCTTTATATATATTTGATATAATTAGAGAATTAAAAAGATGACTCTTTGAAAGAATAAATTTTGGGGTATAAGGCTTAGGGCACATGCTGTTGGAGATCAACGAACTCAAATATGGTTGAGACATGGATCTTTTTTCTGGTCATAATTACTGAAGATTGAGCTGTTGTTCAAGTGGTGCTCAGAGTGGTCGGTAAGAGAAGGAAATTCTGTGTCTTTCTGGTACGATGGGTGGCAAGAAGAGGTAATCAGATGTCAGTGGGGATGGGTTGCCAAGACCTTCAAATATTTCTCTTTCTGTTGCAGGCGCTTTGCCCATAATTGATGAACCGTTGCTGGATATACAAAATGTTCCAACTCTGACACAGGGACAAGACTTGTTGTAATGGAGATGGGGCAGCTCGGGCACCTATACTGTCAAGAACACGTATAGTATCCTTCATTTATTGCATTTATTGTTTTAACATTTTTTTAATTAAACCTTATAAATAAAGAATTTCTTGTGATATTAAAAGTGTTGGATAAATTGACCTCAATCAACAATTTAAAAAACAAAATAAAAATTACGACCAGAGTTGATCTCATCTCTACTCACTAAAAGAATTTCAACCATAGTGCGTCAGATTCAAAAAATTTCATTCCCTTCCCAATTTAAAACAACAGCCATGTCCATACGCCTCTCCTCGATAAGGAAAACTATTATGACAGGACTCTAGAAGAAAACTTCCCCGGGCACGAACTTACAAATATACAGTACTACATATCCCAATCATGCTAAATTTTATATAATTACCATTGTCAATGGCATGTCATGCACACAACCGGTTCTAGGTTGCATCGACTTAGGAGCTGGCCAAATATGACTGGACTTTAATAACCCTGATTCAATTAATCCTCAATATAAATCCTGTGAATTAATTCCACCTGGCCTGTACAAGAAAGAACTAGAAGTCTACAACCCCTGTGGTCAAATGCTGGGTCAAATCACGCTCAGTCGGCTCAGATCAACTTAATTTGTGACTTTGTGTTATCGGGATCGCGGTCACTTCGTGTTCGGAGGCCGGAGGAATTTTCATCAATTGGAGGTTGTTTATGTCCAGCTTTTTTAAACTTTATCAAAATTTTAAAAAATGACCATTTACCCTTGTTAAGAATAACTGAAACATTGACAGCAGATCGAACACTATCTGTATTATTGACAGTATGGAAGGAACCAGAAAATTAAGATAAGGAGAGATGGATGAATAGAGATCATGTAATTTTGTTTTATGAGGGAACTACTAATAATATTTTTTGTGAAAATTGCAAATTTTAAAGAGCAAATATAAAAAAATTTAAAAGGAAAATATGAAAATGTTCAAGTCATAGAGGGCTTGCCCCTGTTTCTCTAATGTATAGTTCCGCCACTGATTGATTGACAGATAATTTCATGCTTGCTGGACTTGCTGAGGTTAAAAAAGAAATAAGTACTTGAAATCTTATTGACAAAATGCGGGCTCTCTCAGCACGCTTGAGGTTCAAATTAGCACCAGGCTTACGCTGAATCTGTTCTCATTCTATCAAAAAAATATAGGGGAATTTCATGTATATCCCTATAAAGCTTTTAAATTACGTACTCCCCTCCCTAAAGTTCATAATATCATAATTTTTCTAAATTCCAAATACTCACAGATTTACTCATTTTATTGTCTTTTCTATTAAACTCATTTTAAATTAACAAAATATCCATTTTACTCTTTATTAAAAAAGAAAAAAATATGTAGCATGTTTTAGAAAAATATCAGTCTTCTATTTGATCAGTTTTTGAAAACAAATGTGTAATTTCACCCAGAAGGATTTATACAAATTCAAACTAATCCGTGAGAAGTATACTATATTCTTTGAAATGACACGCACTGATGTTACGTATATTAAATGATATGCATGATAGTGCAAACATGAAAATTACTTCTTGTTAGATGCCTAGCTATCACTACTATGATTGCTTGATCAATATTTTTGAAATTTAGTTTGTTTAGTAACAATAAGGATCAATACATGCACATCCCCATTGATTGCTTTCAAGAGATGAAAGGGGCTTTTCAGTAAAGGTCAATGGACGGTGAATTTAATTTTTGTAAAAGATTAATGATAGATTAAATGAATAAAGAGGATATCTCCAAAAAAAAAAAAGAGGGTTAAAAAAGATATTTAGTTTTATTAAGGAAATAAGAAATTTTACTTTTTTGATGTACAATTGAAAGTTCTTAAAATTTGGATTGGTGCACGATCCTCTTAAGTGAATTATTTTTTGTTTGGTTGTCAAATATTCATTGTTTGGGCCGGATGATTATATCTCGATTTGATTTGAGCAAGTTTAGTTTTAGACGATTAGGAGTATTCACGGGGTCCGTATTTATTATCTTTTTGAAAAAAAATATTATTTTAATTCAAATCATATGATTTATAAATAAACAAATTAAATCGATCTGATTTAGAATTTTAAATTACTCGTTTGCGCAATTCTAATATAGAAATGTATTTCTCCAGAAAAACATAATAAGATAAAGAGATCTTCTCGTATTCATGCAAGTACATATCCTATGAAGGTAACATAATATTTCTGTTTAGATTCAAACCGTCTAATCAAAATTCAAACTAATTCAGGTTCAAAATAGAATATATAGAACTCCTTTAATATTTGTGCGGATTATGATTGGACATTCTCATCAAAAAAAAAAGAAATATTATGCTACCTGCGGTGCTGAATTTTATTTAGTTACCATACTCAAATTTCAGAATTTTAACTTCACAATCGAATTATGAGACCTTTCAATGTACCATTCAAAGTCTTAGAATGCGTGGGTCCTTTTTTTTTTGTGAAAAATAGTTAATTCTTGAATAGAATCGCTGCAGAGTATAAAACATCAACGTTACATTCATATTTTCAATGACATATCGATGTATCAATGTTGAGATTAGTCAGGATATAAGACATCAATGCATCATCAATATTTTTGCAAATGACATCGATGTATTGTTTCTAACCTTTAAACAGTCATAACTATTGGAAACTCTGATTTGAGCGTATGATCCAATTTGGAAAACTCGCGAAGAGATGAAAGGCGTCGTGTCTCGAGCTTAAGGCTCAAGAAGGCGACCAAATCAGAACTGCAAAAACGTTGTTTAGGACCTCAAAACTTCAGTTGAATTTTCTGATCCTCGGCAAATTATGTATTTTTCTTTTATTTGCACTAGAAACGGTCCGTTAATTATTCATCAGAATATTTAGTTTGACAATAACCAGTATTTTAAAATTAAGTACTAATATTTAAAAGTTTGTCTTATTTATATCTGTCATTCTATACTATGACAGGTTAATTAACTATTTTTTTTTTTTAAAACATCTATGCAGCCTAAAATTCTGAAGTCTGGGACTATGTGGATGGTAAGATTAAAAAATAATTCAAAGTTAATGGCAAGTTTAAAATTCTGAAATTTGAGGGCGTAGAAAAATTTCGGCCATCGGTGATTATGTACTCTGCGATAGTTCTTTTTCCTTTCCAAAATTTCTAGGAAAAATTGACGTGCACGCACGTGTTTTGTGGGCCCACGGTTGTTTTGCAACAGGAGTTGCACGGTCTGCTGCGTTTCTCATTTTCTTTCATTGTAAATAATGAATCTGATTTAACCATTAGAGTTCTCAGATAGTTACTCGTTACATCCAAGACAGCAAGTGAGTACCATAGAAGATCCCACAGAAAAGTTTCAGAGTAAGTAGAAATAAACCGGAGAGTAGAAAAAGAATGTAAATTAGAGGTGAGTAGACTATGAGTAAACTACGTTGTCACGTGCTGCGTAATTAAATTTTATTTCAATGTGATGTGACTAAAATTAAAATTAAAATAGTAAAAGATGTATGTTAGATGTGACGAGACTACAGCGGTTTCATCACGTTACATGATTACTTTTAGTTTTTAAGTTAATTCAAAAGAATAACAACTAAAGATACTTTAAAAATAAGAAACTACTACAAATAAACTGTAATAAAGAAATTATTGTGATAAAATTGATAACTAATTGTTAATTTTTAGCCAGTAAAAAAGTAATTTTTGTAAATAGATTAAATTAAGTATTTTTTATAAACAATTTTATATCATTATATTTTATCTTCTGATGTATATATATGTAATGCAATTTTCTTTCATTTATCTAATTTAAGTAAATTAACAAAAATACTCTTTTTCTAAATTAAAAGAGAAAAAAATATTATTTTTTAACTTCAAAATTTTATTTATAAGATATATGCTGAGACAGAATATACAAAATTTAAATGTGCGTTAGAATCATCCTAACGTTTAGCTCTTATTGAATTGTCTCACATTATTCAAAATAATATAAAAAAATATATATAGCAAAGGCGATATCCAAACAAGACGCAATATACAATCTCATGTTGGTGATCCCAAACCATCAAATTCAAGTCCAAATCATCCAAATTTCCAAAAGCTAACCAGTAAGTAAATTATACTTAGTGTGAAAGAATTTAAGAAGTCCAGGCAATTACCTAATCTAATTAAATGTTTCAAGACTCAACTAAGTCTGCGCAAACCTTGAGAATTGAGTTGTATTGATGTGATTAATGATGACCAAATGAATACAATCTGAACTAAGTTAAAACGACGTAAACCAATTCAGATATATTTTACTGAGAATTCAAGTTTATGTAAACATTACATATTGCTGAGTCAATATATTTTGTATATTTCTTCTTGTTCTAAACGGCCTGGAATTAATTCTTATTTTAATATATGGACTTGTATTGCTTCATACAATCAAACTTGTTAACATTTTCCTCTTCTCAAGATGTAAACCTTAGGAACTTTTGTCACACCTTAAGACTTTGAATTTTTTTGACAGCATCATGTTTAATGGATGGATAGGGATGTAATGGACTAAAATAGCACCAATTAGACGAGGAATTAGAAAATTCCAGTTTCTATCTTTTACTTTCCTAGACAGTTTGATGTTAAGACTAAAAATATCTTCAATTAGACAACAAATAAGGAGTTTTGGTTAAAGACTTCAGCGGATGTCGAATACAGTCTGCGTACAAAGTATGTTATACCAAAATCAAATGATAGGTGCATGTGTAGTAGGTGCAGTTAATTTGTCCTTATTATCGGATGAAGGAATAAACACGCGTATGTGTTTCAAATAAGAATTGTCATTCGTGACGATTTTATATTATATCATTTTATTTTATTTTTCAGATACGAATATAAACCAGATATTAAACATATACAGATCGGATATTTATAAAATATGCCTCCCCCACTTCAATTATTTTTACAAAATATGTCTCCAAAATCATACATCAAGACATATTACCAATATGCTTTATTTTCCAATAATAATTGCAGAATTTTCCCCCCCTTGTGTCAAGATTATTTTGCAAAATGTGCCTCCAAAACTATACTTCTTAATTTAAAAACTATAAAAATATGTTTAAATTTTGAAATAATTATAAAATTATGTATCATCCTAAATTTTTACCATTCGCTGTCCCACATCCTGGTTCAGCCCCTTCATATTACTCAAATATCATAAATACATATATATATTCCTCTAAAATTATAAATATTATATTTATCATTCTAAAACATCAAAACTCTCCTCTTATACTTTTAAAAATCTGAAGAGTACATAATTCTCCTACAAAACGTGACATATTTGTTTTTTACCTTAACTTCGTCAAAATTAAATACACAACTATAAATTACTCTCACTCCTCTCTTCGCCTCTCTTACATAATAATGTAAATAAAAAAAAAGGTATAGAGTTTTTTTGAAAAAAAAAAAGGCTTAAAGATCTATTAAAAGAACCAAACAGTTAACTTACATGACTTGTTTGTTTCAGTGATATCTCACTTCATTGAAACTTCACCCATGCAAACTACCACTAACCTAATCCATAATTGTCTTGCTCTGAGTTGAACTCAAAATTCATAATTTGTCATTCTCAAACATTAAAATTCTAAAGTTACAAAGAGTCTGAATCATATTTTGTTTCTAGGATAGAGAAGACAGACAGCGAGAGAGAGAGAGCAAGAATTGAATGAGCAAGGCTGACTAGTATGATACCCAAAAAAAAAAAAAAAGGCTGACTAGTATGTAGGGAGTAATTGTGGTACTGGAAGGCTGGGTACTAGAGAGGTGCGAGAGGTGACTAGTATGTAGGGAGTAATTGTGGTACTGGAAGGCTGGGTTTATGGTTCTCTGTAATGGACCACTTTATTTTAATATAACTGCTTGGTAGCCTCTACCAAGTCTTTTTCAAAAAAAAAAAAGAATTGAATGAGAAAGAGATCGGTATGATAGAAGACACTATGCAAAAGCTTTATTGGAAAGTATAACAACAAAAAATAATAGTTAAAGATAATTAATAGGTGTAGATTGCTTTTTGATGAAACAGATAATAAATTTGACAGATCCAAAAGTTTTATTTTAGAAGGATTGATTTGGTGGCGGAAAAATATTTATAGTGATGCCTTAAGAGATTTAAGTGAGAGTTTCTATAGTTTAAAAAATAAATTATAATGTTTTTAAATTTGATTTAAAAAATGTAAGTTTGAGATTTTAGAAGAATAAACGTAAGATGTACAATTCAAAATTTTATTTTATTTTAAATTTTTTTTATTTGCTTAATATTTTGAATTTTTTTTTTCCATAGTGCCTCTAAATTTGTCATTAATAGGACTATTTTTTAATTTTCATCACGAAAGGAATATTACAAAAGAAAATTTGCAACTTGCATCTAATTTGAAACAATAAATATTTTTGAAATCGTTAAATTATATTTATGAAGTAGAACATAATTCGCTGTACGATAATCTATGCATAGTAATACAAAAGGCCATATCGTTTTAAATATTTTATTGAATTTAGACAACAAATTTTTAAATAAGGAGAGAAAAAATGCATAATGTTTTGATCGAGATAAATAACAATAAAAAAGAAAATATGATCATGATTGAATGTGAAGCAGAGTTTGTATTATTTGGTGCATCTCTTTGAATTATTTTAGGGATCCGAATTCTTTAATTCAGATCGTCTAAGGTAACAAAATATTTATGGTCGATCACAATCCACACGAATATTAATTAAGAAGTCTACATATATTTTATCTTGAATCAAATTGATTTGAATTATGATTGGACGGTCTAGAGGTAAACCGTCGTTTCCGCAGAGGATATGGACTTCACGAGGAGGGGATCCTTCTGGGGAGTGCATATCCTCTGAGATATCTCATATTTTGCGTGACTGGCATATATGTGCCTATTCAGGGATAGTGCACGAGCCAATATTATTTGAGCTTTGAGATTTGTGCAGAATGTATTTGAATGGTTGAGATTTTCCAAGAAAGTCACGCAACACATATGAGATATCTCTGAGGATGCGAATACCCTTCTGGGACGTTAGTACGCTGCTAGCACATGTGTCCTCGACGTCAGATAAGGAAGTTTGGGACGGTTAAAGAGGGAATTCATATCCTTGCATTAACTCAAAAGGGAATCTTTTGAGTTAATGAATCTCAACAGTCCAATCTGTTTTATGATTCGTGCGGACTAGATCCGCACTAATATTGAAAGACCCCTATGTTATAGGCAAGAGCCAGATTGTCTTTGTTTAAAATCAGACGGTTGAGATTCATTAACTCAACCCTTTTGAGTTAATGCAGAGGATACGCGTTCTTAAAGAGGTAGATAAGAGTATCTATATCTCTGGTATTATTAGAGTTTCTAATCTGATGTGGCAGTTTCTAATTCAGTTTCAGAGATGTGGGAGAGTTTCTTATTAAGAAAATATGCAGTAAAGTCTCTTATTAAAAAAATTGTTTATAAACTCCATGCTGATCAAATGATTGGCTCAAATTATTTCTGTTTTTTAATTTGTTGCTGATGTGGCTTAATAGAAACTCTAAAATTAATTTTAGAGATGTGAGAGTTAGAAATTTTAAAAACCTTAATTTTTAAAAATATGTTAACAGTTATTTAGAAACTCATTTGAGTTGCTGGGATGTAGATGCTCTAAGGTCTACTAGAAAAATAGTACAACGGAATTGCAGACAGCTTTTTACCAAACAAATGGGATTGTCTGTCCGAGTCTTCTGTGTCGATCTGTGCCAACATTTTTATTAATATCTAAAGTTTAATAGAAATTAATAAATATACCCAGATCCACTTGGAAGTTATAAAAATACCCATACCGACTATTTTCTGGTCGGTACCCAATTTAATCCATTATCAGTCAGAAAATGACCAGTACCCAAATTTTTTTTAGAGACTATGAGAGCAAGATGCTGAAATCTAACATTAAAAATTCGATTTTTTTTTTAACTATTTGTTAGATTACTTCTTTTGATATATAATTAGCATATTTAAACTAAAATACGCTAAATTACTTGAAATTATGTTAAATTATACTAAATTACACTAAATTACGTTAAATTATACTGAAATTCGCAAAATTACAATAATTACAAAATGAAAGATACTCAATTTTAGAATGCTGGTTATTGTCAAATTAAATTCACTAGCTGCATGCGACACTAAACTACATTTTTTTTGAGATACTAACTTTTAACAATTTCACTATGCTGCATACGACACTGTCACTAGCCGCATACGGATTATTGTGTCTACCGATGATAAAAAAACTTTAACTCAATTTTTGAGGCACTAAACGATGTGTTTTTGCAATTCTGATTCCGTCTCGTCCCAAGCTTTCCGAATTGGGGTTATACGCGCAAATCCGAGTTTCCTAGCCAAAGTTATGGTCGTTTAAAGTTAAAAAACAAAAACTATGCTTTCATGCAAAAACACCGATGACGCACCGATGCTTTATGCACGACCTAACGACGGCAGAAGTGCATCGATGTTTCATTGCAAAAACATCAGCGACGCACCGATATTTTTTTAGCACTACCCTGTTTAATTGACAATGTTAAGTCTAATAAAACATCAGCGACGCACCAATATTTTTTTAGCACTACCCGGCTAATAAAACATTGATGTTTCATTGCAAAAATATCGATGATGCACCGATACATACAATCAATTTAACATACGTATCCAACCAAATATATTTGTTTGATCTTAGCCAAACTGAGTGCAAACTTCAATCCGAGTTTCCTATGACTTTTTCCTCTAGCTAACTATGCTATGCCTATCCTAAAAAAAAATATAGATACAGGCCATTTTCTGATCGATAATGGATTAAACTGAGTACCGGTCAGAAAATAACCGGTATAAATATTTTTATAACTTCCTGACGAATCTAAGTATATCAAACTTTGGATATTAATAAAAATGTCGGCGATCTGTGATATGTTGATGCGCACCGTACACGGACATATTGTACCGGCCACCAGCAAAAAAAAAAAACCTAATTCTGTTGTTAATAATAACTACGGATTTCAAACAGCAGTTTCATAAATATGATAAATTTTGATTAAAAATATCAACAAACACACAACATATTGTAAAAATATTTCTACTAGAATTATATGCATAGTATTCGATCGATGAATCTGTTTGGTATTTGCACAAATTAATAAGTTTCTGATCATGTAAAGAGCATACATTGTATTATCCGCTAGTTTTGACAATCTAAGATCATTATTGTGGTCAAAATTAATTAAAAACATCAACAGACACACAAAGCTCTGTAAATCCATTTAACAAAATTATATCCAAAATATTTGATGTATCAATTTGTTTTGTGTACAAATAAATTGATAATCATGTAAATGTCACAACGTACCAATAATTGTATTTTAAAAAAAGTTATATGCATAATATTGATGTATCTATTATTTTATACCTAATATTTGATGTATCTATTATTTTAGTAGAATATCTTTAGAAACCTGCAAGGGACATTAGTTGGACATTAATTGGAGATTACATGTAAGTTTTGATGATAGCTAGTATATAGGATCCTAAATGTGCCAAACATTAATTAATAACTTAAATAGACACACACAAACCAACTGTGAAGGCATTGTAGCAACTTTTATGTATATCTTTGATTTGGCACGAATAATTTGAAGAATGTGTAGATGACATAAATTAGATATTACTTGAGTTTTATTCAAATTTTATGTATATCTTTGATTTTGCACCTAAGCTCGTGCTAAATCAAACGGATACAATATTGTGGGTGTGTTTCTATTGATATTTTTATCGATTTGACAGTAGTTTTGATCATAATATTTAGTTTATGTTGTTTACATTTGCATGAACTATTCATTGTAATTATATTTTATTTTATGACTCAGTCAGAAAATAATGTGTGGCTAGTTAATTACATTGTCACCTAAAAATACTAAACTTTCAAAGTCTTCAACCTAGGGGGTACCAACGGATCGGATATTATCCATCCGTATCCAAATCCGTATCCAAAAATTAGATACAAATATTTGATATCCGAATATCCGATATGAATACAAATATGATTTTAAGTTTTCATTATTCGTATCTAAATAGTAGACATATACCATATAGTTTAATATATATTACGAAAATAATTATGTATATTTACGGATATCCAATTCATATCCCTCAAATATCCGATCTGTATCTGTATCTGAAAGAAAAAGTGAATACGAATATAATTTTACCGCTATCCCGTCCATATCCAATCCGTTTGCACCCTTACTTCAACCGCACCCTTATCCAATCCGTTTGCACCCTTACTTCAACCACTTGAATAAACAAAAATTACTGAAAAAACACATACCTAATTAAGTAGACTACATTATAAAAAATTAAAATATTATCTTAAGAAGAAAGACGACAAAATCTACTTGGTAGTTAACAACTAAAAATGCCAAGCAAGTATTCGGTGGAGATAATGCGTGCTCATTTGGGACACGTTATTTGGGCACTGTTTACTTACGTTAAATACTATTAGTAATCAGACTACTACCCCTATATAAGACTACTAATAGTAATAGTATGTCTAATAAGTTGCAGAACTTTTGAACAATAGAAGAGAAATCATCAATGTACTAAAGAGCTGCAAAGAAAATATCGTGTTTTGTGCATGTACAGCGCTTTTGTTTTGATAGTTACAAGACCAGATATTTTTGTTGGGTTGTCTAATCAATCAACGAGTGCACGGATGAAAGGCCTTCTTTGTCGTGCCTAACTGATAGAACAAAACTTCACTGTCGGATTGTCAAGCCAGTCCTGCAACGCCGGCTATATAATGGGACAAATATCCTCTCCATTACTGTAAAAGATTTCCTCTATTGGAATTCAGGCTGACTGAGAGGTAGTATTATTGGACTTTGAGCGTGCCAGGTTAAAAAGAACGGTCCAAATCGTGAAAGATTTCCTATTACGTTTCCGGGGAAGATCTGAATTCTACATAATGAACCAATCGGTGGAGCTTACATCCTTGCTCCTGAAGTAGTAGTAGTATTATTATTATTATTATTATTATTATTATTATTATTATGTATAATTAGAGATGGAACTAAAAAATTTGAATAAAATAATTAAATTATAAAATATATAATATGTGAAAGACAATAAAATATGATTACTAGAAATGAACTCAATATTTCACAAGTATAAAATATAACTCTAATCACTAGGTTGCAAGCACACATTTATCATTTTATGAGGGAGGTTAAAATTTAATTTAATTAAATTTCAATATACATAATTAAAATTTTAAAAATTGTAGGGGTGGCTTAACCACCCTTAATTAAAGATTCGCTCATGTGTATAACAATATAACTTGAATTTGAATTTTTGCATCCGCTGAATAAGTATCCCGACGAAGAACTAATATTTGATTTAGGGGCTTAAAACAACCGATATTTTTATTATCAAAAATAAAAATAAAAAATATCGCTAAAGGATGGCGTTTCTATGGAAAATTGAAATATAGAAAAGACGAGATGAATTATCCCGTCCAGTGAACGGGACTGTCTATACCGTCTGCTTAATCTAAAACCGTAATCCCCACACCGCTAATTAAATACAGGAAAAAATAACGGGACGGTGCAGAAAATCTCGTCTGATGCCAGCAAAAAAATATAAAAATGTGGGATGTTGTTTATTGTCCCGTTCCGTCTCAGACGTAAAAAAAATTCGTTGAATTTTCCTACCTAGATAATTCGTTGAATCTTAAGTAACATAAAAAGTTGGGTTATTTAACCCCTTGTCACATCAGAGAGAGAAAAACACATCGAAACCAAAAACAACAAAAAGAGAAACCAAGAACTCGAAAATTAATTCAATTTCCTTCGTTGGATTTTGTTTGCGCCGGGAATGGGACGGGATGGACTCTACCATCCCGTTCTTTTTTTGTTGATCGACGGGATGGATTTTACCGTCCCAAATGTTTTTTCTGCTTAATTAATTAAATTAACAGGATGGAATAGATTGTCCCATCCTCTGGACGGGATAAACCAACCCAGTTTACCTAGATACCGAAATTTCATCAAATCGATCCCCTTCTGCAATATTTTTTTATTTTATTTTTGGTTATAAAAAATCGGGTAAAAACAGTGTTTTTTGTGTGGAAGGTAATAGATTCAAAATCGAAATGAGAGACTTTTTATAGATATTTAAAGATGGACGTCTTACTTTTCATCTTTATTTTTAAAAAAATAGTTGGATAGTAATGTACGGATTTTTGTCTTACAGATGAAAGCTCGACCTCTAATTATTTCAAAAAAAAATTTATAAATAAGTATCCAGATGAAATGTGCAAATTTAGGAATTTAAATATTGATATATAAATATTCGTAGTTCAATTTATGAAAATTAAGATATCCATTTTGTTGTATTTGGGGTCAACAGAAGATACTGAAGTGTTAATTAGAATATTCAACATGATGATTTAGTTATAGATATTGAAAAAAATATCTTCCCTCAATTATAGCGGTTGAACCTGGGCTGTACTTTTTTGAAAAAAAAAAAAAACATTTCTAAATAATAGTGGTTTGATGTTTAGGGTACTATTTTGTCAAAAAATGTTTGAGGTAATATATTGACAAGTTGAGAATGGATGACCACGTAAGGGTGGGCTCCAAAATTGATGAAATTTCCAGGTGGTTAATTCGGATGTGACTAATTAAGTGTTTCAATTTCAACTAATTCGTTTTCTTCTTTTGTTTTAACAACAGCAGGGTGTTTCGTTTTGTTTAACTGAAACACAAGGTAAGCTTTAATACTTAAAACTAATTTCTAGTTTTATTTTAGGTTAATTTGTTCTGTTATTTTATCTCTATTAAAAGTTTAATTAGCGAAAAGAGGATTAAAAATAGTGAGCGTTTGACATTGCAGACAAAAATGAAAAAATAATATGTTGTTTTTCTTTTGAAAAATAAGGTTTCTGTTTTTTCTCATTTAATTATTCAATTTTTTTATGTATGAATTTTGATAAAAATTAACAGTTGAATGAAAAATAACAAATTCCAGTTTTTTTCAAAAGAAAAGCAGCAAAATTTTGTTCCATAAAGGTACCATGCATTCGGGGGCCGAGAGACCTTCAAAATATGAGGGTCAATTGACTCTATTTATTTTCAAAAAAATTGTACTTTTATACAATTTTCTATATAGTTTTGAATAAAATGTTATAAATCTGTAAAACTGATTTTCGTTCTCAAAATAAAAATTTTATATGATTGACCCCTTTCACGTTTAACCCTCATAGCATGAACTTCTGGCGTCGCCCATACATGCATTTAATGGATTTTATGGGTTTATCGGTTGAGTTATCCTTCATATATTTAAACTCATTTTTCAATAAATATCTTTTTAACAAAGAGCTTGGTATGCTTCGTTGTAGTGGAACATAGGAAGCTTCGGTTTGACAAAATTAAAATTGGTACAATGCATGCACCGAGAAGACAAAGAAAGGTTGTTTTAAAAAAAATTACGTAATAAATAGACTTATCAAAGAACACGTGTATAGTTTGTTTTTCAAATTTTCCACGTGGGTCCACTTTGCGCACGTCATGATTTTGTAAAAGATGACACCACGAGTTTACCGCTACTTACTCTTGGTAATTATATGCTACAAAACGAGGTTCGTTTGGGCTTTTGTAAATGAACATTTTAATGGGCCTTTAAATGGGCCGCCTGTCGTAGATGAGGAGAAGCCCTTTGAATTATACCTGGACGGTAGGAATTGCACAAGCAAAATTTGTTCATCATTAGCTAAGCCCAAGGGATTAAAGGCCCTTCGAGTTATTATGTCATGAACAAGCTTCGTGTCTATTTTAGACACAAGATAGAAGTTTTTTATAAAGTTTAGTGGCTTTAAATGTCTACTAATAATTTCATTGATAAAAAATGCATTACAATGAGTCAAATGACCGTAATTCCTAAATCTATTATTTTATTTCATAAAATTCTCTAAACTAATATAATATTCTAATCTTCTCGTAATAACTCTAATACCTTAATCATCATCTCGCTCCACGATCGGATCCGCTTCTTCGACCGCCGCCGCTCTCCGATAATGATCGGATCTACTCACCGTCGTGCTCTAATTGAGATATTGATACTGTAGTACTTTAATTGCCATCTCGCTCTACGATCGGATCCGCTTCTTTAACCGACGCTGCGCTCCGATGGTGACCGGATCTACTCACTGTCGCGCTTTAATTCAGATGGAAACTCTACGCTCCGAACTCTGATGATACAGCACTCTCGGCTCTGGTTCCTCCCCTCTCTCTCATTCTCCTCTCCGCTCGAGAATGTAGAACCGAGAGAGGGGAAGTGTTGCTTCGGAATGAGACTACAATAAGTGAAAATGGTGAAGTCGAATGAAGGGAGAATGAGGGGGGAGGGTGACTTGGGGGCGGCTGTTGAAAACCCTCCACAAAGATGTTACATCTTTTCACTTGAAATATTCATCGTGATTTTTTATCGAATTTTTAACACGAAACTTTTTATATAAACAAACTGTTAGGGGCTGACCCACGTTAAGTCAGGTGGGCAAGTGCTCCATTTTAGATTTTCGAAAACAATTACCAGATTATTGGATTTTGAACTCATGTTCCATTCTCAAAAATTAAATGTCCTATTCTGAGAGCTTGGTTCCGAAAATTGCTGAATCAGCTGAGTTTTTTTTTCAAAAAAAAAAAGGCATAGGTCCATTTCATTGACTAAAACTTGTTTAATTACAAGTACCAACAGTCAGGCCATTATATGTTGTGTGATAGCCACAAAACGTTCTCCTACAACTTTGAGATCTAACCGTGCTTAGAGTAGCAACAAAACATGCAACAACTAGTAGCAACAGCTAATATAAGAATCCGCTGAGTTTTGTAAAAAAAATCGGTGGAATCAAAAAATTGAGTACAAATGAAAGGGTGTTGTTTTGTCGATAGAAAAAAAGAAGACGGGATTACGGGAAGGAGAAACTGACAAAATGTTATCAATACTTGAGATTCAATTGTTGGGTCAAAATTTGATTGTTATATTGGGTTGTTGCTTATGTGTTAATTTTCAATTCAAAATTTTGAAATTACTTTTACATTCATTCAAATTAAGCAAGTTTAATTTTTAATGTTAGTATTATATTTTTTTACAAATTACTATTTTACAAAAAAAAATCCTATTTTTTTAATACAAAGCATGTTATATTTTTTGAAAAATCCAATTCGCCTCCTCTACTTAATGCGGCTGGGTTTGAACCTGGTTAATAAGTTTGAATTCAATTAGTTGTTTTCTTATCATATCTTGATTGAAATTCTGAATTCGCCCAGAATATTAATCACTATTCACTATTACTATTCGTGTCTTAGAAAATAGAGTTAATATGTTCAATCCGTTGTATATAGATAGAGTTAATAATGTTCAATTCGTTGTATGTAAATCGTAAGGACTAAGGATTAGATTAAATCAAAATTCATGCTACATATTGACTGGGGGATTTTTAGTATATATAAAATTAATATTGATGTACCAATCGCACGTATAAGATCTGACTTGAATTTGGAAATAAAATTATGTAAAAATTAATAAAAAGGAAGAGAGAGAAATAAAAAGAGTACATCATGTTTTTTATTAATAGAAAGATCGAAAATTTAACAGTTTGGATAGGTAGGAATTTTACCGATCCAAATCCGTTTTTCTTTTTTCCCTATTAATTTTCTCTAGTAAAATATAATTTTTTTATAAAAATAGATAGAGTATCTTAAAATTTAGATATAACATAAGCATTCCATCTATTTTTTTGAAATTTTTTTATATTATACTAATATCTAATAGAATAATTTCCTTCATCTATGCATTAGATTAAAAAAAACATAATTAAGTTTGAATCGGTAAAATTCCTACCGATCTGAATATTTTGACTTTTAGAATCAGTAGAAATCCTACCGATCTTTCTATCAATCAAAAAATCTGATATACTCTTTCTTTCTATTTTTTTTCTCTTTCTTTTTATTAATTCTACGGAAAATAAATTCTCCTTAAATATCGGTTATATAGATGGATTGGAGAGCTGCTTTTTATTGATTCATGTGTCGGTAATAATGCTAGTGGAATTAAACTTGTTGACATTCCTTTGGAGTTGGGACATTTTAATTGCACCTGGTGTATTCATACAATAAACCGAAAATATTGGTATAATTTAATATTTCATTATCCATAATATCATATCCGTATAATGTATTCAGTCTATCAAAGAAAGACGTGTTACACGGACATGGTACTGAAAATCCCAAACATCCAAAATATCTGAGTTCCTTTTAATATCTCCTTCCTCTCCATTTGAGAAACAATGGCAATTTTTTTAAGTGATTACAAGACGAATGCTATACAAAGTGCATAACATTTCCGTTACCTTAGTAAGGGATCTTTAATAAGGCGAAACAATTTACCGCAAAACGCGATACTCATTTGTCCTGACACTGACATAACTAAAACG
Organism: Carex parvula; assembly: GCA_025461045.1. Taxonomy (NCBI): domain Eukaryota; kingdom Viridiplantae; phylum Streptophyta; class Magnoliopsida; order Poales; family Cyperaceae; genus Carex; species Carex parvula. The sequence continues at coordinate 106,147 of JAJGRW010000542.1, read as the reverse complement.
GTTTCAGCAGCTTTATCTACACAACCCTGTATGATGGGAATATATAAAGAAATATCCTACCACCATGTAAAACAAGAAAATCACACATGCTTCGTCTGTAAAACATTTTACAAGCATTCAGATATGCATTTTTATTCCCTGTTTATATGGAGATAAGCAGTGAGAGAAAAGACAGGTAGGTTACATAGGTTGTGATGGCTAAAACAAGAATTGTATTTTAACATTTTCGAGGGTTAGTTACGACAATGTCCCCAAAATTTAAATAATTTTGAATTTCGTTTTGTTGCTTATATATACACCCTTACCGCGCCGGATTTCCAGTTTTCGCCTCAGTTCTCAGAGAGACTGTCTCTCTCTCTCTCCCTCCCTCGCTCCTTCTCTCTCTTCTTTGCCCCTCAGAATTCTACATCTTCCTACCTCATCTAATCTTGTTTTACTTCTAACAATGGTACGATCTCCCTTTCTGTTCGCGATTGAATTTTTATTCGATGAAATCATTCTCCGACTGAAATAACAATTTTTCGTTCAATCTAAACGCAGGTAGTTGCTCAAAAGGTTAAGGAGGCTGAAATAACTGAGCAGGATTCGCTTCTCTTGGTATGATCTATTCCTGTACTCATATTAGATTTTATTCAGTAATACTTGAGCTAGATTTGTTCAATGATGCATTTTTGGGTCCGATTTTAGTCATTTGACGATAATCTTCCATTAATCGACTTGCTGCTTGTTTTGTTACTTCCTTTCACAAATTTCTTGAACGGATAGATCTGAACACCATCTCGATTTACCTAGCTGCATACATATATATCCATTTCGGTTTGACATTTCATACATTTGATCTCTTAGTCTGGCTTATCTATGAGATAACTTCCATTATTTTATACGAACTAAATCGAGTTAGAAGTCTGATTATTATCGATGCTTCTTCATTTGTGCTTCTTTAAAATTATTTCTTATATATAGTTTCTGAATTTCATTGAATAGGATATTCAGGACTCTTAGATAAATGCTCTCTATCTTTCTTATCTGAGTTATTCCTCGGGTTCACAATGACATTTTCTCTTTCTTTTTTTGCATTTCACTGAGACCTGCAGTTTGATTACATGAGAAATTAACTACTGTGTCAATTTAAATTTGACGCAGAACAAAAACAGTCTTTTTATTTTAGATTTCTCATCATCGTTGATCTGTTTGATTTCTAATATCCTGATCTATTTATTAACCCCCTGCTCGTTCTTAAAATGTTAATTCCACACATCTTAGCTCTTACATATCTTGCCTTTCTAATTACGTGCTTTCTTTCTGTACTTTAATTCCTAATTTCTATGGGCAGATCTTTATTTATTTATGCACCAGAAAAATATCTTGTTAATTGTTTAGTTTAAACGAGTAAATTAAAACTTTACTTTTGTACTTTTCTAACTTGAGCTATATTATTTTTACAGACTAGAAATCTGCTTAGGATAGCGATATATAACATAAGCTACATTAGGGGCCTCTTCCCTGAGAAGTACTTCAATGACAAGTCTGTTCCAGCCTTAGGTGAGCATTCTTCCTTTCTGTTTATCCACTATTTTAGTTAAAAAAAAAATTCTGATTTCTTCTTCTTCTTTTTTTCTAATGAAGAGATGAAGATTAAAAAGCTGATGCCCATGGATGACGAATCCAGGAGGCTGATTGACTGGATGGAGAAAGGTAAAAAATAACATCAGATTCAATTGACTTATGTGTTCTCTGCAGTTCCACTTCAATGTTAACATCTGATAAGTTTGTACTTTTCAGTTAGACCTGGTTTGGCCAAATCTGCTGTCTTCTGTTTCCTCTTTGTCTGTCTTTATCTTTTTTCAGTGCTTGAGGCACATTAGATGATATATTATGACTGAAATTCAAGATTAATTTAAAAATAAATACAGGTTGAATATAACTGCAGCAAACAAATTCAGGCTTACTTCGCATGTGGTTAATATAAGTTTGATTGGGCCTTATCGAAGCTGAGATTTTTTTGTAGTGTTTGTATAGCTAGTTTTGATTATCTAGTCTAAGTTTCTTCCTCGTTGGTTAAATATTTTGTAGGAGTATATGATGCCCTCCAAAAGAAGTATCTCAAGACACTCCTCTTTTGCATCTGTGAGAAAGCGGAAGGCCCCATGATTGAAGAGTATTCATGTAAATATCTGTTATTACATTGTCAGATCACTGCTTTATCCCCTGTATCTCCAATGGCATGGTTACAGAGTCTAGTTCTTTAGTGATACAATATTATCATTGTATGCAGTTGGTAATATTCTTTTAAGCAAATTATTGGTTAATTATAGTATAATAAAAATTAGCAGGTTTATGAGTAAATGTGTTCCTGTAGTTACTAGTCAACTAGCCCCAATCTGACTGGTATTGTAGCAGTTCCTGCAGTTATGGAATGTGCACATACTTCAACTCTATCGGACCCTAGATAATGTAATCAATCTCAAACAATCCTATATTATAATTACCCTAACTTATCTTCCATTGTCCTGAAACAAAACTAGTGCTGTTTTACCTCTGCTTTGCAAATGAAAACCAAACATGCCAAAAAAAGGATAAAACAAATGGAAGGTATAAGTATCCTAGTCCTTTGTTTTAACTGTATGTTAGGTCAGACACCAAAATATCAGGTGTGTTGTTCAGTAAAGTCTGTTGAACATAAGAATTTTATGTTAATTATATTTTGTTTAATATTTTGCACAGTTTCATTCAACTATCCTAAGACCAGTGAAGAAGAGGTTCACATGAACATGACTTGCAATGGAAACAAAAAAAGTGCAGCTAACTTCAAGTCTGATACAGCAGATGTTACACCTGATCAAATGAGGTTCCTTTTTTCTGATATATTCCTCTTTCTTTGGACAAATTCTCTCTATATTGATCAGTATTAGATTTCAGAGGAACTTAATCTAAAATTAGAGCAAGATAAAGCTAAAAAATGCAGAAAATTAAAAGAAAAATATGAAATTCTTCTATTTGTAGGCGTTCTGCATGCAAGATGGTCAGAACCCTTGTTTCATTAATGAGAACTCTTGATCAGATGCCTCAAGAGGTACATATTATTTGTTTTTGTTCATGAAAAATGAAAATTCTATCTCCATAACTTCCAGAATTTTTCAATTTTAATTTTGCAACATATTTTAACTTTTGTGGGATTATTTACATGTAGCACTGCACAAGTAAAATCTTATTTAAGTGCACTAATTGATTCTAACTTTGTAATTTTGACTCGGCCAAATTTGTTCATAACTATTTCCTTTGAACTTTAAACACCAACACAATAAAAAAATTTATTGGCTTAAGTGGTTCACTTTTCAATGTTCTATTTCAATTCTCTTAGAAAAAAGGAAACTTCTTATGGGTATGGAAAATTATCCATATTTAAAAGGAATATGGCCCTGGAATCACACTAATCTATGCATAAATTATTTGCAAATAATACAAAAATTTTGGACATTTACTTTTGTGAGTGTTGTGGGAATTTATGCAGAAGTAACCTTGTAATAAAAGAAGTTCCAGTATCATACTGAAGACGATATATATTGATAAATTCTACTGTTGTATTCCAGCGTACCATTCTGATGAAGCTGTTGTACTATGATGAAGTCACGGTATGTCTGAGCTTGAGATATGAAGTTATTTTTTCCCTTCATTTGTTTTTTATTCAACCAAACCAGGATTAAATTATTGCTTGGGTGTACCTTGTTAGAAAAGGCACAATTGTATGAGATTATCCCTCTAAAGTTGTTCTATCAGTACATTACTGTGTAGTGTTGAAATCCTCCGGGTTATATTGTTTTCAACTTGATTTATTTTGATTAATTTCTTTAACTATCCGAATTTCTGAATTTTTATCCCAACATGTAGTACATTCTATTACATAGTTTGGATCTTTGGAAATATATGTGGTGGCTAATTTTGGGTTTGATATCACAAGGACCATCCAATCAGCATATGCTGGTCACTAAATGAATATCACTGGTTATCAGTTAAATCTTACAACCAATATTTATCTTGTTGTTCCCTTTTATTTGATGTTTCATCACCATTTTATGCTGTCGATTCTCACCTAGTGTTATTTGCAGCTTAGATATTAGTTATGACAATAAAAAAAAGAAAATCCAAAAGACAGCTGTTAGAATTTATTTAGCACTGCTCGGTCTTATTACTTTAATGTTGCAGTCCTTCCAACAAAATGCATGCAGTTAATGAAAAGATTGGCTTTCTACTAATAAGATTCTTGTGAACATTTATCATTACAGCCTGAGGACTACGAGCCGCCATTTTTCAGAGGTTGCTCAGAGAATGAAGCAGTGAATATATGGAATAGGAACCCCTTAAAGATGGAGGTCGGCAATGTAGATAGCAAGCACCTTGTGCTAGCCCTCAAGGTACTCCTCTTACCTGTACTGTACCTGATTGCCCTAGTACCAGCTTACGCCTGTAGGGTGCATAATTAATGTTTAAGAGAAAACTAGCACACAGTCAAATGACATCTGCAAACAGATTTATTGCGTGTACTGATATACTAGACATTAACTTACCTATTGTGCTATTGGTCGCATTACTGGCTGAAATTGAAATCCTGCCAATGTTACACTATTGCTTCTTGTTCCATTTATTATGATAAATTTGATCATTTTTTTTTCATCATGTGGGTGTGTGTTTGCCTATATGTGCTCTTTGTATAGGTTAAGAGTGTTCTTGATCCATGTGAGGATGAAAATGGAGATGCCCCAGGTGATGATATGAGCCTGGGAGATGATTCTGGAAATGAAAAGGACTCTTCTGATAGTGAGGTTATTCTCTCTCTCTCTTAGCCTCTTTATGAATTGTATGAAGTTCAGAATGTAAACAACACTTTTGTTATTTCTCTTGTGTCAATTTAGGTTAGTGTGCTAATTAGTAAGAGTTTTATGATCCTTTCTTTTGGCACTGCTGGTCCAAAAGGTCTGGTATAATTGGTTCCTTTTTCCCTGATTTTGAGACATTTAAATTACTTATTGCTTAGTTAGGGTTTGCAAAGGTTATTTTCTTGTTTTTTCCCTTGTCGTTCTTAAATCTTGTATGATATCAAGACTCAAAAGCCAAATGTATCTTGCAAAAGTCATGAATATGCATTTTTCTGTGTGTTCAGTCAAATTTCTGATTTAGCAGTGAGGTACTGAAATACCTGGCGTTACTATAGTTTGGGAGTTTCCATTTGTTGCCTTTGGATGACTTGTAAACAATATCCTCCAAAGAAAATACATAAATATTTTGTTGGTCAAGTTAAAAATTACTGTCGGTGCCAACCTCCAAATCAAGTCCAACTTTATGTTTATAATTTAAATGTTTTCAATGCCACAATTTTTCAGATTGGGACTGCTGAAATTGATCGCCACATGATTGCTCCTAATGGTACCTAAGAACAAGAACATTTGTCATCTTTTTTTTATCCTCTTAAAATGATCGATATATCTCCTTGTTAACTGAATTAGTAATTTGACAGTTACCAAGAAGGAAAAAGGAGCAAATGGTTCTATTTCTGATGGTCAGTGATCCTTGTCACATTAGAATGCAATATATAGGGGTGACACAGTACTAGCTTTATTTCTATTCCATGTCTGAACTTCTTCTTTTTTCCAAAAATTCTTCTTATCATTAGATGAGACTCAAGATAATGCAATGGGGGACACAAATATGGATGAACTGACAGCTTTAGTAAGAGAATGGATAAATACTAGGGAAAGCAGCACTGTTAATATCTCAGATGTTCTCTCATACTTCCCAAAGGTTTCTTCAGTAAGTTTTCTTTTACATATATACATCTGACTTTTTCATTTCCTTCTGCAAATTTGATAATTCTCTCTTTGTATAAAACTTGCAGGCACTGATTGAAGGTAGTCGGGCATGACATCATGTTATGATTTGAATTACATAAATTATTTTAGTACTGATACCACATGTTTCATTCTGGTACTTTATGGTAATCCATAGTGTCGTAACCTGTATGGAAATTATCCTGATTTTGACATTGGTTAAACCCTCAGTCCATATCTGCTGCTTTTTGCCTTGAAGCCCAATGTAAAATGAAGCACCAGATCCACACCATTGAAGTACTAATAGGTGGAGGTCTTATTTGTGTAAGGTATGAATCCAGTTAGTTTGCTTACATCCAATGGACCGGGTTGTAGCAGCAGATATGTATCTTCTAAAACCTTGTATTCGTTTTGAACTCTTATCCTGCTTAGGATTCTGTTTAGGATTCCAGAATTGTCTTTACTTGGGCTTTTGAACCTGGGTCAGACTGTTAGAGATGAACAAGGGATAGGTAAAAGAACGGTTATACGGTAATATACTTGACTGGTTTGTACTGGTACTCAGAGTTACATTAAATCTGTTACCATTTCCTCTCAGTAAATTGCAGCTTTATTTTCTCTGTTATAGACCTCATCACAACTAGAATTTCCTATTTTATTTTGAGAACCAAATGTCCTGTATAACATCTCTTTATTAGTAATAAAAAACTTATCTTTGATTACTAACATCCTTGTTTATAGAAATTCTGGATAATCTAGTCAACCAAGGGCTTTTAGCCAGATCAAGCAAGGACAGCTTTACTATAAGCAAGGTAAACAAACCAGCAATTGCTTCTGACTTATTAGTGCCATTTTAATTAATACTGATATAACCTCTGTCTCATTGCTTAGTCCAACTGCCAGATGCCAACTGGGGAGCAAGAAGTAGTAATGCAAGACGTGATAAAATCACAAGAAGTCAACAAGTGTGCTGACGGGGATTTCATTTACATGAAGGTATGCAAAAGAGCTGTATACTAGATACTACTATCGGTCACATGGTATATCTTTTGAACTTTAGGTCACATTGTTTTTCTCTATCTACAATTAATGCACTGCAGGTACAGTAAATGTGGCAACGTATGCAATCTATTTTCCTATTGATGCAGCGCACAATTTCTAGCTCTACAAGAAAACTCAGCTAATCACATTATAGTTAACTGATTGCTAACAAAAATGAAAAGTAAAACAATAAAAAATGGCTATTACTTTATAGTTTATACCACATATGACCTGTTTCAGTCAGCATTGTAATATGAAAGGTTATCCTATCTAACAAGTTTATTGTTTTCTCAAAGGCTCTGTATCATGCCCTTTGCATGGATTATGTGTCAGTACCAAAGCTACACAATAAGTTGGATGGAGAAACAAGCCAGAACACTGTGCGCAAGCTGATTGACCGAATGATCCAGGATGGCTTTGTCAAAAATTCAACCAACAGAAGATTGGGTATCAACTTTCCTACATGCTAATAACTCTCTCTATCTCTCTCTCTCCAACTGTGCTCTCTCTCTCACAGGTGCTTATGAATTTATTCTGAACCTACTTGACAAGCACTTTGTGGGGTCAATCTTAACCCAAAATTTCTGTGATAAGACCCCCAATTTCACTCAGGTTTGATTCAGTTATGCAATGAACTGCACTAAGCAATATAAGTGAATAACATTAGACAAATAAATAAAAGGTAGAAGAGTTGTTGATTGGTGACTGAACCATTGCTGGCGGTATGTTCTCCTTTCTAACGGTACTGTCTCAGAAATGTTATTTTACTTTATGCTATCTGTCCTCAATGTTTACTTTGTCAGTTGAAGGAACCATTACTAACAATTATTCTGATAAAGAATAATGTGTAAAATATACAAGTTATTGTTACATATGGCTAGAGTTATCCAACTTTTATGTTGTCTGTATTTTACTAGGTTGCATATAATCACATCAGCCCAAATCATTTTAAATTACCATGCTCTATTTGAATTTTGAATGTACAAAAATAATTATTTACAGGTAAGCAAGTTGTCCATTCTGAGATGACTAACAAAAAGCTCCTTGAAATTAAAAAGAAACTTGAAGTGGTAAGCAAATTAAATTCTTTAGCACATACCAGCATTTTTTTTTCCTCTATAGAACAATTGATGTTATGTCACTCTTGAACTGGGTCTCTGTCTGCTTTGATAGGGTCTTGACAACCATGGCTCTCAGGCATTTGAGTTTGATGACTTGGATATCCCAAAAGGTAACTTTTTTAAGGACTCAGGAAAACTTTTAAGTTTGTATACCAGTGATATACCAAAGAAAGGTTTATGAAGTTTATTCTATTGTTTATGGGGAATAAAGTTTGGAGGGTTCAACTGCCTCACTTTTTCATGCCTCAATTCTGCCTCCAAATCTGAATCGTTAGATTTGTGTCAATACAAGTGCAGATGATAACTCTGATCAGCGAAAAAATTCACCCTCCAGTCCCGATTGCTCCAGTTCCTCTCTCTCTCTTTCTCACTGTTGCTTTCTTTCCCACCCAAACTCATCCAAGTCGGCTAGCGTAGGCGCCTCTTTCTCAGTCGAGTCGTCGTGAAAGCGACAGGAAGAAAGAAAGGGGAACTGAAGCAATCGGTACTGGAGGGTGCAATTTTTTCGCTGATCAGAGTTATCATCCGCACAAGTTTTGACGCAAATCTAACAATCCATATTTGTAAGCAGAAGTGAGGCACGAAAAATTGAGGCAGTTGAATCATCCTCATAATTTTGTTACATTATGAAGGACTCTTGAAAGTCAATAAATGGTGTACCAGTTGAAATTCATAATGATTGGTATTTTGCTAGTATGCAGAAATTGACAATGCCTGCCTCCAGTACGAGTTATCGTTAACTAGCTAAAGTTTTTCAACCTCTTTACATAATTTCTGACACAATATTCATGGACCTAATATATCCTTCATCTTGTTAGATAAAATAATGCGAGACGGGTCAACTATCGGTGGAGTCCACTCAGTTGGGTCTGATCAGACTCGGACCAGAGAGAGATCAGAGATGCAAAACAATACGTCCTCTGCAAAATACAGAGAGCGGAGTTGCACTCCTATGAGCATACGAGGGGTAATGTTGTCACTCTATCACTACTACTTAAGGAAGTAACTTTAGTGAAGCCAATTTCCTGTTATATTCGCTATTAAAATTACATTGGTTGATTTAATGACAATCATTTATTTTTATGAAGCCTGCTGAATCGCTGGAGAGTGGAGTACTGAGTGAAAAAGTTAGAGGTAGAGTTCGTGCTGCCAGTGCTGGTGATGATATCCAATCCAACTCAGACAAGCGACCGAGGAAATCTAGCACGGTCTCTCTCTCTCTCCTCTTATGTTAGCCTTGTCTATGAATTATAAATAGTGCCTCTTAGGCCATTTATGATTTGGCTCTTATTAACTCGGAAACAGACAGTGCTTGTCGATGACGGCAATGTACATAGGAAAAGAAAACCAGAACTTATTTTGGAAATCTATACTTTAATAGTTGAAAACCAAAGCAATGCTAAGGCTGAGGACCCTTAATATAGCAAAATGGCACAGAGAACTTCTAAGCAATGGGAAGTTAAATAAGGATCCAAGGAAACCGGAGGATTAGAGAAAACTTGTATCTGAACATAGATTCCAAAAAAAAAAACACAAAATTACTTTTGCCCACAAAACTGTTTTATTCATTCAAGTTCTGTTGTTTCATAGTTCACTGACCTAGTTGTTGTTGCAACTTTGACAGGTGAAGGAGCCGATACAACAGGTTGCAAAGCGCATCAAAGCAGAGGTTCAATGAATCATAGAGATTGCTTTTTGGTAGAAGTTGGTGCTAAGTGTTTTTAATGTCTTCTAAATAACTGTTTACAATTTTCAATTGCAAGAGTACTGGTGTTACTTTGAACTTGTTGTAGTTGCACTGCTAATGTGGTTTGTTGCATATTGTAAAGTTCCATACCAATTCTACCTGAAAATCTGTGTTCTGTTCTGACATACCAATAGTGATTTTACATATTTGCTCAAGGGAATTCCCATGCGGTAGAGAGCAACCTTTTTTTCTTTTGAAGGTTAGTGAGTTTTGGCTCACCAACGAATTCATTAATATAAGAAAAAAAATTACAACGCCTCACTTTAAGTAGACAGCACTTTTCATTAAAGGTCTTTTTGGAAAGAGAAAGAAGATATATAATTTATTATGATCTATACTAAATTACATTTTAAAATCAATTTATGATTATCAAATGGCAAATTTCATTAATAAAAAAATGGTAAAAGAATACATATAAATAACTAAATAAAAATTTAGTATTTAGTATTTACAATAACCGTTGCAATATTCAGCAACAAGTTAACCCATCTCTTAATATCCAAAATCGCCTCATCATATGATGGAAACATGTCTATCATTGTTTTATTACTAAGTTCGTTGCCGTTTATATATTACATTTTCATTTTATTTTGTTTCAAATGTCATCACAAACAATTTGTTTTCGATGTTAGTATAGATAAACTAATATCATGTAATTTAATTTTGAGGGATGCTAACTATCGGTCAGGAAATTTTGTCCATCTCTCGTTCGGCAGAAGGTTCATTTTTTCCGTTTTAAAATTCGTACATGTTCACTCTTCTCAAATGTACACACTTTTTCAAGGAAACAAAATGAAACCTATACCGAATAAAATTTAAATGAAATTATTTTTCTTTGCCTGAGAAAAACCACTAACGAGTCTGTTCTGCAATGCACAGTATATATATACACATCATCACGCACACTTCTGATAAAAAGAGAAAGTGTTTGGATTTTAATAAAGCTTGCAGAAACCATAACTATCAAGCAAATACCAAATGAATCATAAAATTAGGAGAACAAATTTTTCTGATTTCCTTACATAAAAACTGTGACAATTACAACACAAGTTCCGAAAATGTCGATCAAGCACAAGACCAACAAATTTGCAAACTGGAATAATTGTCTTTTCATTTTTAGTTGGAATTCATAAGAACTGACGAGTCTATTGTTGTCATTTATTCATTTCTAACTGTCCTTCTAAGAAACCCTTTTTAAGAACCTTAATGTAAAGTTACACTATTAGCCAAATGCCACACGACGCTATCGACAGAACATCCACATTGTTCGCAATCCACTACAAAACTTCACAGCCTTTTTATCTTGAAATTAAAAGTTCTTTTCATTTTTATTTTGAAATTAGACAAGCTCTCATTTGAAACTAAAAAATGTGTTTGGTACTTTGGTCGTATAAAATGGTTCAGGTTCGGATTAAACACAGATCGACCCAAACAACATTAGAATCGCTGTTCCCAATACCTAAATCCTACCTAATGAATTACAAGGTGAGCGCAAGTATTTCTACCCATTTTATACTTCAAACCTTCCAAAGTGGTCACTTGAGCCGTACATGTGCCCAAATTACTACCAAATTGAATTCAACCTTACAAATAAGGTCATTTGTTAAGCGACATCGATCAACTAAAGACACAATCTTACCGATGCAAACACAATAATATAACCAAGCCATTGGAGAAAACTCATTTGCATGGAGTTTCAGATTAATCGCCATTTATCAACCAAAGACATTCTTGCAAATGCAAACACAATAATATCTTGATGCACAACAACTAAAAGGAACTAGGTTTCATTTCATTCTTACTCAAAAGACAGTTACACAGATACAAGATCCAACTATTCATAACACCAACTTTTCACAACACTAATCTAACGCCTTAACAGAGCTCCTCCCAAACCAAACCAACCACTACTAGACAAAGATCTACTGAAGCTACTAAACAACACCTCAAGCCCTCTCACCTCTGATCCTCCTGGCCAACTGAATATCCTTAGGCATGATCGTAACCCTCTTGGCATGAATGGCACAGAGGTTGGTATCCTCGAACAACCCAACCAAATACGCCTCAGCAGCCTCTTGAAGAGCCGCCACGGCAGAGCTCTGAAACCTCAGATCTGTCTTGAAATCTTGGGCGATCTCCCTCACTAGCCTCTGAAAGGGGAGCTTCCTGATCAGAAGCTCAGTGCTCTTTTGGTACTTCCTGATCTCACGAAGCGCCACAGTTCCTGGCCTGAAACGGTGGGGCTTCTTCACTCCGCCGGTCGCCGGAGCCGACTTGCGTGCCGCCTTTGTGGCCAGCTGCTTGCGGGGTGCCTTACCACCGGTGGACTTGCGAGCGGTTTGCTTAGTACGCGCCATTGAAGGTGGAAATTAACTTAAGACGGTGGTGCGAAATTGAGGTTAGGGTTTTGATTGGGAATAGTACAGAGAGAACTGATTTGAGCTTCGGTTGGGAAGGAGGAAGGGAGGGGAGAGGGGTTTTAAAGCGAATTGGTGAAAACGAAGAGCGGGAAGTGAAAGAACTATTTCGAGGTTTTGGGCGGTTTAGTCGTTTTAGAGCGTCGGATCGAGTATCAAAGGGACGGTGGATATGACGAGAGTGGGGCGAGTGCGGATCGCGATCCGTGGGTGCCTCGTTTATGAATTCTTATTGGTTGTGGAATTTAGGTCCCCACGTGCCACTGGTCTGTGCACTTTACGAGGCATGACCGTGAGCCGCGTGACGAGGTTTATTTTTCAAAAATAATAATAATAATAACGAAGTATAAGGGAGTTTGGGCTGCCAAATAAGCCTTCTTGCTACAAAAAAGGTGGGCCTGCTGGCTTGCAACAGTAAGCGTCCAATTATCAATTATATATGAGTGACGCTATACTCGGAGCACAAATTACAATTTTGCGTGCACACATCTTTTTACTTTATACCGAATTTATCCTTCATTTAAAATTTTCATCTAAATAGACATTACACCTTTTAAAGAAGATATTTAATACATAGCTAATTCATGTATTTTTATGGTAAGTACTATCAAGTATCAAGTAAAGTAATTTTGTATCGCTCTTCACATTTTAGCATTTGGTAAGATTAGTTTTAGGTTTATTTTTGTGAATTTTTCAAGCTTAATTTAATTTCTAGAATGATTATTTTCATTCAAAATATGTAGTATGGTATTGTAAAAAAAATATTTTTTAAATAAAATTGGGTAATTAAACAAGTTGTCGCAAAAAATGTTAAGCTCCAAACTTCACTAATTTATCAAGTTTTTTATTTTTAAATTTCACGATAAATGATTGGTTCATTAAATTTCATCTTATGATGGAGTATAAAAAATATATTGAAACGGTTAAAAATAACACTGTTCCTCTAACAATTCATCCTCAAACTCTGTTGCCCTTCCAAAAAAATCCACATTAGCTTTCTGAAATCCTGATGTGTCATTGAAAGCTCTAACCGGATGCTCTAACCCGCGACCAATTATTACAAATCTCTGTCCAAGCATAGGCCGAGTATCTTCCTGGTCACTCTGATCGCTCATATCCTCAGGGTCGACATCACCCCAATTTTCCTTTACCTCACATAATTATGGATCTATTGTATCATCAGTAGCATTTGAATCACAAGATTACGCTGACTTGGGGCCTGACTACTAGACGGTTGGTCAATCTGAAGAGTGGGAGTACGGTCTGTATCAGCCAATACGGTCCGTATCAGCTAATATGGATTATTCTTAAGTACGGTCTGTATCAGCCAATATGGACCGTATCCGAGGCGCCCTTTGGTGATAACTGCGCCAGCTGTATCCAGATCAGATTTCTTGGACTCCACTCATCTCCAGGCACCTCTCCACTCTTATATAATCCCTCTGGTCAGAACTGAAAATCATCTTTGTAATTTTGGTTAGACTATTTCATTAAGTAAAAGGATAGGAGTGTGTAGAGACTAAGTAGGAGGGTACTTCGTGTACGGTTGTATCTTTCTCTTATCTCTTTGTAAACATGCATGTTCCGCTGCTAAGTTTAGATTCTTAGGGTTGACAATAAACCTTGTTACTCATGATGCTTTGATATATACTTTTATTTGATCATTGAGTCTTTTGTTGTTCGATTGCTTTTGCGCTTTATATTCTATCTTACTTGATTTTGTTTTATTAGTCTAGACCGTCATGTGGTGGCCACACATAAGAGATCGTCACTATTAGGCTAATCGAATTGAGATAAGGGAGAATAAAAATACTAGACTAATATGTGAAAACCTAACAGGGAATACCATTAGTTGGATCAACAAAAGTATGCATGGGAGTCTCGACATTCGCAAACGAATGTCGCATTGTCATGCCTTACCATGGGAACACCCAAAAAGACTAGACGAGGAACCTAGGCAAGTGAAGGCTGATACCTTTGGGCTAGTCACAGATTTCATTGCAGTAGTCAAGACAAGCCTTAATGGGATCTCTTGATTAGTAGGGTGGTTATTTGTGAAAGCGGTAATCACTAAATTGGATTAGAAACCCTCATACAACAACTGAAAAATTAACATCAAATAAGGTAAGAATCAAACCAGATTGAAGTAATAACGGTATGCCAAAACTCTAGAAATTCACATCTCTATCTTTATTTTACTTGCTTTTAATTTTCGCCAAATACATTGATCACAACAACAACTCTTTGATTTCAGATTTTGTCTAGCCTTTCGAAAGATGGTGGTTAAATCGCTCAAGACCTTAGACCTTATTCCCTGTGGATCAATACTCGTTTATACTACTCGATAGAATTTTGCGCTTGTAAAAGACCTTAGACCTTAGACCTTATTTCCTACGGATCGACACTCTTTACAAGACATTACGTTTCGCGTGATTATTGGTTCACCGGACTAGGGTATTTTCACATATAGGTCAATTATCTTGTACCCATCCCCAGAAAACTCATTGTTTGGTACTTTGGTTGTACAATACTTGTCAGACTCCATCATTCTGAACTGGAAATAGTTGGAACCAGGTTTCTGAAAATAGTTGGAACCAGGTTTGTGTTGAACCAGTAGGCATGCTAATTTTGGCATGAATACTAAGGTCATATTGACCCCTGATCCAATCCTAAATTTTGACAAATAACAGTCTTCATTCCCAAAAGGCCGAGACTATAATAAACCCCATTATGACCTTGTAAAACCTCATCACCGATGTAAATTGATACCATAAGACTAATTTTGAACCAATTACACATAAACCTAAAATTATAAATTAACTAAATTAATTATTAACCTACTGAAAATATAATAAAATTGAAAAGATAAATAAAAAAAACTTACGATCAAAAGAGAAGAGAGAGTTGTGCGAGGAGAGAGAATGAGTGAAGGTGAGAATTGAAATTCTGCATCTGGAAACAAATTTATAGGAAAATAGAGGCCACAATGTGAAATGGCAGCCTCAAGATTGGAGCCGCAACAACAATTGGTGGCCCCAGTCTTGGGGGTCGCATCGTGAAAATATGGAATTCTTGTGAATTAGTGAGATTTTTTTTTTAGCCGAGGGTATTAATAAAAATTTCGGGTAGAATAGTCCCCAACAGCTGATACATTTGAACATTGATTCACAGTGTTTACTGTCGGATTAGATCTTGTTTTACTTTGATTTGTTAGTTCATCGTCTATTACTTATCTTCTTTTTTTGGTATATTTTTTGGTATAATTTTTGGCTAGAGTCATGTCTATTAAATTTCAGTTAGTAGTAAATGTCATTTCACTGTGAGAAAAGAGAGAAAAAAATTTAACATTAACATTGCATTTTGTATAACACTGTCGACAAAATAGGGCAAATTCATATCACCTGAGGTAACAAAAATTTTTAATTCAGATTCGGGACCGTTTAATCCGCCGTGATACGAATACAAAAGAAGTCCATGCATTTTACCTCAAAACCAAATTAACTCGAACTTTTTTTATTTATACCATTTTAATAAAATAAATTAATTAAATAACCATCGTTTTTGGTTAATTCTAAATCTAGCACGGCCGCACCGGCATTCTGCGGACCCATTTGAGCGGGGCCGCAGAATACCGCTGCGGACCCTTAAATGGGTCCGCAGAATGGTTCTGCGGATCCCTTTTTTTTTTTTTTTTTTTTTAATCCAGTTTTTTTGAGCACTTTTGACCCCTGGTCAATTATTGTCAAAAGTGCCTCGTGCCTATGCCTCGTGTCTCCACTAAATTAAAATGCATGCACATGGATTTAGGAAAACAATTTTTAATGCCTCGTGTCTCCCCTGGGGTGCCTCGGTAAAATAACAGAAAGGAAAAAGAAAAAAAGGGGGTCCGCAGAATGAATATGCGGCCCCATATGGGGGTCCGCTCCTGGCATTCTGCGGCCTTCCCCATATGGGTCCGCAGTGGTGTTCTGCGGCCGTGCTAGAATTAGAATTGACCAAAATCGATGGTTATTTTATTAATTTATTTTATTAAAATGGTATAAATAAAAATTTCGGGGTTAACTCTGAGGATGCGGACTCCTCAGCTACGTAAAATTCAGCATAAAAAAAAATTGAGACATTTTACTTGAAAAATGAATTAAGAACGATACTTTCCGAACTTTTTTTAATTACCACACTAATAATTGGAAATTAAACAACCACTATCCAGAACTTCATATTTCAAATTTTACCACCCACGCACTCTGAGGGCGAGCACCAAATTTTTTGGTGCGCCGCTAGAGATGCACACCAAACTAATTATTTTTTATTTTTATTTTTTGGTGCGCACCCTCAGAAAGCTCAGGAAGCGCACCAAATATATATATATATATATATATATATATATATATATATAGTTATGTTCTGATATATATATATATATATATAGTTCTGTTCTGCTTATAATTTGTTGCAGAAATTTTTGTTTCAAATTTAGTACAAAATTTTATTTATTAAACAAGTGCGTTTTATTATCTACAATTTTACCTTCAAATTTGATGTGTATATATAATTCTAAACACCACAGAACAAAATTGAATAGAACAGAACAAATTTAGTCCAAAAATTTTAAACATAACAAAAAAGAATTAAAAAAAATTGATGCGCTTCCTGAAAGTGCACTAAAAAATAAAAAAATTAATTTGATGTGCATTTCCAGTTGCGTTTTAAAAAAATTGATGTGCAGTGTGTGGATGATAAAATTTAAAATTTGAAGATATGAGTGGTGGTTTTTAATTTTAATTAATTAGTGTGGTAACTAAAAAATTTCGGCGATACTTTCCACTCAACTCAAGCCAAGTCGCCAATCTAAAATAATAAAATATTTGTTGATGTAGCGTCTGTCAAAAAGTCTAGTTAATCATACAACTCAAGCCAAGTCGCCAATCTAAAATAATAAAATATTTGTTGATGTATCGTCTGTCAAAAGAGGCCAATTTGGATCCGATAGGCATCGGATTCAAGATGAGTTTGATGAATTTAATGACCATCTGATCTGTTTTAAAACACGTATATTTTAAAATTTGTGCACGAATTGAAAAATAAATCGGACGGTTCCAAAATTCATCGGACTCAAATTTGAGTAAGATGCGCATCGGATCCAAGCTGCTCTACTGTCAAAAAGTCTAGATAATGATTAATTATATGTCGTCTAGCGCATAAAAATATCAGTGTCACTGTCACCATCTCAAATCTTACTATACACGTGGCTGTAAATAGTGAACTTCCATGGGGCCACCGAGAAGATTCAACGCTGGAATCTTATCTTCTTCCTCAAGTCCAGAAAAATAATGATCCTTTTGTCGAATCTGACTGACTGAGCGATGTAACCCAAGAGAAAAGAAGAGAACGAGGAATCAGCAAATCACGCAATCACGTTTCACATAATTACCCTCGTCTTTTAAGTTAATTTGCACAAGTACAAAGTGGTAATTATGTAGACATGTTGTTATAATTAACATGGAAACCTTGTACTAAGCCTGATCTACATACTGCATGGACTTTGCTTGTTCCGGACGGAACAAACTGAAGTTGATCCGAACGGCGTTCTCTCCATCCACATCAAGCTTTTAAAAGTATCTTTTTGCAATTACTGTACTGCCCAAGTGGGCTGAGAAACTTGTCCGGGATGGAATTGGGGCGGTTCAACGAGTATCGCATCAAATTCGTTTGATTTCAGCTGGACAAAAAGTTTCAATCGGATATTAGATTGAATTTGATTGATGCTCATCAGACTGTTTCTACTTTGTTCATGATGATTAAGTACCCAACTGCGTATTATGTAATTATTTTGTTATTGTTGTATATTTCTTATTAAAGAATCCAATACACTCATTATTTTTTAAATATTATTTTAGTTAATTGAACATGTGTCTCTCCGTAAAAACTAGAACTCGTACTGTTACACTAAATTCGTAATTATGACTTTGTATATTGTTTCTTAATAGCATCCAGTATAGTTCTAAAATTCAACAACGATACGTTGAAAATTACCGAAATTTTTAAACATAGCACAGTTAAAAAAAAATAAACTAAAAAATCATCGTTTTTAGTTAATTCGAAATCTATCATGACCGCTCTGGTATTGTACGGCCTCATTTACTGGGGACCGCATAATGTCCATGCGGACTCTGAAATAGAGCCTCACAATGCCAGAGCGGACCTAGGGGTCACATAATGCCAGAGCGGTACCTCAATTTTTTTTAATTAATTTTAAACCGAAATCTGTTATTTGTTTTTTTTTATAAAAATGGTTTTATTTGTTTTAGTTTCAGTTTGTAATGCTGTTTAAATTGATATATTTTTTGTCGTATTGTATTTTAGAAATGCCGTTTGTTTGAAATATTTTATTTTGTACGACGAGATAATGATATAATGAACAAAATAAATAAATAACCAAAACAAATAAAATAAATAACAAAGCAACAAAATAAATAAGTGACATAATCTAACAAATAAGTCCAGTATCTAATAAAACATCTAACAAACTAAAAGTCAAAGCCTACGGATCAAGACTAAATATCTTCCTCTGTTTTTTCTTCCTGAACCCTCGACCCCGCCTGGAGAGTGGCATATTGTCAGTATCTGCTGAGTCTGTAGTGTCTGTAGAGTCCTCCGCCTGAACATCTGGAGACCGAACCGGCTCGTCATGAACCTCCTCAATCTCGGATGTCTGCTGGACTCCAGGACCAAAAATCGTAGTCTGTCCAGACTCAGCCTGCGTGAATAAATATGCTTGTCTGGCAATGAGGTCATCATGGGGAGCCTACTGTGAGGACTGTCCAGGAAACTCCAGGATGGGCTCTGATAGGTCCATGTACAAATGGCCCTTAATAAAGGCCTAAACTTGGCCCACAAATAAACTTGGGATTCGGACCTCGTCAAGGGCTAGCCCAAAGTAGAATAAAATAAGGCCCTCTATGATCATGGCCCAAAAAAAAAATTCAGGACCCCCTCGCAGGGCCAGCCCAAAGTCAAGAGTAGACTCGAAGCTCGGACCCCTTCGTGGGGCCAGTTCGAGACCAAAAGCAACTCGGGACGAGGAATAGACTCGGAGCTAGGACCCTTTCGGGAGCCAACATGAGACCAAGAGCAGTTCAATACTTGGTCCGCTTCACAGAACCAACCCGAGACCAGACAGGACGAGGCCCATAGACCAGCCACCTGCTGGCCTGGTAAAAACTCAGCTGAGCTGCACTCCATCGATCTGGAACAATCCAACCTGCGAAGTCAAGTTGGGCATTCACTCATGAGGCCCAGTCCAACTTCGACTTCGCATCACCGCCAACTATGCTGACGCTACTGCTCATATGCAAACTCACTAACCGTTTTAACAAGATGTCTCAACGGTCCCGCCCCCCCTATTTAAGGCGAGGAATTCTTGGTAACAGGAATTGCGATTCTGTAACATAGGGTATTGTAGAGGTTACAGCACAAATACCCTCACACCTTCCTTCTTCTTCCAGATCTCGGCCCGTCAACGAAAGGACGGGGCGAGCCCATTTCCCACTTCCCAAACTTAATTCCAGTACGGCCCGCTCTCCCGGGAAGGGATGTATCAGGCTCTGTCTGAACATACCCTGGATGATAGACAGGAGGCTCCGTCTGAGTCGGACTATAACCCGGAGAATACAGTCCATCTCCCGATGTACCAAAATCTACAGAGATCCCCCAGCGCATCCTCCTCTTCACCTGCAGTAACTTACAAATTAGTTAATCAAGAAATTTGAAAAAAAATCACAGTTATGTATTTTAACTACAATTATACCTCAGCGCCCGTCGTAGAGATCCTATGGCCTAATGTGCAAATTGGCGCATCAAATCAGCACCTTGGTCGAACGCCTGACCGACGGTCTCACCGTCATGGACGGATGCAAACAACGTCTCGCCACCAGTATACAGGACGTAGACATCAGGCTCGTCGAATATGTCGTCCACCGCATCAACTTCGCCTAAGCCATCGCATCTCAGTAGAGAGTCGAGACGCGCCCTGTACCCACACTGGCACACCACGGGTACGTTGTGCTTGAGGATGACTTTCCCAAGCCTCTTCCAGCCCGTGGTCATGGCCATCGTAGCCCCTATGACGCAACTCTTGAAACTTCTTTGAATTGATATAAAAAATGAACCCTGCGGACCCCTTTATGCTTCCCAGGGGTCCGCTCCAGCATTGTGCGGCCCCATTTTAGGGTCAACATTGGCATTATGCAGTCCCCAGTAAATGGGACCGCACAATGCCGGAACGGTCATGGTAGATTTCGAATTAACTATTTAAACGATGATTTTTTGGTTTATTTTTTTTAACTGTGCTACGTTTAAAAATTTTGGTGAAAATTATAATAAGAGTCATATATGATAATTAAGTTGCAAAAAAAGGTCTATAATAATTTTATCATAAATAATTTCAACGTATCTTCTCCGATCATTCAGCCCTAATTACAATTTCAAATCCATTTAATATTTTAAAAATATTTTAATTTCACATCACGCAATAGACCTTCAAAGTCAATTGTAATGAACAATTCCACAAGATAAAGCAAGCTCGAATTAGTAATTGATTTATATTTTTATAACTATCAACATTTATAATTAATTTGTAACTTAATTGCGCATGTTCTAAGATAACAAGTTGAGTCCCTCGAACAAAATATTCCAGCACAGATTAAAATGTTGAAATTATATTGAGATTCGTTAATCCCATAAAAATTTTCTTCGCACTATATCAAGAATGAGTCCACATAATTAGATGAGGGCGTGGTAAAATTATAGAGTTAATTTTGATAACTAATCGAATGAACGGGGGTTAAAATACATATATGACATTAAACATTTGGTGGTTAAAATTCTAGAAATGATTTTGATTAGTGACAAAAGACAATATTTTTTGTGTAAAAAATCAGAAATATGAAAGTCAAATAAAATTCTGTTATTAATAAAATCCGAAATTTTTATTTTTATCATTTTCTGAAAAAAAAAAACCAAAACATTCCTGTTTCTGGGTTTTCCGAAATCTACCCAGACCGCACCGGTGTTCTGCGCCCTCCAATACTGGAGTCCGCACAATGCTGATGTGGCCCCAGTCAGGAGGCCGCAGAATGCCAGAGTGGCTCCATTTTTTTTTTTGGAATTTTGTGCATTTGTGGTCAAACGATGATTTTTTGGTCAAACAGTCACAAATTCCAAAAAACTTTGAGTAAAAAAAATGATTAAATTTTTTGATAATACCAAAGCATTAAAACCTAAACAAAAAAATTTAGAGCTGCAGGGGCATTCTGCGCCCTCCTGGGGCTGTATAAGCATTGTGCGGGCTTCTGTATTGGAGGCCACAGAACACCGGTGCGGCCTGAGTAGAATTCGAAAAACACAAAAACAGAGATGTTTTGTTTATTTTTTTGAATAAATATTATATATAAAAATTTCAGGAATGAAACGTTAGATGGCTTAATTCCAGCTTTACTCAAGATAAAACAACAACATATCATTGTTTGTTCGTATAATTATTTTGTAGAAGCCATTAATTCTTGGTTCACAATTTTTGTTAAGCATTAGTGTCTTACTGTTACAAAGCTCGTATATTAATTAGTTGGAAAGTTTCCACTAACCATAAAAATATATTAATAAACTCTAAATTTATTTTTGAATATTAAATAAAAATCCTACGTTTTATTTAATTTCCATGTTTTAATGCACAAAAAATTCGGTAGTCTCAAGATTCCATTGATCATGACACCAGTGGTGTTTATTTTATTGCTATGTGACCGACAATGAAAATTTTCTAGACAATTTGGCACCCATATTTTAATATCCACAAGTATTCATTTGTCAAACAAACATAAATTATTGACATACTTCAAAATAGAATACAGGCTTTTTATCTAAGAAATGATAAAATAAAACGTAAACATCTGATAACTAATTGTAGCCATCTTGATAAAAGAGTATGTACCTACTTATATTTTGTTCTTTTTAATCATATAATTTTTTTAAAAATCCATCACTCGGTTAGAGGGAACAAAAAAAACAAAAACAAATATTACTGCTCTCAACACCCATAGTCTACATTTGTAAAACATTTACAATGCAAAAGACATTCAATTAACTAATAAATTAAATTTGATAAAATATACATTACACTTTCAATAAAGATCATTAAGTATAATATTTATAAAATTTAAAACTTGCAAATTTATTTTCATTTAGGAAGATTAAAATAAATGAATAACTATTCTTCAAGATTTGGCTATTTGCTTTTATGAAGCAGTTACAGTGCAAAAGAAACATTCAAATTTGAAAAATAATGAAATATGGATATCTAAATGAGTAGATTCCAGTGTTCTAAATAGCTAGCTATTGCAGCGCTATAGCTACGCTATAGCTTTTTCGGACCATAAAAGCTAAGTTATGAGATACAAGTGCGCTAATTCAGCTACGACCGCTATAGCAGTAATAGCTGACCGCTATTACCGCTATGCGCTACGCGCTATTGCTACCGCTATGCTATATGAGTTTTTTTTTGCGATTTACATGAGCTTTTGTTCTTATTATGATGCTACATGGTATGTTATGAAAATGATTCTAAACCAAACTATGTGCTTCTGTTCCTATTTGTGATTTAGTCTTTCATTCTATATCGGAAAATATTCAAATATTAATTCATTCTTTTGCTTGCTCTTCGTCTAGTATTCACTTGTAAATTATTATCGTTCGTTTCAATTGAAAGCTAATTTTGATTATTATAATATATAAAATGTTCAAATAAGTATATTTACTTCATTTTACTTGTAAAATTAATTGCTCTTCATCTATTATAATATGTAATACTATGAAGTATTATTAAATAATATTACCTTGTAGATCCTTTTTTTTTCTTCTTGTTTGCATGATTGAAAAAAGTATAGACTTAAATTAGTTGTCATTTGATTGTTACCTCAATTCTCCAATATTGATCATGTTGATAATTAGTAGAAATATAGAATATAAACTTTGAAAAGAAAAAAACGCTATGTATGATAGCTTCTGCTATAGCTACGCTATCCGCAATAGCTTTTTATTTTGTCTCCCCGCTATGCCGCTATAATCGCTATTTAGAACATTGGTAGATTCTAATGTCAAATGAATGTATGCGGAGTATAGTTTTTATGCGGAGTATAGTTTTTATAAATCTGAGATCATAAAAATGGAAGTTTAGATGAAGAAGATATGACATGAACATGCAACATCGTGGAAAATTAAGCGGATTTGGGGGCCTAATTCAAATCAGTTTGGCAGCCAACTAATTATTTAGGAGTCGGGTTAAAATGTCTCATTATTTTCATGCTTTAATTATGTCTCACATTCTTATTCTGTTTTCAAAGTTCAAACAGTCAATTCAAATTGCTGAAAATAACCTCTATATTAAAATGTTTGTACCAATTTAAAAAGATAGTAATACTTTCTTAAATCACTGTTTTAGGATGATCCAAATCTTATGAAAAATAGTGATTTTGTACCTATTTAAAAAATAATAAAAAATATTTCAAATATATAAAATTTGATCTTCAAACATATTTTAATATGAAAATAATGTTAAACAATTCAAATTGACTATTTGAATTTTGAAAACAAAAATAAAAATGTGAAACATGATTGTAACACAAAAACAACAAAACATTTAAATCCTACACATTTACAATTATTTTATACTATGACTGTATGACACTTCGAACCTTGCATGAATTTTAAATTTTCCGGGAAAACTAGATTATTCACGGACGTTAGATCTGAATTGGACAAAAGAGTAAATTGCGTATCACTGTTGTAAAAATACATGGATTCTAACAATAGAATTACAGAACCGAAGCACGCTGGTTCAACCGAGTCCGCATCTTCTGCATTAACTCCACTTTTGAATTAATACATCTCGGCCAAACCAATCTGACTCCAGATGAAAATGCACGGAGCATCTTTAATATTCGTGCCAACACGAATCGGACAGTTTGGTTCATTCTGCTTTAACTCAAAAGTTGAGTTAACGCAGATAATACGAATTCTGTTCAACCCATGCTCGTTCCTAGTGTTTTGAAAAAACTCGGCCAGTCCAGAATCAGACCGGACAACCCGTGGTTCGGACCCAGACCGTGCCCCAAACCGGACCGGACCGGACCTTTGCTAGGAACAGGTCTAGCACGGGTTTGTTCAATTTTTTTTCCTAGAACCATGGGAACCCGTGGAACCAACTCGGACCGGACCGGACCAAACTCAGACCGCCCCGTGTAGAACCAGACTCAACCCGCCTGGACCCGCACCAGACGCGCCTAACCCCTCGGACCCGCGCCAGATCGACCCAACCCTCCCAAACCCCCCGGACCCGTGTTACTGTAGCAATTCAAATTTTTTTGGAACCAACGACTCAATTGTTTCTCCTCCAAAAGACCTCCATAAATTAAACCTCATCCTTCTCTCATTTTCACATCAAATTCTCATTATTCTCAATCTCTTAATCTCATATTCTCATTACTCTCAAACTCTTGTTATTTTCATTATTCTCAAATTTTAATTTCATTATTAAAAAAATAAGATATAGTTGCAAATTTAATTCATTCCGCAAAGGTGCAAATGGAATTACGAAAGTGTAGGCACTTCGGCACCTCCCGCAAAATTTTCCTGCAAGATTTGAAGGTTAGATTTTGTTTATGTTAGATTAAATTTTGTTAGATTTTGTAGAGCAATTTAAAATTTAAATTGAAATAAATGTTGTTAAAGAATTTTGTTATCGTAAAGGCGGGCCTTAAAACAGATGCTGTTAAAGAATTATTATTAAATTTAAGCAAGGTCTTGCTCATATTTTCTCAAACGATTTAAGAAAACAACGTTTTGCTGAATTGTGTGAAATGTTGGATTTGAGTAAATTGAGAGTACCTTGGGATATAGATACCCATTGGAATTTTACATATATGATGTTCCACTGATGCCTTCCTTACAAGGCTGCTATAGACGAGACCTTGAGGAACTCATCCGGGGGAGATGCATTGTTACTCTTCGAGGGAGAATGACAGCAAATAGCAAACCTAAAAAAATTTCTTTGATCATTTTTCAATGCAACCGTCAAACTATCCTGCTCGTACACACCGATGGCACATGAGTTGCTTCACTATCTCTACATTATTTTCAAGGTATATCGTGAGTTGGAAGATATAGAAAACCACAATTCCTCTCTCCAACCGATCGTAGCAGCCATGAAAGATAAGTTTCTGAAATATTGGAAAGAAGTATCCCTCGTGACCATTATCGCAAATTGCCTCCATCCGTCGTTCAAGAAGAAATTCAAGATAAAAATGCTTCAAAGGTACAAGAATAATCTACATTTAGACTCATAATTGGAGGAGGCACGCGTGAACAAAGCATTGGATGAGATGTTCAGCTTATACAACACAAGAAGAAATATCAATCAACCGTCTTCGACCCGTCGCAGTGTTAGGTATGAATATAAATATACATGTGCTTTTAATCTCTATTATTTATAATATCTACATTATTTGTCCGTTATTTTTTTTAATAATGACATGAGCAACAACAGTAGTGGATTGTTAATGGATTTGCAGGATGATGAAGACCCGCAAATATCCCAAAGTAACAGAAACGGATTAATAAGCTATTGTTTGGCGATGATGGAACATGAATCTATTGACGTCATGGAGTATTGGAAGAAGAATGCAAGTGCCTATCCAACGCTGACGATGATGGCTCGCGACATATTTACCGTACCTGTGTCAATCGTTCCTTCCGAATCATGTTTTAGTTTGGCAAACATGATCCTCACCGATAAACACAATAAGTTGGGTGCAAATGTTTTCGAGAGACTTGTGTGCTTGAAATATTGGATTGATGCGGAAACTAGCACGCAACATGCATCAATGGAAGCAACATCATCCGGTGTCGAAACTCAAGAAAGCGGTACCGAGGTGGAGGATGATTCAGACTGTGAGCAAGAGAGCGAACCATGATATATGAACAACAACTTCTAGATGGATAGTGTTGGTATAAATATCTAAACTCTTTTAAACTTTATTGTTATTTTTTTTAATTATAAATTTTAACATTTCAATTACTTTTTAAAATTATTCATTCTTAAGAAAATTACTAACAAAAAAAAAAAGAATTAGAACTCCGCCTATGTTATTTTACATTGCCGGTCTCAAGTCCAGAATAAAGGAGGAGGGTAACTTTAAAATAATAAAAGTATTAGAATGTCGTGAATTTTGGTTTATATTTCATTATAACTTTAAAATAATAACAAACTTGTTGAGTTGGAAAAAAAACAAAATTTTCAGCGCAAGCCAGCTAGAGGCTAGACCGCCAGAAAAAAAAAAAATCCGGTTGGACCTTAAACCGGACCTAGAACCGGACCGGACCGTGTCATTTTGGACCAAGGTCCTGACATGGGTTTGGCCCAACCGAAAATAAACCGCCCGCCGGACCCAACCCGTGGGAACTGTGGCTCGGCTGGGTCTGGACCGGACCGGACCAGACCGTTTTCAAATGCCTACTCGTTCCACACTTCCACTTGGCAGCGCTATTTATGGTTCAACCATGTTCGTTCCACTTTGCAGGAATATTTTTGGAATTAAATATCCCTCCAATCAAGATCGTGCAACTGATAAGCGTCACCAGCTGCGTCACCCAAAAGAATACTCGACAAATAGCCATCTTTCACTAATAAAAGACCACAACTCAACCAATCCAGCGCGATATCTCGGTCTTAACCCCCATAGCTAAACTACTTGCTCCAGTACTCCAACAACTCAGGACCATGGATCGCCTCCTCTTCCTCCTCTCGCTGGGTCTTTTCTGCTCCTCCGCCGCTTGGGCTGGATCCTCCTTCGACGAATCTAACACTATCCGCTCTGTCACCGACCGGGTTGACTCCCTCGAATCCACTCTTTTCTCCGTGCTCGGTCAAACCCGCCATGCGGTTCGCTTCGCCCGGTTTGCTATCAAGTAAGAAGCGCAACCCACTTACCTCAGTTGTGTTTATACTGAATTTATGCAATTTGCTGATTTATGATGGCAGTGGTTTTGGTACTGTAGCGGATTAGCTATTGACCAAGATTTGTAACTATACAGAACCAAAAAAATGAATGATTATATTTGTGGTAATTCCGTTCTGATATATACTATATTATGGTTTCCATTAGGTATGGCAAGAGGTATGACAGCGTTGAAGAGATACAGAAGAGATTCAACATCTTTGTGGATAGTTTGAAGTTGATCAGATCAACCAATAGGAAGGGTTTATCGTATAAGCTTGGGATTAACAGTAAGTATTTTTGTGCAAGTCGCAGGAAAGTTTCTTAGCGGTTGGTTGACTTATTGTTCTGAAAGGTTGAAAGGTTAATCATATCCGTTGGATTTGTCATACAGAGTTTGCGGATATGAGCTGGGAGGAGTTCAGAACCAGCAAGCTTGGGGCGGCTCAGAATTGCTCAGCTACACTCAAGGGCAGTCATATAATGACTGAAGAGGCTTTACCCGAGACTGTAAGATACTTATTTGATATGTTTTATTTTGAGTGAATTGAGAGTCTTTTTATGGAAATCGTTTTTCCATAAAGTGATTTTTTTTGTTTAATTTTTCCAGAAAGATTGGAGGGAGGAGGGGATTGTAAGCCCTGTGAAGAACCAGGGCCATTGTGGATCTTGCTGGACTTTTAGGTAAGATTCTTTCTTTGAAAGAAAATAGAGTTGATTCTGATTTTTTTTATGTGGTTGTTAAAATTTTCCATTTCTAAAGGGCCTTTCCCAATTAATATCGATAATCAGTTCCTAATTAGATATTCAGTCTGCGCATCCATACTGAGATAACTATCAGATGTTGAACTGAACTCACTCTGCCCATTTGTCCAAATCAGTCTAAACTATTTAGTTATCTTATTGGGAATATTGCTTTTTAACTAGAAGTTCACGGAACATATGCACTTTCAAAGGATTGGATCTCCTCAAATACAGTGATGTAGTCACCTGATCCATTGGATTCGCCACTCTCTTATGTGCAATTTGTTTGAGCTAATGCACAAGCTAATTTGGTTGCTGAATGGGAAAAATTTGGGTTCTTTAGTTACTCAGCACCTTCACAAGTGATTTCCATTCTGTTTTTTTAATCCTATTCCAAAAGTAGTATCCAATTTTTAGCAAATGCTACATCAAGGCAGAGATGTGAAACCCTTATGGCTCTATCTTTGATATCTTGTCCTAGGACAGCAAAATTCTAGATAGCTACTCTATTTGACTTGTGGATTTTCTATTTTCATTGAATATGTTTTTGTATAGGTATCAGACTATCAGTTTATTTTACAGAGGTCCTGTGAAAAAAGTGCTGAACCTAGCCATTTGTACTGAAAAGTTACAAACAAAATCAAGAAATAATGAGAGATGAATCTTTCTGAGTATTAGTTACTACAGCAACAAGAATCCCATATTAGTCATGCTGTCACTTTAAAGGGACTACTTCCAACCAACTTATTAAAAGAAAAAAAGATAAATCCCACAATAAGCCAGCGGGTATAAAGTAACAAGAGTACATTAAGAAAAAGTACATTTGGATAAATGACAGACAAGTAAACATACAACGGTGGAGTTAAGTAAAAAGGGACACATACACAAGAAAAGCTGGGTTATTCCTAACCACACTTGGCATTTTGTAATCCAACACCCCCCCCCCCCCCAACAAAATATAAGCATCAACTGAATTTTCCTTTTTTTCTTTTTCGAAACTAGCCTTTTTATAACATAATTAATTACAACATAACCATGTCCCAGCAAAATGATGTTTCCCATAACTGACAATCTCTCTGGCATATAACTAAATAGCACAACCGGTGCACTGGAGGCCGCATACACACAGGCAACAGGGAAGAGTGTCTCTTTGTCAGAGCAGCAGCTTGTAGATTGTGCGCAAGCATTCAATAACTTTGGTTGCAGCGGTGGTCTCCCATCTCAGGCCTTTGAGTACATCAAGTACAATGGTGGGCTCGACACTGAGGAGGCTTACCCTTACAAAGGTGTCAATGAGCTATGCCATTTTGAGCCCAATAGTGTCGGCGTTAAGGTGGCTGATTCCGTCAACATTACCTTGGTTAGTCTTCCTGCCTTTCCACACTTTTTTTGTCTTGAACTTTTTAATTGTAAGCTATTATTCTTTGCAAGGAGCTCGAGATTTGGTGTCTGTACAGGTTTTTGTTAATTTTAGGGGTTTGCACGGGCTTGGGTTCAGGTTAATATGGGTATGACTGATTAGTTTGGTTTGGTCTTGATGGCATTTGGGTGCAGATTTGACTTGGGGCTCTTGTTGGGTTTGGATTTTACTTAAGAATAATCTGTTTTGGACTTGTGGGTTAAAGTTTTTTTCAGGTTTTATTTGGTTATCTTAATTTGGGTTTTCCGGTTAGAGTTTGGGTCAGATCTGACTGCAAGTCCACTAGCTTTGTGGCTGAACTAGTTTCAGGTTGGGTTCAGACTTCAGTTTTCTGACTCATTACACTTTTTTGGGTCTTAGGGAGGTTTATGTTGGGAAAATCTTTATTTTTTTCGTATGTACATACCCAGCTCCCTCATTGGACAAAATTATGTCAAAATCAAGCAAATGGATGTGTTAATAGTTAATTCTATGTTGCCTAATTTGTTGACTTCATATCTATCACCAAATTTTGGTCCTTTATGATAGCTCCTCCCCTGACATTCTGGTACGAGTGTGTATTGCTTGACATGTAACAGTCCCAGAATCTTCTTTGTTCTATTTTCTCTTTATATTGCTTAATTTGGTCCTTTTGTGAAACTGAGCGTGTAAATGAGATGCAATTGCACAACTGAGGTTTAATTAAAGCATAGTTCAACTAAATAGTAGCTCACCATAGTATTTTGATGGATCCAGTACCAGATGACACGTACAGGTCAAGTATGGTACTGGTATCTATCATGGACCAAATTGTAGTAGGTGATCCTGGATTTGAGTTTCTTTTAATCTAAAAAAGTATCATAAATTTAAAAAAAGAAACCAAAAAAAAGAAACCATAAGAATTTGTTTGATTAAATTTATTTTGATCTATAGGGTGCTGAAGATGAACTGAAGCATGCTGTTGGGCTGGTTCGTCCAGTTAGTGTTGCATTTGAGGTTATAGATGGTTTCAGACTTTACACAAGTGGAGTTTTTACAAGTGATCATTGTGGTACTACTCCAATGGTAAGTTCTACTCTTCATTTAAAATAGCTTATTGTTTTCATGTGATTTACACTACTCTTGCTGCAACAAACAAACTAGGTCATATTAACGGCAGGGTCTACCTACAAGTATTGGGAATAGTTTCATTAATGGAGAAGTTTCATGTTCTCACCTATACTTTTTTGAAATATCATGGGTAACCTACAACATGATCAATGACTCTGAAAAATCAATACCCCTTCTCTCAATCTTTCTCTCTTGGTTATGTGGTGAATGGTGGTTGAAGAAAAAGGCAGATATGAAATTTGTTCTTCTTAGATTTCAAAACAAGCCGTGAATTCCCAATTAAAAATTAGATGCCAAGTCATTCATACACATAGCTTGTTGCATTTAAGATCAGAATGATGCAAACAGTTTTCATTATGTTACGGTGTGTGCATGTAGGATGTGAATCATGCTGTGCTAGCAGTTGGATATGGGGTAGAAGACGGGATCCCTTACTGGTTGATAAAAAATTCATGGGGAGCTGATTGGGGTGCAGATGGTTACTTCAAGATGGAGCTTGGGAAGAACATGTGTGGTGAGTGTACTCTCTTTCCTAGCTCTACCAGAATTTGACACAAACATAGTAAACAATACACAAACCATTAACAAAGTGATTCCATACCTTGCTTTCATTTAATCACATCTTTTTATATAGTAACTCATTGTGATTTATATAGGTGTTGCTACTTGCTCTTCCTACCCTATTGTCGAGGCATAGAGGAGGTACATCAAGGTGCATGTGCATGCAAATGTTACTTGTATTCAATAGGTTCTGGTGCGTGTCGTGCCACGTGTATCTGCACCAGTTGAAATGTACAAATAATTTGTGTTGGGTATGTAGAAAAAATTAAATTAAAGAAGTCACGCATTTGGACGCAGAATATATGATGAACAAGAAAAAACTATGGATATATTACTCTGCATATATTGAATTGTATTTGTACTTTGATCATTTTATAATGCCCATGGTGATAGTTTTCAAATCATCCGTTTCTGTTTTTTTTATTGAGAAATAAAACCAAGGTTATGTTGTGACATTTTCTTAGACCTGAAACTTAACAATATTTTTCACGGACTCATTCTAGTAATTTGTGGTTCAATTGACGATAAAAAATGCTAATTATACCCATATTAATGAGTTAATACACAACGAGGAATGTTGCAAATTGTAAGTTCTTTTTTGTTTTGAGGGAATTGCAAATTACAATTACTAACGTGTTTACTGCAAATAGAGATATACATATTGAATAGTCACCAATACAGAAGTAAAAATATGCCAGCATAAACTTGATACCTTTTATGTACAACTACGTTTTGCTAGCTTGCCTCGGAGGTCGTTTTGCAGTAATTATAACTTTATAACTTTTGAAATAGCTAGTTAGTAATTATAACTTTAATAAAATATCATGGGAAAATTTCTAGTGTGTCCATCTAAACTTTTGAAATAGCTAATTTTCCATCAAAACATCAAAATATTGAATATCCTCATATAAATTAAACATTCTTTTTTCTATCCCTTTTAACTATTTAACATTTTATTTAATTATAAAAAATATTGATCAAGACACTCTTTAATTTTAATTAGACATGGACTCTTCTCCTTCCTCATTGAAATCCATTTCTCATCCTCACCATCTTATACTCTGTCTCACTTCTTGTTCTACATTAAAAAAACGAAAATTACATCGTAGTATCTATAGGCAGCAAACGAATTGAACTACCTTGCTGTTCAAAGGGACGTACCTTTTCAAACAAAAACGATGAAACTTACAAACAAGCCTAGCAACCTGATTTTGATTCCATGGAAGAAGTATTTCCTAATTCAGATGAGTTCAAATTAGAAAAGAATTACCAAAGATGCCAAGAGCTCGAATCTGGTTCCATGAACGGAGTTGAAAATCAAAACAAAGACAAGGACGCGGTTGAATCATATGAGATATCTTCTCCAAAAAAAATTAATGAAGCAATTTCTTGTGAAGGTGGTCATAGACTTATGCAGATCAATCGTACTTGAAGAGATGGCCTTTTTGCCGTGTTTTCTCAATTTGGGGCAGTGGGGCTTGTCTTATGTAATTGGTTCTCAGATTCTTCTTTGGGACTTCTATAGCTTCTTTGTTCTTGAAAAAGCTGCACTCGTATTTATGAATCTCCTGAACTTAGTATACTGAAATTGTAAGTCTTAATTTTATTATTTTTCATTATTGGGTAATGTCAATTTTGAAGTATGATTTTGGCTGAGAGCACATCGCGCCTTTTACTCAACTGAGCCATACAAGTTACAACTCAGTGGCGTTATCAAAATCAGTTCGGAGATGGTGAGAAGAGAGATGGATTCTAGAGAGGAAGGAGAAGAGGACATGTTTTAAAATCCCAAAATTTTTATTGATATAAAAAATACAAAATTTATAAATCTACGTTCCATTTGTAAAAATATCGGAATATGTTCAATTCGGAAAATTATTTCTCATATTCAGACTTTGAATACGTGAAATAATTTTTCGGATTGGACAGATCTATTTTCGGAAAATTATTTATCAGAAATAGGATTTCTGGTTTTTTTTTTTATTTTAATTAAATAGAATATGTTATGATTTATTTATTTTTTATTGAAATATTAAAAATATTTTTATATTTTTGAAAATAGATGATATACTATATAATATAATTTATTAAAAAGACTATGACAAATAACCGGATTAATATTTTTTATGCTGGATTTTTTGTAGCTATAAGAAAAATTAAAATATTTCTTTGTGTGTTAACTGGAAAAAAAAATAAAAATGTTTTGGATCTGAGTTATTGATTCCGGTTCAAAAGTCAATTCTGAGTAAATAAAGAAAATATCGTGGTTCTTCTATTTTCGAAAGAATCCAATTTGACATGACATCCGAAATGTCAAATCAAATTTTGTTTTTCAAAAATAAATGGAGTAACTTAGAATTTGAATGTACTAGAAGGACCACGATAATTTCTCAATTTACCCAGAAGTAACTTTTAAACCGAGATCAATAACTCAGATCCAAAACATTTTTATTTTTTCTGAGTAACACATAAATAAATCACAAAAAATCTGCCCTGAAAAATGTTGATCTGGGTTATTGATGACTCAAAATGAGAACTATACTTTTGATATTTATAAATCCTAATTTTAACTTACGATCAGATCACAAGCGTATGATCCTACCGTGTAGTATTGATTGGGGTCTCGATCCACATGGATAGTGTATTAAGTTTTTAACAATTTTTACTAGTCTAGGTTATGAGGTTTTTTAAAAAGTTTTATGGTGATCAGTGTAATCAAGTAATTATAATTAAAATAAGGTTATACAGTAGATAGAGAGCCTCTAGGGTTCATGTTTCATATCCTTCTTAATCATGCAAAATAAAAGTTCTGACTTTTATCTATGCCGCGCACTGTACTATCACTGTCGCGTACGGTATAGTTTGTCTCCCAAGTACCCCGCGTACGACACTGTCACTATCCCACGCGGTATATTGGGTTGTTTGTTTATGTGATCTAAGAGTTTTCTGATCTTTCGACCAGCTTTAGGGCTACCAGGACTAAGGTATTTTAGGTATGATGTTCCTATTGTTGAATTAATTCTAAAGACCCCACCAAAATTGGGTTTTCTAATGTTGATCCAACTAAGGCCTAATCTAGCAAAGGAGATGCTTAAACCTAGTCTAAATGCAATCTATACTATCTTGCTGAGAAAGCACCTTGAGTTCCAACCCAAGTCTTTGAACCGCTGTCAAGTCTCGTTAGCCCCAATCTCACCACTACTTACGAGTAATTCCTCACACGAATTCTCTGAATTGCTTATAGAAGGCATGTGGAGAACATTGACAATCTGTAGATGGAACTATGTATGTAAATGACGTACAAAAAGATAAAACACAATAGAAATTCAAATCATAAAATCAAGACAAAACATGATAATTAAGAATTCAAGTACAATCTTCACTCTAGAGATAAGAAGTTTAGCCTTTCATTGCCATAACAACAAAAGAAATAAAATAAAAAGAACATAAATATAACCCAATTGAAGATGAAAGAACCTTCACGCCTCTTAGTGAGTCGACTTCTGCCTCCTTACATGATCTCTTCGCTACTTGACCTCTAATGGCTTTACACTCTTTCTCCCTAAGTAACTCTATAACCTAACCTAACTATAAGGATTACTATGACAACAATTGATACATAAAATTATGTCCAAAGGGGTATTTATAGCCTTCCTATACAGTGATAGGAGTAGTGGAGATCATGGGAAACGTGGATCCGCCCATGATTGGTCAGGATTGTCTAAAAATAGCGTGGCCTGTCAGCAACATATATAGGCTTTCTAGAAAGCACGACCTGCTTTCAGTGCAGGCTCTAGGCTATGCCACGTACGACATGGAGGATGTCGCACGGTCTTCGAACTTAGCAGATTTTCTTGATATTTCGCCATTTCGCATGTTGTGCACTTCGTGAGAGGTGTTGCATGCTTCATGTGATGTCCAATTTCAGCGATTATTCGATAATCGTCGAAATATGACATTTTTGCTCTCTTTTTGGCCTACATACGCAACTTCCTTCAAAACTTATCAAAATCACTGAAAAACACATTTGCGGTAAATAAATCGGAAAAATGGCTACTTCACATTCATTTTTCGCCATGTTCTGAATAAAAAGATAGTGATTTTCGCTATATATTTGAGCGTAATTAGTTATTTGTCAGTCTTTCTAATAAATTCAATTATATAGTATTCCATCTTATTTTCAAAGAAATATAAAATATTTTTAATATTTCAATATAAAAAATAAATAAAGCATAACATCTGGAAAATTTATTAAAATAAAGCATAACATTTGGAAAATAAAGCATAAAGCATAACATCTTCTATTTATTAAAAAAAATTAGAAAATCCTATTTCTGGAAAATTTCCCAAATATCATTAATGGGGATGATTCATTGTTTGTTCCTTCGTCAATCGTTGGTCTTCAAACTTTAATTTTACGGCTAATTGATCCTTAAAACTTTTTTAAAAGATGAAATTTCATTTCTCCTCAAGGGGTACATTTTCTGAATAAAAAAAACTCAGTCCCTTAGCTTCTCTTAAAATAAAATAATCAAGTTAGTCCTATTATTAACTCCCAAATGACCAACTTTTCGAACATGAAATAACCAGCCTGGTTTCTTTTTGAAAAGTGAGCTGATTTTTTTTTAGAAAAAAGTTCGAGATCAAATTCTGAATTTCCTTTATTAATATAATGAGGAGGGATCAAGTTACAACAAAGTTACAACTTCCATTTTTTTCATTTTCAAAGTCCAAATCGTCGATCCAAACCGTTCAACATGATTTTCACAATAAAATTTGCTTGCAGATCAAATTTTTACATTTTTTTGAATTTTTTACTATTTATTAAGTATTTTACAAAAAATAGTCATATTCACACCATTGAATTTTGTACCCATCTTAATAAATAGTAAAAAAAATAAAAAAATATAAAATTTGATTTGCAAACAAATTTTATTTAGATAATCATGTTGAACGGTTTGAATCGATGATTTGAACTTTGAAAATAAAAATAATGATTGTTATAACTTTGTTGTAATTTAAATATGTTGTAACTTGATCCCTCCTCTAATATAATAACTACTTTTAGCTCTAAATATTGATGCGTTAATTTACATGTAATGTCGAAATATGTTGTCAAAGTGTCAGTACCTTACCTAAAGTCATATTCCGTACTTACGAGCAAGACGTGTTAACACCTTAGCAGCTTCTGCTAAGTTTTTTTTAAAAAAAAAAGAGCAAGACGTGTTAACGGAAAGTTGGCGAGAATGAGACTATGACAATCCGACAAATAAGTAATAACGTTCGAGTTTTAGCTTTCATGATAAAAAATTAAAACGATATATATTACTTTCCGTAAAAATTAAATGTAAATTAAGGTCTATGATGTACACTCTAATTTCATTATAAAATATTTTTTTATTAAATTAATTAGAGATGTTATTATTTTAAATATTTGGTTGGAAAGGTTTAAATACAGGACTTAGCAAGTCTCTTAGATCATTAGAAGCTAAAATAATAAGCTTAAATAGTTTTTACTTTTTAGTGTAATACTAAAGAAAACTGAAGATGTCATCCCTAGGCGGTAAAAAAAAAGCTAAAATAATATTACCACAATATGTTGAGGGACTTTCTCTGTAAGTACGTAGACCAAGAAGAGGAGGTAGAGAAAGCAAAAATGTGACGTGATTAATATGTTGTGATTTTAATGTGATCAAAATTTATCTTTTACATGATGTGATTAAAATAGTGGAGGACATATAGTCACGTCACGCGAATAATCACGTAAAAAATAATAATAACAAAATGTACTAAAAAATAATAAATTGTTAAAAAATAATGTTGAAAAGTTTGGTTGACATGACGTGACTAAGATAGTAGAGGACAGTCATGTCACATGACACACGAGTCACATTACATGATCAACACACGTGCTGTAACAGTGCGACTAATTCCTTTTCTAAGTGGAGGTGCCATTCTAGGTGTAGACTAAAAACTGAAATTTCTCAATACTTAAATGTGTTGATTTGTTTTTCTTTTAGCTGTAATTAGTGATGTCAATGGGTACAATATGAGTAGTCTATATTCTATCCTTACTCGTTAAGTATTAGTCTTACTCATATTTAATCTTTGTCTGTTAAGATAACGTGTAACGAAACAAATAATGAATAATTGTTGAATAAATCGATATTTTATATTATTTAATTAAAATATAATAAATAAATAAATGTATTAAACACATCGTGTACGTAATATGATAAAATATACACAATATTTTTTTTATCCCATTATTTTAAAATATATAAATTATTAATAAAACGATGTAAAATATGGTATAAATCAATTTTGTCATAAATAAAAAATATTTTATAAATTAATCTAATCATAATAATAAAAAATATATTATATGTACAAACAAAAAATTATCATATATAATTTAATATTTATTAATTATCTTATAGGATAATTGTATGAAATAGCTCGTATTTATATTTTTACCCGATAAGCTTGCGAACTTTTTTTCTTTTACTCATATCCATAGCTATTAAATTTCTTATCCATAAATACGATACGAATAAAGTTTTCGTTGACACTTTTGTTGTGATTTTGCATCTTTTGTTTGGTTTTGGCTGGATTGTAGAATGAACTATTTGTTCGAAACTTTTGCTAGAGCCGGATGGATTAAGTCTTTTTAAGTTTAGATCTAGGATTTTTTTTTCCCAACAAGATTTGTTTAGATCTAGGGTTAAGTCAATGCAGACTGAACTATTTGTTTGAAACTTTTGGGCGCCGACTTGTTTTTGTGGCTCTAAAAGGTCCCGTGGCAGAGTACTGAAGTTGGTGCTGTGAATAGAATTTTTGAAATTGTAGCTTGGGTGTGGAGCCCAAATGCTATTGGTGATGTACTGAAGTTGGTGCTGTGAATAGAATTTGTTGTTTAAATATTTATGTATATGTCATTTTTTAAATATTTTTAATTGTTGTTTTCATATTGTTTTGTATTTATTCATAAAAAATTCCTTATTTTATTGTATCCATTTAGTAATATTTTTTAAAGTAATGTTTTATCTATTTAATGTTATTATTTAATCTATTTCAATTAATTGTATTATTATAATTTTATTATTAAAAAAAGTTGTATAATATTAAATATTAAAAAAAAAAATAAGATTTCCTACAACTAATTCCACGGTACAACCGAATACCTATTTTATCTTCTAATAATCAATTCCCTACGTACCCGTACTCATGGGTTCTCACTTTTTTAAAAGTGAATTTCCATCCCGTCAAATCTCATCCCGCACAATCTCGTGACAAAATAACATGCCCTAAATCTTGTATTGGTGATATGGATAACTGTAAACAACTGTTCCATTAATACAAAGTTAATTTAAAATAGTTTTCACAAGCTGATAAAATTGAAAAAAAATATAAATAGAATATGTTGCTATATTTATCGAATATCAGAATTGAAATTGATTAAATGATTAATGTGCGAATAAATCATTTTTACAAAATTACAACTATAATCAATTGTCAAAATAGAAATGTTACTAAGATAAGCAACAAATTAAACCTTTCCCATCCTAAATTTATGATCTAGATCATTCATAAATTTTGTCCATAATCATACATGAAGAGCAAAAGCCCGGAAACCCCTCAGTCCCTCACACATTTAATCAGCTTATAATTCTATTTCTCTGTTTTTCGTTGCTGTAACAGTTTCGTACAGCGAGTCATTATGACAATTTTGAATACGGTACAGAAAATTACTACACGCTTCGCTCCCCAGAATGCATCCACAGAATACATCAGTCTCCCTCTCTAATTATAGTCTTCAAGCAGAACTTAGCGGTGAACCGTGTAAGTCAGTTGACCGGACAAATCTAGTTACCAAACATTTATTCCCTCTTATGATTAAACAAAATTAAAAAAAAATTGGTTCCTGTGCCTGTCGAACTCCCATAAAAAAATTGAAAGAAAAAAAAATATAGGAAAAAGAGGTCAACCGCACAAAGCACAGACATTAAGATCTCTCCCCTCCTCGCTATTGTCTCTCGCTCTCTCTCTCTCTCTCTCAAATCGGCGTAACTCGGACATAAGGTGAATCTCTTCCGATTTAATCGTTTCTTCGCTTAACTCGCTTTTGTCCAGTGGTTTGGAAAATCGCCCAATTATCGGATTCGAATAGACGAATTTTCCAAACCA
Organism: Carex parvula; assembly: GCA_025461045.1. Classification (NCBI taxonomy): domain Eukaryota; kingdom Viridiplantae; phylum Streptophyta; class Magnoliopsida; order Poales; family Cyperaceae; genus Carex; species Carex parvula. The sequence goes on along the minus strand of JAJGRW010000542.1, from coordinate 66,954 downwards.
TGGTAGCAACGCAACAATGGAGTGACCATTGCTTGCTAATGCCATGGTAGAAGGTTCTAGTTTAAGTTAGGTACTTCACAAGGAATGCTGGCCACCCCCTAGCTCCGACTCTGCTGGCCATTAATTTCTGCATGA